>CM075874.1:30842614-31002857 GCA_038021265.1 Cyprinella venusta
TCTTTTTTTCCTAACCTATCCACATTGGCACTTCTGAATTAATGTAAAGATTATTGATCCTGAGAATTTAGGTTAGCCTTCCTTCCTTCCTTCCTTCCTTCCTTCCTTCCTTCCTTCCTTCCTTCCTTCCTTCCTTCGTTCCTTCCTTCCTTCCATCCTTCCATCCATCCATCCATCCATCCATCCATCCATCCATCCATCCATCCATCCATCCATCCATCCATCCATCCATCCATCCATCCATCCATCCAGTTGTGGGACCACAGAACCTTTATTTGAAGAGTTCAGATGCAAAAGCCTCTAAATGCCATTTAAATTTTCTTCTAAAATGACCATTTTTATCAAGCTTGTATATTTAAGTTCAGTAATTTCACTTAAATGACAATTAATAGGTAATCTTCATTGCCATTTAAGTGAAATTACTGAATTTAAATATACAAGCTTGATAAAAATTATCATTTTTGAAGAAAATTTCAAATGGCATATAGAGGCTTTTGCATCTGAACTCTTCATTTATTTAAATACCATGGTACATTAAAGGACAAGTTCGGTATTTTAAAATTAAAGCCCTGTTTTAAGATCGTCCCTGATGAAATAGAATAGTTAAGATTGTATTTCAGACAAATGCTCCTGTCCAACCCGGTCTCATCCCAATTCGTCATATAACTGACGTTTTGGGACGTCTTTTGACCATTCGTCAATATACGACTTTTTAGGGCCCCCCTTAAACGTCGGTAGATGACGTTATGGGATCCTAACTCTACCCCATACCTAAACCTAACCCTAAACCCAACTCGTCACCTAACTGACGTTAAAGGTAAAGCGTCAGTTGTATGACGAATTGGGATGAAACTGTGTTAAATTGTAAAATACCGAACTTGTCCTTTAATAGGATGCAGAGGTGGGTTGTAAAGAAGCCTACATTTAGGCCTACTTTGGTGCATTATTTACTTGAGTAGGCTATTTAAAATTGCACTTTAAAATTTTACTTAAATATGGGTGGCCTAAGCTTAAACTCGCCTTCAGACAAAGTCTTCAAAACAGAAAATTTCCTGAGACCGTCTGAGGGTTAACCCCTAGTTGCTCCAGAGGCGTGCGACCTCTGACATGTATAGCAATTGTAAGTCGCTTTGGATAAAAACGTAAGCTAAATGAATAAATGTATGTAAATGTCATTTGAAACATTATCATTGGCTGTCTATTTTGGACTCTTCCTTCATCTTCCTTTGTAAACATGAGTCACTGGCTTCAGGCATCGCTATGGCGACTTAAGGACTGCCAGTCCTGCAAGGCTTTGCCACTGCTGTCATCGCGTTTGCCGAATGACTCACGGACAGCTGTCTAATCTATCGCAGGCCTGTCACTGCGGCCAGACACACTGCCATCCTCCTCTGGCAATGTTCTATACTTTTCAGCCCATGCGGATTTAGACTTGGCAATAAATTCAGGGAAAAGCCATTTATCACTTTAGTGTTTTTTTTCTCCACTACTTTTTTTTTTACTTAAACCTTAAAGCCATAAAAAAGGTGACTTCACAGTGAAGATGACTTTCATGTATGTTTTCAGTACAATCATCTCTTCATACGTGACCTTTGACTTCAGCTCAGTTATGATGCATCATGTTTGATGAGATTAATGTGAATGCTGCAGGAACTCTGGATTAGAACCTGGATCATGGAGATTCATTGAAAGAAAAGACTCATAAAAGAGAGATTTGTTCAAAATATGCATATTCAGTCCTGATCCTAATGCTGCATTCAAAAGCAAATGCTGGATTTTCCTACTTTCAACCATACAGCAAACCATTTATTGTTTTTACACATCTGTTAGCGGAAGGAGTTTTATAATCTTGTATTGTAGGAAGTTTGACTAATTGACGCTTAAAAGTCAACACAATTGTCTAATTTCAACTGTGTTGATTAATCTTTTGGGGTGGCGCTGTGTTCTTGTAACGTCATGCACCCACAGCTCTGTGAAATTATACTTGCAGATTACGCCATTAGTTTGTGTTCCATTGTTCCTGTCAAGAGACATTGTATTACGCTTAAGTTTAAAGGGATACTCCACTTTTTTTGGAAATAGGCTCATTTTACAACCCCCCAGAGGTAAACAGTCGAGTTTTACCGTTTTCGAATCCATTCAGACGATTTTCTGATATTTAGAAGAATATCAGTAACCAGACAGTTTCTGGTCTCATTGACTTTCATAGTAGGAAAAAAATATACTATGGAAGTCAATGAGACCAGAAATTGTCTGTTTACTGATATTCTTCTAAAACGGTAAAACCAACTGTTTAACTCTGGGGGAGTTGTAAAATGAGCTTATTTACAAAAATAGTGGAGTATCCCTTTAGTTGATTAAAGCAATGTGAATGCAAGAAAGAGGTTATTGTAGCACATTATATGCATGCAAAGTTGCTTCCATCCAAGTTGTGAATTACACTTGTGCGAAAAATTGGAATATAGAGTAGCATAACATCTGTGAATAAAGTGCCACTTACATTTTATTTGTTTAACCCTCTGGGGTTGTTTGTTTCAGAGTCACACTCGATTTTTTTTTTGCTTGTTTTTTTTTTATAATATTTTTTCTTTTCTTTTTTGTTGTTTTGAAAAAAATTGAAAAATATATTTTTTTTTATAATTACTATTAATGCTATAATTTTGGCAAAAAAAATTTCCCCATTGAACACAATAGAAAAAATATTAAAAAAATATTTTTTTTAAAGCTGTATTTCATTTTAGAGTCAAACCTAGGCCTCATAAAAGCAATTTTTGAAATGAGATGGATGCCATCTGGTGGACAAACTGAGCATTTTAAAAATGCAAAACACATGTATAATCTGAATTTTTTGGTGTGTTTGTGTATAAAAGTGTTGTGTGCTTTTTTTCAAGATCGTGGCTGATTTGTAGATTGTACGCACAAAAAAACTCAGTATTTTCACATTTTTGTCAATTTCCCATTCATTTTCCATGCGGGTCCATTTGGACCCAAACACCCCAAGTGTGACTATTGTTTTACAACCACTTGGACAATTCACATCCTGTCCCCATTTTTTTAGGTGTTCAAATACCAAATACCAACAAAGTCACCAAATTTCGGACCATTCCGAGGAAGCTGTGAATTTAAAAAAAAATGTATTTTAATTCTTCGTGTCCATTTGGGCCGAACAACCCCAGAGGGTTAAGAGAATAAAAACTTTACTTCCTGAGAAACTGGTGCAAAGTATCAGTATAAAATAGTAAAAAGTTGCTGCAATCAGAAAAGCCTGACATTTTTTTTTCTAATAATTTGCGCCTCAGTTCGCACAGAGGAATGAAACGCATGAATTTCGGTAATGCAATCGTGTGAGAAAGTTCTGGGAGGTAATTATACCAAATCATTTTGATGACCGGCTTCTGCTCAGGCTTTTCAGAATGACTAAAACAATATTTTAGATGGAATGAAATTGGTCTGGTAATTAGTCCATTTGTCCAATCATACGATCTGTTGAGGAAAAGTCATGTTGCCCATACAGAAATGCTTTTAAACGTTTCCATTTCAAAGGGTTTTTTTTATGTGCACTTTAACGGGATAGTTCACCCAAAAATGAAGATTCTGTCATCACTTACTCACCCTGAAGTTGTTCCAAACCTGGATTAATTTCTTTCTTCTACTGAACACAAAAGTTCAGCATAAAGTTCTTATATTTTAAAGAATGTTAGTTGTCAAACAGGAAAAAAATAGGAAAAAAATACTATGGAAATCAATAGCTACCATGAACTTCCTGGTTACCAACATTCCTTAAAATATCATGTTTTGTGTTCAGCAGAAGAAAGAAACTCATTCAGGTTTGGAACGATTTCAGGGTGAGTAAGTGATGACAGAATTTTCATTTTTGGGTGATCTATCCCTTTAAGATTTTAAGCACATTTTAGCATTCGATCCAGCTTTTTGTACGTGTTAATCCCCAAATCTGCATAAAAATAAGTGTTTGTAAACCGAATGACAAACACACCACAATCTCCTTTAAGTACAACCAACAGCTAAACTCCCCAAATAAGTGATTAGTGTTGTAGTCCATGTTGGCACGGGCTGTGCCTCTGCTCAGGGAGGTTCACAGCGGTGTTGAGTGAACAACATTAGCACTGACCGCTCAGGTTCTGCTTGAGTGGTTTTTCACTCATGGCCCGTCTGACCATTGGAGTGGAAGAGAGAGAGTCTCCTGCAGGGTTCAACTGTCATTCATAAAACAACCAGGCACTGAACTACTGACTCCTAGTCCTAGACACATTTTTAATAAATTAGCAGATTTTTTTTTTTCCTTGTCGGCATGCATTTACTACATGGATTATATATACTACTTGGATTGCATAGTATGCATACTAGTGCATACTACTTTATGCATACTACTTGGATTATATATTCGTTTCTGATCAAATAGCTGTCTTTTGCTATGTTGCAATTAAGATAAAGATAATTAATCTTTAAAAAAAGATTAAAAGCATAAAAAATAGCTCTTCTACTTTATGTTCGAAGGAATATTGACACTTCGGTCATACTTGTACATCAAATATGTTGTCTATAGGTCAGATGTAAGTGACATCAGACATAATGTGTTCTTAAATGAGCAATAACGATGTCATTTTTTTATTGTATGACTTTTATTCTAAATAGCGCTGTCATGTTGCCATCATGACTCTCTTTGTTAAACATTTAACTTTTTTTTCTTAAATTGACAAAATGAAAAACATGATTTAAGATTTACATTGGCTTTTTTCATTAGTTGTTTAGTGGGTTAAATTGGACATAAACTGGAAGATTCCAGGACTTCTTTTTGGTTTAAAGTCAAAATATGTATACTTTATTAGGGACCCATCGATTTATGGGCATTTATTGACCATTTTTGCCTCTACTGTAAAAAAAAAAAAATGTGTTCATGATTTGTAATCACAACATTTTTTTCTTTTTTCAAATCAACTTAACTTATGTTGTTCAGATAACATAATATTTTAACTTACTGATGATTAAATCGATCTCCTTCGTTGTATTAACTCACTTTTTCCATTTCAATGAACTTAAAATTTCATTGAAGTTAAAAGGCACTGTAAAAAATATTGTTGGTTTAACTTAAAAAAGTAAGTAACCTGGTTGCCTTAAAATTTTAAGTTGATTGAACTGGAAAAAGTGAGTTAATACAATGAAGGAGATTAATTTAATCATCAGAAACTCAAAATAATAAGTTATCTCAACTAAATAAATTATTTAAGTTGATTTGACAAAAGAAAATATGTTGTGATAACAAATCTTGAAAATATTTTTTCACAGTGCAGGTTCCTCCTTTTTTTATGTTAAACCAACGTTTTTACAGTTTAGGTCTCATAGTGATTGTTATTTTTTGCTCTTCAGTTGTTTGTGTACAGCAGCAAAGATTGATCTACATCAATTCCAAGCAGGCTCTGATGCACTTCTCTTGTTTACGGGTAATCGCTTTCACAGCCATACAAAGTGAATTCTGGTTTCAGTTGGATTTGGGTCCACACCAGACACTCTAATGTGAAAGTGTCTTGACTCCTGAACCTAACACACTCATATTTAGTCTGCTCTCATGCCAGGATCTTCCACTCAAGATCACAACCTGACCTATAGGGCTTAGGAAAGTGGATTAACAAGACAGTCATTAAGATTTAGTGATCTCTGACCGCGGAATGATTTCACAATCCGTAATCTGTCGATACGCTGAGAACGGATTGAGTGTGAGCACGTAGTAAGATTGTGTGATTTAAAATAATTGGCTCATGTTATTGTCTGACGTTGTTTAAAATCGTATAAAAACCCTAAGCATTTCAGAGTGAAATTCATTCTTTTACCCATAGTGATTGGTGATTGGTTTAATAATAATTTATTCAGATTTAGGGTTGGGTATCGAGTATCGATTGGAACCGGGACTAACTTTTTTGTTTTTCCCGGAATCGTTCAGAAGTTAAAATTTCGATTCCTAGTTTTGATATTCACAGTCGGCCGACCAGAAGAAGAAACCGCTGAACAACACCAACGAAGAAGCGTCTACCAACCGCGCGAGTCAAACATGAGTAGCTTACGTCGGAGGTCCAAAGTGTGGCTTCACTTTTCTAAAAATACCAAAATCTCAGCAAAATGCAGAGTATTTCCCTTTAGAAAGGTGTATTTCCTTCAGAAAGACCGTTGGTTAGCAAGGTTAGCTAAACTTTTTTGACCCTGCCTCTTAAAAGAATCGGAATCGAGAATCGTTGGGAACCGGAATCGAAACAAGGAATCGGAATCGGAATCAGAATCGTTCAAATTCAAACGATACACAACCCTATCAGATTTGAGTGTACATGAGCAAAGTTCAGTTTTTTTCCAAGTTATCCAAAGGAACATTTGAAGAGGCAGGATATCAGAGAATATGAAGTATTGCATTTTTAAAATCGATTACAAACAACCTTTTTATTCTCTTCAAAGTAGCATTCACATTGCACACAAAACATCCAGGAGCATCTATTAAGAGTAAATTGTGTTCATTTTGATATCATGCTTTTAGCCAGAGCATACAGTGCAACTTGACACTTTCTTCTGCATTCGTTAGTAGCTTTCAGTGGTCCTTTTAACATTTCGGGCGTCTCGAAACATCAAAGAATCTTTCATTGATGCCGTATTTATCATCTCGCTTCATTCAACTCCACTTCCTTAATAGCCAGACACAAAAAAATGTGCAATATGGAGTTCATAAATCTCCCTCCCTCTCTTAGCGACAGCTCTCCCCTCTTATCTTGTCTTCTTTAGCGTCACAGGAGCATGGAAGCGTCCTTGTGCCCTAAGCTCAAGAGAGAGAGAGAGAGAGAGAGAGGGAGGGAGAGAGAGAGAGAGAGAGAGAGAGAGAGAGAGAGAGAGAGAGAGGGAGGAGATGCGGCGTCAGTCAGCTGCAGTAGGCAGAGGACAGCAGCAGTGCCGGTAACTGTGGCTGCCGTTCTCTATTGTTCAGCCAAAGCGTTCCCCCTTTTCCCTCCAGCCAACCAAAGGAGCAGAAGACGAGGAAAACCGCCACATGCACCTTTCCTCGGGGAACGCTATCTGAAGAGGCACGCAAACTCTTTCAGTCTGCGCGACTGAAGTTCTTTCTCTGCTCTCATCGGGGTTCCTTTTCCTCCCGACCGACCGAGTGGATTTTACCCGACTCACGGGGAGCCATGGGACTTGGGGTTAGGGGTGCAAGGACAGCGTTCCTGTGTTTATGGAGGTTATTTTTACTGCTCTGTGGAATCTGGAGCGTTTGCTCCCAAACGACAGGAGACGGGAAGTCGCTGTACTTCTGGGAGACAGGTATACGGCTATTTCCATAAGTACCTTGATGGATGTCAGTGGGATGTGAAGGTGCCAGATGTCCTCTGCTTGTACAAAGTTGCATTGTGATTAGTTGTGATGAATGAAGACAAGTAGAGGTCTTCACTCTCACTTCAAAACAGCTCTGCGAAGAGTGTTTGAATTATTTCTTATCATCCTAATTTCTGATTCTCAAAGTCTGCACTGTGGAGAACGTGCCCCCGTTTCCACACAGTAGGCTGTCTCCATTTTCCCAGGCTGATTGTTCGATTTCTTGTGCTAGATAAGAGCCATATCATTATCATAATAAAATCTGACAGGATAATGGAAGCTGCTCCGAGGTACAAAGTAATGGAAGTTATTTGACTTTTGATTGTGAATTTGGTCGTGTTTCACCGTCACCTCTTCTGTTCACAAAGGCTGCTATTGTAAAAAAAATGTCTAAAATACAGAATAATATTATATATTATGAGTAGTATATTAAATATACATTATATTTAATTGTTTTTATTATACACATAACCCTTACATTGTGATATTTCATGATATCAAAACACATCTCACCCCCTAATTCTCAGTACTGTAATGCTAAAACATAATGGAAAAACTAATGCAAAGAAAATCAATCTATTGGGACAGGATTATTTCAAATTAAAAATATATGCATTCATTTCAGTACAACATATGCATTAATTTTGTAATGAGAATCAGTGATCTGATAAAAAGTTCAAACACTTTCATTACAGTTTGTACAAAGCATTCAAATCAAACTGGTTTGTGATCAGCAAAAGTCTAAATGAGCAGTTCGGATTTTCCCATTGGCCGGAGCGACGTCCCGAGTCAATGTGCAGTTGTCACTATATTATGAATTTTTTAAAGAGGATTTAACCACGTATTAAGGAGGTTAAATGAGCTGTTGGGATTTATACTGTGAAAGCGTCCTTAGTAGATGCATGCAGAAGCGGAGCGGCAGGCGAACGTAACCTACATATCTCTCTCCTGTAGGTCACAGTAATTACAGATCATCGGCTCATTTCATTGAAAAACATCTGGTGGAAATGTCGAGAGTTTATCTTGGATGGGCAGATCCGTGATAGTAGCGTATCTGTGCCGTTTGACGGTGATAGCGCTCGGGTGTGATAATGTTATTGCGCTTTCTAGAACGCTCAAGGGGAGGGAAATTTAGTTTTGACGTATGATGTACTGTATGCACAATGAATTTGACCCTATGAGCGCTCGGGCTTCAACCTGTGGGGAATTGGCTCACATCTCCGCTGTTTATTGGCTTCACAGAAGAGCAATAAATCTGCTGTCTAGGGCTGATATCCCCCATGATGGAGATGTTCATATAACAGGCCTGGAAACACAAGTGCTCAGCAGCTTGCCTCGAAATGATGGTTAAAACATACACGCTTTTCTTTAAGTGATTCTTAATGGCTGTGTTTTTCTTGTTGCGATCGATACCGCTGGCATACTCTGTGCTTTTATTTCTAATAAGCAAGCTGGATTAAATGGCACACTGCTGTACATTTCCCTCCCTGTTTGCTGTCTGAACGCAGGTTTGATGTTCAAATATCCCTGGAGAAGACCGGAGCAATTTTGTCCTGATCTCCACATGCCTCAGCCTCCAATTAGAAGAAGTCTTTTCTTATTTTATCGACATGCAGTATTGCACGCTGACCCCCACCGCTCCAGATCTCAGCTGCGGCTCTCATGTGTCTCAAAACAGGCGAATGTTCTTCAGGAAGGATTCTTAATTAATGAGGTTATTTACTGGCCTAAATTGTTTGGGGTACGGCAACCTTGACTTGTAGGCATTCTTGGTTAAATAGAAATAAAACCGTGATTTTTACGGTAAAAAAACGGCAGCTGTGGTTGCCAGAACTTTACCGTCAAAAATACGGTAGGTAGGAACCGTATTTTTGGTTTGGTTTTACAGACTTAAAATTTACAGTAATAAACCGTATTTCATTTTCTGAAATCTACGTTAGGAACGTAAATGGTTTTACAGACATAACTTAAAATTTACAATGATAAACCGTATTTAATTTTCTGAAATCTACGATAGGAATGTAAATGGCTTTACAAACTTAACTTAAAATTTGCAATAATAAACCGTATTTCATTTTCTGAAACCTACGATAGGAACGTAAATGGTTTTACAGAATTAACTTAAAATTTACAGTAATAAACCATATTTCATTTTCTGAAATCTACGGTAGGAACGTAAATGGTTTTACAGACATAACTTAAAATTTACAATGATAAACCGTATTTCATTTTCTGAAATCTATGATAGGAACGTAAATGGCTTTACAGACTTAACTTAAAATTTACAGTAATAAACTGTATTTCATTTTCTGAAATCTACTATAGGAACGTAAATGGTTTTACAGACTTTACATAAAATTTGCAATAATAAACCGTATTTCATTTTCTGAAATCTACGATAGGAACGTAAATGGTTTTACAGACTTAACTTAAAATTTACAGTAATAAACCGTATTTCATTTTCTGAAATGGTTTTAGACTTAACTTAAAATTTACATTAGTAAACCTCATTTTCTGAAATCTACGATATGAACGTAAATGGTTTTACAGACTTAACTGAAAATTTACAGTAATAAACCGCATTTCATTTTCTGAAATCTGTTGATTTAAAAAAAATAATATCTGTTTTGTACCATTGTTATACACTGACAACCAACAATCATCACAGCAGTGATGAGAGTTACATGAGCAATCAAAGCTCATCACGGGTAGTCTTCCACTAACAATCTTTTACCTTTAAAATTGATTAATTTTTACAGTGTAGCAACAGAAATGAAGAGGAAAAATTCATCATTCTATTTGTAGAGGCCAGAGGGGTTATTTTTAAATTCAGGATGTCGATGTGTTCTGCACAGATATAGGTACTAAAAATCATGAGAGGCCGTCGATTGGCCCATACTTTGATTTTTCCACAAGCTAGGGGAGATTTTAGGCACGAAGTGGAAAACTGGCTTATTGTTTTTATAAATCTGTGCTAGCATAGAAATTGACATCAAAGAGTCTGAACTCTGAACTATCTTTTATACCATACTAGACTTTGCTAAACCGACTTTTTCATATCATCAGCTTTCCTTTTGTTTGTTCCATATACCAACACATATTGTTTACTATACCCATATAGCCTATATACTTCCGAAAAAATGAAATGAAAAATGAAAAAAGAAAAAAAGAAAAAATGAAAATCTGTAATTGCAAAACTGTATGCATTTACTTTCTTCTGTGGAACACAAAAAAAAGAAATTTTAAAATAGTATTGGTAACCAAGCAACATTGCACATTAGCTTCGACAAATCTACATTGACATCTCTCGACAAAAACACAGAGACTTCTCAAATTATAAAAGTAAGCTGTACAGTTTGAATCAGCCTGAGTGTAAAAAATAGTGACCCATCCCTTTACCTTCTTACCATCCCTACCTATCTTTAGAGTGCGTGTTCTTTCTCTTTCTTGCTAAAGGCATTGCTCACAGCTCTAGCCATGTTTTCTCATGTGATTTCATGAGATCCAAAGTGCACATTAGGACACGTATTAGGTGGCCAAACTTAGAGACCTCATACAGTGGATTCTGCTTAAAAGCAGCAATTCGGGTTTCATAATGAATCAATGAGCATAACCCATGTTCTATGAGTCAGAGGAAACACCTAAGTCAAGTTATTAAATGATTGATATGCTATTACGCTCTTGCATAAAGGAAGTGTTATGCTGGTAATACTTTTCCTTATCTAGCTGAAAAAACTTCAGAGCGGGTTTATTTGGGTTTGGTTCTGGTCTAGTGGATTTTTCTGGTGATCAGGTGATGGACATCAAAACAAATATCTGCTAACCAACTATTGTGCTCTTTTCAGCAGTACAAGGTTCTTGATTTCTTGGTTTATCTTCATGATCTTAAGAGATTGTTGACCTTTCCTTCCAGGTTCTTCATATCAGCGTATTTTTTTCTGGATTTTTAAAGCGCCAATTCATGTTTCTTCATAGATGCTTGTGGGACTCTGGTTTAATTGAGTACACTGTAAATTAATTATTTCAGTTGTCAGTTGTCAAGGAAGATTATTGGAGTACATTTTACAAGAAAATACTATTTCATTTTTTTCTAGTTCAAAATTATACATTTAATTAAATGTTTCTTGTAGATTTTGGGGAATTATTTCTAAAAATATAATGATTTTTTTTTTATATTTTGCTCAACATGTACACTGTTTCCTAACTAGTTACAATGCAACAAGTTTCACCAAATAAAGCCGATCAGAATTTAATTAATGTTTAATCTTATTATTATTATTTTTTGCTTGTATTGGTTTATGGTTAGTTCTGACATGGTTGTAGGCTAACCTATTGGCTACACTCACAACCAATAGGAATGGTTAATAGTAACTCTTGTGTGTGGCTCATGCCTCAGCAGGGTTTATCCACTCTTAGAGCAGAGATTACCCAGATTACGCTGGATTCTTCTCTTGTCTCCTGATCACACAATCCCTCGAGAACAAAGTTGTGCTGTCAGAGCTTCTCACACTTCACCATGTGGACTCTATAATAAGGCTTGTTAATGAAGCAGGAGCATGCAGGTTGCATTCTGTTAAGATCTTTACTCCGCCACACACACACACTTTGAGTTTTCATGTTTTATGGGGACTTTCCATAGACCTAATGATTTTTATACAGTACAAACTGTGTATTCTATCCCCTTACACTTATCCTTACACTAAACCTATTTATCATCACAGATATCTTTCTGCATATTTATATTTTACATTTAAAAAAAAACAACAAAAAACCCTTAGTATGATTTATAAGCTGTTTTCTTCATAGGGACCTAAAATGTGCCCACAAGGATTTCAGATATTGCCATCTTTGTGTGGACATTTTGTCCCCATAATGTAAGGTTTACCAAGCCCCACACACACACAATGGCTCTTTGTACATGCTTTAAGCCAGGTATGTCCACATAGACTTAGTGTGTTTCCAAATGCATTGTAGTTTATCAAGTAAAGACGAAGAGCATGAGATCAAAGTCCACTTATAATACAAATAACTGCTGTTTTTAGAGATATTGCATCGGTTTGAAGATTCCTCGTCTCGAAATAAGAGGCGTTATTAAAAGTGGAGTGTGTATTAAATGGAAAAGAAATGTAGGTGACTTAATTGTCACCTTCATTCTGAGAGGCAGATAAGGAAATGTGCTGGGTGAAATTTCGAACTCATTTCAGGAAATGCATTTTAATGTCACCTCGAGTGACCCTGATTTTCATTTGGACCTACAGGCAAGCAAACTCTCCCATTTTAATTGGTTAAAAAATACTCCAGACCCCTGGTAAAGGGCTTCGAATTTAGGACTCGCTGTTTTTCTCTGAATATTTTATTCTCTCACAGAATGTTTAATGGCATTTGAACAGTTTGGAAAATACATTTCCCTTGTGTGATTGATTTTTTTTCTTTTTTTATTTCTGCTTATTTTGAAGCGTCTAAATTTGGCTCTAATTTAAGAAATCTGCAGTGCTAATTGCACTGCGCATTAAGAGTGTGAACTCCCCAGAAGCAGTTTGATCGTGCTCATATTCACTAAATGGAGCGCATCCTATTCTCTGCACACTTTAACCACTGAATTATAGGACAACATATTCCTTTGGGATGAAATGTGACCCTGGATGCATGTTCTTAAGTGCTGCTGATTTACAGTGGGCATCAAACTTAAGCGTTTTCATTATGTTTATTGCTATATCATTTCCACTTGCTGTCACATTTTACTTCTCCAATTGCTCGAAATTTCCCAAAGGGAATAATGAGTTAGATACTGTAATATTTGTGGAAGTCTCACAATATGAGTAAGACAGTTAGCTCCTTGTCCATGTGAGGATGTGTTCTGTACTTAAGAGCCACTTTACACTGGTTAAATGGAGAAATTAACTCTTAGGAGTGGAGCCCAGGCTAATTTTAGGGTATTATTCAACGCATTCTCATCCCAAGGCGTCATATACAAAGGTTTTGCCAAAGCGTAGCCATCCAGCACACATGACACCATTTAGCGTCAATATAACACGCAGAGAGTATGGGTTGGTTTAGGTTTGTTGTAGGGTTAGGGTTGGACCACTAGGAGGCGCCTTCTGGCCCATGTATATTTGTGTCTCATATTGATGTGCGTTGCATGTCTACGCTTTGGGAAAAGCGTCGCATATGACGCCTTGGAATGAGAACGGGCTGTATTATTTTGGGATATTCAACTAATATATTATGTTCCAAGTATAGCACTTAGTGATATAGCAAAAAAAAATCAATGAAAATGAAATTTCAATATTTTTAATCCTTTTAAAGATATGATACATACTACGTTTTATAGCAAAAACATACAATTTGATTTAAAAGGGGCTTTTCTCGCAGTCAAAATCACTATCATTTAAATGAAAATGCCATTGTAGACATTTCTAAATATTTATTGCAAAAAGTAGAATGTGGTGAAAAAAAAGATAACTATATGACAGTATTTCTTCTAAATCAACACTATTTATTTTCATGTTGTTTTTGAGTGTTTAATTATATTCATTAGTTAAAAAATTTATTATATTTCTTTTTGAAAAAAGCACTTTTTTAAAACAAATATTAGAAATAAGCAAGCAATATTAGCCCTCATATTTTTAAGTAAAATTGTTGTAAAATGGGGTGAAAATGGGTGTAAAATGAGTTTAATTCTTATTTTTAATTCTCTCATATAGCAAGATATAAGTGTCATGATCTTTAGGAAACTTATTGACAAATAAAGAGCATGTTAAAATGTTAATTCATTTTATATTGAAAAAAAGAAGAAGAAAATGTTAGCCTAAATTCCAGTATTAAAAAATGACATTTGTAAAACCCACACATCAACCCTGATAGAGCGAGAACAGACTGTTGTAAGATCCAGTGTTTCTAGGAATATTGCTTTTTAATCCCTCTATTTCGGCAAAGGAAGTTACATACAGTTTTTCCATTATCAAGCTCTTTTTGCCTCAAAGGGTCAGTAAATGTGTTACAGCATAATCGTTTATTTAAAAAAAATCTGCTTTTTATGAAATAGGTCGCCCTTTATGGGCGTGCGTGTGTGTGGTCTCAGTCCTGCTGGGAAAATGGTGTTTGTTTAATCTAAATGGCAGGGCTTACGCTAAGACCAAGGCATCTCTAATATGGCTGTGTTGTGTGGATTAAAGATTATTCTAGATCCATAAAGTTTATTTAGTGTGGCATAAGAGGATTAGTCCTTTACACCATGTTCCACAATGTCTTAGTGCTTGACCATATTACTTTACAAATCATTGGTTAAAAGCATAAGGATTTTTTTGGGGGAAAAAAAATGGTTTGAGAAGAATTGTAAGAAAGAAAAACTTGATTTGTTTTGCATAAAGCTTTATAGTGTAGATCTGATTATTCTATGTATGTGTTTCCAATGTCTAGTTGCTGCCCTACAGGCAGGATTATAAAGTACCCTATTATGCTTTTTCAGATAATACCTTTCATGTGTAGCTGTTTGAGAATGTAAAAGGTCTGTAAAAAAAAAGTTTCAAATATCAAAGTGCATGATAAATTTAGTTATTGCCTCCCAAAAGAAAGCCAATTCTGAACTGCCTGAGATGGGTCAACAGTAAGTCCAGTCTTACTTTGTCCGCTTTGACCAGCTGTCACATTCTGTAGTTGTAGCAGAGGCCTGGAGTTTGGTTTGTGTTGGTTTGTGCACCTTTTTAACAGAGCATATGTGTACATACCATTAACATATTTATAAACGCAGCACTTTTGTTTTTGCCCCCATTTTTCATGAGCTGAACTCAAAGATCTAAAACTTTTCTATGTATACTAAAGGCCTATTTTCTAAATCTGTGTAAGTGAGCACTTCTCCTTTGCCGAGATAATCCATCCACCTCACAGGAGTGGGGTTTCAAGATGCTGAATAGAAACTTCGCACAACTATTGAAGAGGAGTGCACCAACATTCCAGAGGCCATTATCAACAACCTGATCAACTCTATGTGATGGAGATGTGTTGCACTGCGTGAGGCAAATGGTAGTCACACCAGACACTGACTGGTTATCGGACCCCGTCAATACAGTAAAACTGCATTGTGGCCAGCCTAAGGCACACCTGTGCAATAATCATGCCGTCTAATCAGCATCTTGAAATGCCACTAGATGGATGGTGAGAAAAATGGATGGAGAAGTGCTCACTAACACAGATTTAGACAGATTTGTGAACAAAATTTGTGAGAAATCAGCCTTTTGTGCACATAGAAAAAGTCTTAGATCCTTGAGTTCAGCCCATGAAATACGGGGGCAAAAACAAAAGTGTTGCGTTTTTAATTTTGTTCACTGTACATATACTGTGCTTTGTATATTTAAGGCCGAACAGAATGACTTCAAATCTTTTCAGACGCCTCTTCAGCAAGCGGATGAAAATACTTAATACTCTTTCACAATACCAATTGAAAGAGGTCAGCCAACTTCACATCCCTGCTGTGGATGTCTTTCTGAACTCTCTAGAGCAGAATGAAAGAGACCGGCGGTGTTCACCTGGAGACCCTGAGCACCTCAACAATGCACATTCAAGAGGTCTTCTTTCATCTTTGTGAAGCAACACTCCACTTTTCAGAGAATTCAATGAAATGGACTCTGTTTGTGAGTGCAGTGACATTTAGTTGGCCAATAGCCATTGTCCCTGGATTATTGGGCAAAGGAAGTAATACTGTGAGTTTTTCTGAAGTTTGTTGTCGGATACTTATAAAATACAATGAGCAAGCATCACTATCCCTATTAATATTGATCATACTTTGCTCTAACTATGTAATCTGTTGGTATACAGTATGAAACTTCAAATGTGCTAAAGGCATTAATGATACTTCAAATTGCATAGACACAACCTGTCATTGTTTTTGCGTTTGAACAGGCAGAAATCACAAATATAGTTGTACTTATTGTTGACTAGATTTTCAAACTTATTTTGAATAAGTATTTGCTTTGTGAGCATAAATAGAAAAAGTGCTATGTATGGTGTAATCCGGGTGTACTACATTCGCCATGTTGTCACTACCAGCATCAGTTGCGTCGTTTCACTATTATTCATAAATCCTCTCCTGTGGCCTCATGGGATTGTAAAGTGTCCTTCGAATGCACACTTCAGGATCTCGCCTGAAGAAGTAGGTCATCTATTTTATGAGTCCTGTGTAGGGTTGGGTATCGAGAATCGAGTATCGATCGGAACCGGGACTAACTTTTCGTTTTTCCCGGAATCGTTCAAAAGTTAAAATTTCGATTCCTAGTTTCGATATTCACAGTCCGCCGACCGGAAGAAGAAACCGCTGAACAACACCAACGAAGAAGCGTCTACCGGAAGTGTTGGCATAACCGCGCGAGTCGAACATGAGTAGCTTACGTCGGCGGTCCAAAATGTGGCTTCACTTTTCTAAAAATAACGAAATCTCGGCAAAATGCAAAATTTGTGACAAAAGGAGTATTTGTGACAGAAGGAGTATTTCCTTCAGAAAGACCGTTGGTTAGCAAGGTTAGCTCAACTTTTTTGACCCTGCCTCTTAAAAGAATCAGAATCGAGAATCTTTAGGAACCGGAGTCAAAACAAGGAATCGGAATCGGAATCAGAATCGTTCAAATTCAAACGATACCCAACCCTAGTCCTGTGAATCAAAACATTTAAAGAAATCCTACCAAACCCAAACTTTTGAATGAAGGAGGATGTCCTTGCTTTTCTTAATATCAAACTGTCATTGTCCTCTGGGTTAGCTAATGGTTAGGTACAGGGTTTTGATTGATTATCGGGTTATAATGTTTCAGGAGTTTCATGTACTGGTTTGATGTGATTTCATATAACCTGCTCCCGGCATTGTGCCCAGATTGCTTCAGTTAACACACTTTCACCTGAGCCTGAATGTGCAAGTTTGACTCTTGCTACAGATAATCATGTTTGACAGGCTCTTGGATGTGAAAGAACAGGCATGTGGTCAGGCCCTTTCTAGTTTTCGGTGTACATTATTAAACCACCCATTCATTCATACTTATTTTTTGTTATTTCTATGTGAATAAAAGCCTAAAGCCGATCTGTTTATCATATAAAGAAAATTTGGACTAAATCGCGTCATGAACTTTTTGAGGATTCAAAGTGGTCAATTAAAAATATCTCCTTTTGTATTGAGGGTGTGTAAATGATGACGAATTTTCATTTTTGGTTGAGCTATCTCTTTAAACAAACATCTCTATTTAATTTATTGGCTCATTTGTGATTTTTCATATGGATCCCCAATTTACAATTGGTTATCATTGTGTAAAATGTTACATTCTCTTCTCTCTCCATCCTTCTCTCGTCTCCGATGTGGGTGTTGTTTGTAGTGCCAGTTCTCGCTGTGGCAGCACCTCCACATTTACACCCCGGCACTGACGCCTTCAGATCTTTCATAAAGGCTCAGCGGGCATGAGCTTCATCTGTCGCACCTCCCTTTACAGTTCACTTCATTTACTGACGCGATGCCAATAATAATGTCTTTCATCTTCTCTAATTACTCAACTTCATTACTCGATACCTACCCTCCCTGCTTGCAGTTCCACAAGCACCGTGACTTTGTGCTGATGAGCTATTGATATTTTCGAGTGCAGTGGGTTGTGGGATATTATCTATGTGACCCATATGGGTGAGCATATGCTTCGTATTCATGCTTCCAAGAATGAAAATTCTGTCATTTGTTACTCACTCATTATGTCATTCCAAACCCATATGCTGTTATTTATTTATATGCCGAGTATTTTCATGCAGCTCTTTTTCATACAGCGACATTTATTAACTATTAGAGCCCGACGATAAAGGATTTTGCAGGCCGATACCGATACAAATATTTTTGGGTTTTAAAATCCGATATTCCGATAAATCGGCCGATATTTTATTTTATTAAATATTGTTGGAGTTCACACACGTGTAAAAGAAAAGCTAACTTTTCTGCACAAGATACGTTTGATACTTTTTCTCTATGTCTAAATGTTCACTCCTCGCAAGTATAACTTACATTTTACAATGCAGGGACTGTAACTAGAGATATGCTAGTTATAAATACAGTAATCATTACTTTATTTCGGCAGAAAAAGTTCATTGTGTTTTCCAAGCTCATTAATGTTAACGTTAGCGGTCTTCCACTGATAGTGGCATTAGCTAGCTTTGTGGTTAGATGAGCCATAATTTAGCAATAGATAACATCATACTTCAAATTGTACAAACATACATTTTCAATATAACAGGCCAAGGAGAGATGATTGAAGCGTGTTTCGTCCATTTTTATTTTATTTTTTAAATATTATTTTATCGGTCATTATAACTGCCGATACCGATATTTTGGAAAATGCCTAATGTCGGCCGGCCGATATATCGGTCTGGCTCTATTAACTATTCAGTATGTAACGCTCCCACAAGGTCTACAAATCAACACTAGAGCCGAACCCCTTTGACATAAAAAGATATTTACTTGTGTTGTAATTATTATTATTTTTTTTTTTGGTGAACTATGCCTTTAAGTCACAATTTGACCATGAAACTTGTATCAAGAAAGCACTCAGGGTTTACCTTCAAGCATAAAATTCTCAAAATGTGTCGTTTTTAAAAAAAAAATTTTTTCATTCTATCTTGGTGAGTTCGATACTTTGACCCGTCACACCTTCCCACCGGATTGTTCCCTCTCTGTCTAATCGCCTTGAAGATGACACGGGACTCGAGTGTGAATTTCTTCTGTCAGAGTAATATTCCATGCAACTGGCGTCGTTCCACTGTGGTGCCCACGCGCTCCTCTCCCACTCAGTTCACATCGAGATCTCTGATGAACACTGTGAGGGGATTGGATTACATCGCTGTCACAGCTGTCAGTCATGACATGAGCCCCCTGTGCCATGCTGACAACCGCAGCCATGGCAACCACGCCGTGACGACGCTAGTATATTAACCACAGCATCGTTTTCAGCTTCTTTCTTCTGGCTCCCTGCTTCAGCTTCCTTTGAGTGTGCTTTTCCACAGTGTATCCTGACACCAGCTTCTGTTAAACTGAGTGTGTTTCCTTATGTGGAGGAAGCACATTGTTAATAGGGGTGGGCGGCATGACTCAAATCTTGTGTGAGTCATTTTATATCACTAACATCACAACAGGGTTGTTTTATTTCTATAGCACTTTATAGTGATATTCAAATCACTCCGCAGCAGAGAATGTGCTGCTATAGCAACAAGTTCATGGCTTTGGTTTCCATAGAATGCATGAACTAATGAAGTGAATTAAATACAAGGCAAGCGTCAAAGTGAAAATGAAAGGTGTTTAATCAAATGGTAATTTTCCCTTTTTATTTAGAAATTGATGGAGGTAAACCAAAAGATATGATTAAATAGATTTTGGAACTCTGGAGTCTTAAAGACTAATACTTTGAAACATTAATTCTGAATTTTATATTATGGTGCTTTGCCAATAACTTTCAAAAGTTGGTGCTTGGCAAGATTTTTTGAATGTTTCTGAAAAAAAAAAGTTTCTTCTGCTCACCAAGGCTACATTTATTTGAAGCTAATTTATTGCATCCTTGCTGAATAAAAGACACAATCTCTTGTTAAAGGGATACTCCACTTTTTTTTTTTTGAAATAGGCTCATTTTACATCTCCCTCAGAGTTAAACTGTTGAGTTTCACCGTTTTTGAAACCATTCAGCTGATCTCCGGTTCTGGCGGTACCATTTTTAGCATAGCTTAGCATACATAATTGAAGTGGACAAGACCATTAGCATTTCTCAAAAAAAAAAAAAATGACCAAAGAGTTTTGTTGTTTTCCTATTTAAAGTGCGTGTGAAATGTCTTCATCCCAGGTACTGTGGCATATATTTCAGCATGTCATATGAATATTATTTCATGGGTTTTATTATTTTTTTTCTAACGACAAATGATCGCGATGCTCACGTTTACAAGCCAGCGTCAATATAGTAGCCTAGTCTATTGGTTACCGTTTTACTGAATCTATATGATACTTCAATGCAATGTTTGAGTGGTAGATAATAACCATATATCGTCAATATTATAATATCAAGCTAACATAAATGAATAGTGCTAATGGTCTTGTCCACTTCAATGATGTATGCTAAGCTATGCTAGTGGTGCCGCCTGAACCGGAGATCGGCCGAATGGATTCATAAACGATAAAACTCAACAGTTTAACTCTGGGGGAGTTGTAAAATGAGCCTATTTCCAAAAAAAAAAAAAAAAAAAATGGAGTATCCCTTTAAACTGAGCCTGTTATAGAGTCCTTACATTGAGGAAGGATATTGTTATGCTGAAAACAATCTGGCTGCTTTTCCGTTTGCTCCAGGCCTCTCCGTTTTTCCCTGACAACAAGCTACTGTAGCTCATGAAACCACATGGCTGTAGGTGTGTGGGTTTTTTTTAATGCGTGGAGTATTTGCAGTAGTGGAGCCATGTGCCTGAGTGAGAGAGTGTGTATGCGTGTACTGTATGTAGGTCAGTACGATCTCTTGCTATCCTGATAAACCCTGAGTCTTGCACGGCAACACTCGCCATGTGCTATCTTGTGGAAAGTGTAACTTTTGGGGAAAATGGCTACGGATGGAATCTTGCATTGGCTAGTGACAGTTTTTGAAAGATTAATATCATTAAAGATTAGAATTTGCCATGACTGCCGTGGAGTGTGTGGGTGTGTATTGCCATGGCTCAGAGAACCAAGGCAGCTGGTATTTACACGATCACAGATTGGCCAGTAGATACCATGTGGAGTGACAAGACTATCCGTCCATTCAGTTTGCTGTCAGACCACAATCACATGTGCGGAAAACTAAGTTTGTCTGTTAAGTTTTATGGGAATACCACACATATTTGGAGAGTTTATTGGCTGATAATTGTAAATTCTAACATTTTGGTTCTGGTACAATGTCTCTAGTACCTCATTTTGACAAATTAGATGCACTACTGTTCAAATAAGGAACTTGTTTTTTTTTTCTTTTCTTTTTTTTAGAAATTAATGCATTTGTTCAGCAAGAATGCATTAACGTTTATCAAATGTGGCAGCAAAGATATTTATAATGTTACAAAAGATTATGTTGTTGTTGAATTTTCTAGTAATTTATTCCATTTTATTTTTCAAGATTCTTTTAAGACATTTAAAAAAAAATATTTTAAAATATTTCACAGTAGTATTACTGTTTTTTGCTGTAATGTTGATCATATAAATCATAAATCATAAAAATCTGATCCCAAACTTTTTCATTTAAATTTTTTGATTTATTTTGGATTTTATGTTTGCAAGCCTCTGTAAAAGTTACAGAATTTTGAAAAAATTGCATTATTTATCAGAGGGAAATACTCAAGGAATGTCTTAAATAACTATATAATTTATAATCAAATGTGTACCATTATTATATGGCCCAAATGCATTTCTGTAATGTAAACGTCATTTTGGAATTAATTATTTTTTCAGTTCTGTTGGTTTAATGACAAATTTTATTAACACAAAAAATGTTCACATTACTTGATCATCACTGAACCCACATCAGGCCATAAGAATGAAAAAGCTTCAAATTTTTCCAATTCGCCTCATTTTGACCAAAGGGTCCGTCAGTGTCTGATCTAGGGAAACATGCTCTTTGGAATGGGGTGGTGGTTGAGTTCTTTTGATGCGCTTCCTGCTGGGGAGGTCTTTGAACACAAGCTCTTAGGATTTGAGTCTGCTGACCCATCAGAGCCGAGGCCGTATCCACCAGTCCGTCTCGCTTTTAAGATAAACTCCACAAACTGTGTCTGAGCAATTCCAGGGACAGAACGGATGAGCTCCTTCTCCTGCTGCAGATAAACTGTCCTGCAATACTTAATACTCCATAATCATCTTCAGGATCTTCAGGCTTAAAACGTAAAGACATGTTTCAATTTCATCTTTTTAGGCTGGTAATTACACTCCATGCTTTTATTGAAAATGTTATTGTTTTGATAGAACAGGAGCCTGAATGGTTTTATTACGTATTTTTATCGGAGATGTTTCTCCTAAAATTCCAGTAGAAATAAAAATAAACACAATTGGGATGAGAGTATAAAGATAATATGAATGTGGATATTAGCACAGATCATTTAATCTTTGAAGAGTTTGATGAGCAATATCATATTGTAAACTTTGACTTAGTATTCTAAGCAAAAGTTTTCGATTTCTGTCTTTGATAAGCAATGGAGGTATTAGTTTCATTTCTACTTTTCCTTCCTATAGCATTATATCTCTGAGGAAAATGTTATTGCTTGTTCTTTAAAAGACCAGGAGAATTAATTAGATTTTCAATTTGGTATTTAGACAAAAATCAGACAAAAATTGAGATACAGTAATTGTAGGCATTTAGGCACAAGTGTATGGTGGCTGAGAGAGCTCAACACGCTGTGACTGAAGAAAACACATGCAAATTGAAAAAAAAAAAACACTCGTAAATTAAGAAAACATCTTCATCAGTTTGACAACACGTGCTGCAAATAATATCAAACCAACCAAATACAAAGGCGCTTTGTTGTTTTTCCTGGATTGAATTTAATCTGTGGGAAGTGTCACAATCCCGTTGAACTACACTCACCTAAAGGATTATTAGGAACACCATACTAATACTCTGTTTGACCCCCTTTCTCCTTCAGAACTGCCTTAATTCTATGTGGCTTTGATTCAACAAGCATTCTTTAGAAATGTAGGCCCATATTGATTGGATACCATCTTGCAGTTGATGGAGATTTGTGGAACCCGAATCTCCCGTTCCACCACATCCCAACGATGCTCTATTGGGTTGAGATCTGGTGACTGTGGGGGCCATTTTTTTCAAGCTTTGTGACATTGTGCATTATCCTGCTGGAAGTAGCCATCAGAGGATGTGTACATGGTGGCCATAAAGGGATGGACACGGCCAGAAACAATGCTCAGGTTGGCCGTGGCATTTAAACGATGCCCAATTGGCACTAAGGGGCCTAAAGTGTGCCAAGAAAACATCCCCCACACCATTACACCACCACCACCAGCCTGCACAGTGGTAACAAGGCATGATGGATCCATGTTCTCATTCTGTTTACGCCAAATTCTGACTCTACCATCTGAAAACGAGACTCATCAGACCAGGCAACATTTTTCCAGTCAATTTTGGTGAGGTCTTGCAAATTGTACCCTCTTTTTCCTATTTGTAGTGGAGATGAGTGGTACCCGGTGGGGTCTTCTGCTGTTGTAGCCCATCCGCCTCAAGGTTGTGTGTGTTGTGCTCCTCTGACCTCGCATCAACAGGGCATTTTCGCCCACAGGACTGCCGAAGACTGGATGTTTTTCCCTTTTCACACCAATAGGCAAGAATTTAAATGTTGAGCAGCAAGCTCATTGGCTACCAATACAGCAAGAACCAATTAGCTGTACCTTATAGAATGACGTAATTGCAAGCAAATAGGGTTAAGGTTTCATGAAAGAATCTTTTGAACGTTCTATCAAAGAATCATCACAAATAAATGACAAATTGGAGGCAAGCATTGGTGATAAGTAGTTAAATTAGAGTAATTTAAAAATGAATCACAAATTTTTTTTGAGCAGCTACATTTACATGAACTGTCTGAACAAAGTGGTTCACTAAAAGTAATTGGACTTCCCAATGCTAATAATGAGAGCCAAAAAAAAAAAGAAAGCACTATGAAAGCGTGGGATTGTTGCCTCAGATTTCTTGCAGAAGAGCTGCGTGTGCAGTGTGCCACATCACGGAAAAATGTTCTAGCTTGTAGTATTTTTCTTTTCAGTGTAATTATCTTCTGCTCGCTTCAGGGCAAAAATCATTTTTCAAACCAGTGATTCCATATGCAACAAACTGGCCTGTTATCTGCTCAAACTCTCGTCTTTATTTTCATCATACATGTTTGCCCAGGCTCAGGGAGAAGAGCAATCACAGGTCAGGGGGAAAAAGAGAAGTGTGATCATTCATCTTGGCCTACTGCTAATAGAAAACGGCAGTCTTCATTGTGCCCCCCCTCCTGCTGTGATCAGAGCCCAGTGGCCGTGTCATCTCAGAGGAGGGCCGTGCTTCTCTCTGGGCTCCAGGCGAGCTGCACACGAGTCTCTCTGGAGCTCAGGATGTTTGACTCTAAAGCTTTCTGAAGAAAATGTGAGTGGTGTTGTGGGTAATTGCCTGAGTGTTGCTATTCTGCGTTTTGAATGTTTTTTTAGTGGGTTGGTGTGTGGCTGGTAGGTTGTTTTGAATGATTATTAGGTGTCTGTTTTCAGCTCCAAATAAAATGGCTCAAGTCCTTCCTTCAGGTTTTGTAAAAGATCATGTAAAAGATTTTAAGCCAGTTATTTATATACTTTGCTGTAGTAGTGTGACAGTAGTATATTAGTTTACATTTACAAACATTGTAAGTAATCCAGTGGGAGTCTGACTACAGCCGGTATGATCCACACAGAGATCTGATCTCACCATCATCGAGTCCGTCTGGGATTACGTGAAGAAAAATGAGACAGACTAAATCCAGAACACCCCACCCCATGAAAAATCCAGCCTGATCTCATGAAAGTGTGTATCTATAGCATGAATTGAATTTGTTGTGCAATTTATACGCAAAATAAAAGTTTTTAGATTAGTTTTCGCCTACATATGATGCGCACTTTATGGCACTGTAAAAAAAGATTTTTCAAGATTTGTTATCACAACATTTTTTCCTTTGTCAAATCAACTTAAATAATTTATTTAGTTGAGATAACTTATTATTTTGAGTTTCTGATGATTAAATCAATCTCCTTCGTTGTATTAACTCACTTTTTCCAATTCAATCAACTTAAAATTTTAAGGCAACCAGGTTACTTACTTTTTTAAGTTAAACCAGAAATATTTTTTACACTCCACACCACTAGGGATTTACAGTGCGTGTAATATGCACGGAAATTTTTTTTTAATGTGCATATAAATTGCACAATTAATACAATTATACCATAGATGCGCATTTTCATGAGATCGTGTTGAAAGTCCTACGTTGCCTCTTGCACCTTTTTCACTTCATCAGATTAGTAATACGAGTAGCGAACGGCGTTTCATGTTGACTTTGTTGTACATAATCTCGGATATTCCTTCAATTTGTCACGCCCACGTTGAACATGATCCGAGACGAGACAAGATGATGAATGGGACAAACTCTAATGCAATCTAATGACTGAAGCTCGTTGAATCAAAGGAAGTCAGGAGGAGGAGTTTGACGGTGCAGCCAAAATATAATGATGATACACAAGTGTTTTTGAGCACCCCCTTTGATGTAATAATCTCATTATCTAACGCAAGATTCATTTTAGCGAGACGAAGAGGAAAAACAAAGCACTTTGTTTATGGTAGGGCTCAAGAAACATCCCTATACTGACCCTTATCAAATGTAAATCATGCTTATGTTGATATCTGGCTGGTTTATACTTAAGTTGCGTGTAAAATCATTTGATGTTAACGAACACATTGGAAGGCGTGTGTTTTATGAACCTAAGATCTCCCACAACACGTCTGTTCTCTCTTTTAAGTTGTTCCCTCGCAGCACTTGAAAGGCTGACGTGTCCATTAGTGTGTTTCAGCTGCAACGACTCGAGTTGTGCTTGATTTGAAGCGCTGCGTCAGTCTACCGTGAACAGTCTGTTTTATAGTTCCACTATCTTTCTTTTCCTGGAAATATTGTATTTTTTTGGAGTATGCTCAGATATTTACCCTTTGACTTTGTCCTTACTGGGTTACACAACATTGGAAATATATATGTATATTTCCCAGTTAGGGTAAGTGTCATGTTGACTTTGTTATACATGATATACTTGTATAAACACACACATACTGTATATTATACACAAAATGTACCCAGAAAAATGGTGCTACTACTAGAAATATTTGACCTTGTTGGGACATTTTGGTTCCCACGAGGAAAACAGCTTATAAATCATACTGTCACTGAATGTTTTTGGGTTTTTTTTAGAATTGGCATCAGGTGATCATAAATGTGCATTTCCAGCTCTATCAACCTTATTTTTCACGTAAGAGCTTGTGCGGTCACCTTGTGCGGACATGTTCCTGGGTCAACATATTTTGTTGATCATGGAACAACATCCCTGTCTGAAAATTGAGTCCTAACCCTATCTCTACCCTTAACTTAGAGGGAAATGATATCTGAATAACACTGATGTAGAGGTTACCACAACAACCTAACCCTGGTTGTTGATATAAACTGTTAAAGGGTACCTATTTTGGGTTTTTGAAAATTGCCCTTCATGTATTGTTTAACATAGATCTAAGTGAACGAAAACATCCTGCAAAGTTTTAAACATGAAAGTTCATCGTATACAAAGTTATTGTCTCTCAAAAACAAGAGTCGACTCTGAGTCGCTGATATGAATCGTTGGAAGAACGATGCTTTTCCTTTGTCTGGTTGACGTCAACTTGACAAGTTATTTGAATAAGAAACGCCCACTTATTGCGCTCGGAGACGCCGAAACCGGAGCTCCAGGGGTGGCGGGCAAATCTGAAACTGGCCCAGGACAGGCCACCCTGCCTGGGCTGGCCAGGGAGGTCTGAGAGCATGGAGGTTTGGACCCACCGCACCTTTTTGGACTCTGTCGTTTTTCGAGATCTGGGCTTCGGAAAACAATCATGTCGACGAGACGCTGTGTTTTGAAGTGCGACGCAAAAGCGAACTTTTTTAACCTGCCAAGTGAGGAGTATTTGAAGACTAAGTGGCTGCAGTTCATATATACAACAAGTATACCACACAAGTATAGCCCAAACCTTGTTCTGTGTTCGCGTCATTTTGAAGACGATTGCTTCACAAACCTAAACGCTATAAAGTATGGATTCGCGAGCCGGCTCTATCCTAACGAGCTGAGGATCTGAGGTGTGTTAAATGAGGGAGACATACACAATATGCAGAGCAGTAGTCGCGAGGACTGGAGTTGAGAACCCATTTACGGTAATAAGAGTTCCGTTTTTCTGCACAGAGAATACCAATCACAACTGACTAGGTCATCTGACCAATCAAAACGATTCATATGGGAGTCGGTGGGCAATTCAGGTAAAAATAAATGCATATTATAAGACAACAAAAGTGTTTTTTTGTCATTGCATGCTTGTAAAACTGTTGTTGGGGACTCCCAGAACAATATTAGGAACATTTTAAATGCCATAATAGGTACTCTTTAACTTTTTCCTCAGATCTGATTGACGGATTGGAATGTTGTTCCAGAAACGTTGTACTTGGTGAAATCATGTCCACTGAGTGCAGCGAGTGCAGCCATTCGTAAATTGAACGTGTCTGTCTTCTGGTGTCACCCGTTTCAAGTTATTTTTAGAAGTACAAAGAAGCTTGTCATGCTGCTTGATATTGCGAACTGGTGTTTCTCACCATTTTATTTGAAAGTATTGTCATAATTCTAACCACACTGGTTTGTAGCGCAAATAATTGTACTTCACTTTGTTATAGTTATTTCCCTAAAGCAGCTACTGAATCAGAAGTCTTGCACATTGAGAGAAAATAAGGCGGATACATTGGAGACAAATGAATAGGTTTGTGCATGGACTGAATTGACCCTTCGAGCGTCTGTCAGTGTTTCTGATCAGCCCTTCAGTCCTATTAGAAGAGAGGAGGTGAGGACAGGGCTAAAAACACACCAGATCTCCACCTCGCTGTCTTAACACCAGACGCTCCCCAGAGAGGCTATTTTTATCTGCTCTGCTTATCACAGGCCTGCCATGCACTTCAATCTAATTTCTACTGAGCTCCCCAAAGATAAAAGAAACGTGCGCATGTTTTTTTTGTTTTTTTTTTCAAGCATGACGCTTGTCTCAATTTAGCTCAGATCACCAGATGCGCTGCTTTCGAAGTTCGCAGTTTCATTTGACACATAACACGTTCTGGATCTAAATTAGCAGGAGCATTTAACATTCACTCCTGCAAGAAACTGATCAGAACATGACATTTTAGGTGTTTTCAGCTGTTATTTCTTGTTGAGCGTGAGCGAGCGTAAACAAATCGATGTTCTCTTTTATCGCGTCTGAGGTTAAGTGATTTTAATCCAGTTAATCTAGATGTTAGGGTTGAAAAATCTGTTTCAAACAAGCTTAAAGTCAACATGAAATAACTGACCCGTAGTATTGACTTTCAAAATGTTTCAGTTTTAAATAGAGCCCGACCGATAAAGGATTTTGAAGGCCGATACCAATACAAATATTTGTTGGTTTTAAAATCCGATATATCGGCCGATATATTTTTTTTTTCAGAAATGCGCAACAAAACATTAACAGATTTCCCTGACATTAGTTATTTGTATTTATAACTAACATAATATGATAATGCATTTTAAAAAGAAACTTGTTTCTTTTATTGTCGCAACAGAACAAAGGAACCAAAGCTCATTAATGTTAACGTTAGTGGTCTTCCACTGATGATAGTGGCATTTGTGGTTAGCAGGGACGGTGTAGGTGAACAAACTATACCACACTCATGACATGGTTGATGCGTGTTTCGTCCGTTTTTTATTATTTTATTTTTGAAATATTCATTTATCGGCCATTATAACTGCCGATACCGATAGTTTGGAAAATGCCTAATATCGGCCGATATATCGGTCTGACTCTAGTTTTAAACTCCTCGTTTTTTATGATAAAATGTTCTGATATCAGATATTGATGTTGTTACTTTCAGTGGCAAGTGTCATGCATTGAATGTAAAGTTATGTAGAGTGCATTGCATTGTGGGATACAGTATGTGACTCGTATCTTTGCTAATGTAGTAGATCAGTCTATGCATATTGAACATTTGCATAGTATGCAGCACCGTGAAATTTTCTATAGTATAAGAGCAGTAAATCTGTTTTAAACCAGATATAGAGTTTATTTACTTTATGAATGTATGTTTCCTGTCTTATCATACAGTACATGATTTATTAGTGCACTTTATTTGAAAAGAAACAAAAAGTATGCTTAATTATGATTTTTTTTTTTTTGATGGATAAATTTAACAATCAAATACTTCATTTCTTTTGAATGTTCTATTTTATTTATGAATGCAACATATTACATTAGTTAAACAACATTATGCTGTTGTCTTTAAACCTTCTGTCCTTTATCTATTTATATCTGTTTGCAAATATAGTTTTACTCATTTTACATCCCAGATCTCATGAGCTATTGAGAAGGCAGCTCTCAAATATGAATTATTCACCCATTGTGCTCAGTTTCAGTGTTTGACGTGAATTTATTGCACCATGGTCCTCTGTGTCTCCTGTTACTGATGCAGTTCAGAATAACAAAGTCTGTGCCGCCTGGTTGGTGGTTTATTTCTTCCCTCTATGAGATATGACGCATAGTTCTCAGACTATTCCGGTAATATGTAATTTAAATACTCACAGTATGCAATTTCTATATTTGCAGGGAATATGACCTACTATTAATGAGCACACTGGATTCCCACAATGCATTGGCAATAGGATGTGACACAGACCACATTATCCAACAACAAACAATTCAAACAGTTGCTTTCGAGATGAAAACACATGACGCTCAATTCGAAGCTGTTATTGTCTTCGGACTGGGAATTGTGCATTTCTTTGGCCATGTCATCAACGCATAAATGAATCTGCAGCAGTCACAGGGTACAAGTAGAAGCTCTCAGAAAATTCCCAGCGTGCAAGTTGAAATTACGCGCTCTATAAGGATGTGAATGCCTTTTACAAGTTGAAATCTCACGACACGGCAAGAATGCACTAATAGTGTGCATCATTGTTGATTTTTGCATTTTTTTTGTGTAAAAATACCTTATTTCGGTCAATCAAATGATGAATCAAAAACTGGAAATGGAAGGTTAAGTTTATTGCATTGCATCGTGGGATTTTACATAATGTTCTCTGTTTTTTTTTTGTTAAGAAAAGTAGTAGATCATTGAGTGGATGCATACAGAAATTTATGAAGCACTGCAGAAGAAGTATGAGTACTATCATGGCAGCCATTTTTCATAAAATTGGATTAAAATGCATGTTGTCTCGCATATAAATGCAATGTGATGCCAGCAACGTAGCATATAGTGTTTTATTCATTTATTATTCCATACTGCATCTAGTTTCATAAATATATATTTGTAAATAATTGACAGAATAAATGAAGCACAATGCTAGTACTTCATGACTAACATAATATTCTAATTAGAATAGAAAGAAAAAGCATTCAAAGAACATTTTTCTTCAAAGTAAGTGTGACTAATGATTGCACCAATGCAAGAAGACATGGCCTATTGTATATCTCAGTGTGAAGTTATAAACAGTTGTATTAGTATGTGAATGATGCACCGTATGGCATTCACTGATATAATCGTATTCACACAGTTAGTGGGCCAATCTGACGTGATGTGGGATTTTGTTTTTTAATATTGTGTAGATGTAAATGTAAAGTCACAGATTGAAATGCATGACCTTTATATATGTTGCTCAAAGGCACCAAGTGTCTTCAGTAATCCCTGTGAGCCTCTATTACTGCCGGTGTGATTGTCTCTGAGTGGGAAAGCTTGGGAAATGTTGCCTTATCTCACAGACACGGCTGATGAGCGACTAATCCTTAAATTACTGTCATTTCCCTTATAATTTAGACTATTTGAAGTGATAAAAGTAAAATCTTTCACACAGATACATTTCTGCAACACTATTTAGACTTTTAAGTCTAATATGGAGTGGTTTGTCTATGTGTGTTATTGTATGAATTATGTTACCATAGAAAAATTCAATAATGAGTAAAATAAAATCCAGTCTTACACTGAGTTACTCTAAGCCTATTATCAATGGCGCCAAAGAGGGACAGTAAAAATACTAAAGTGGTGCACTATAAAACAAACACTGAAAAAAAAAAGGTAACCTGCATTTGTAGTCTATTTCTACTTTATCTAACCCACAAAATTCAATTAATTTCTTTGATGTAATTTGTCAGGTTGATATGCAGATTAGATTACACTTTAAAAAAAGCAAAATTGCCGGTAAAATAGCAACAGCGCCCAAGACCCGCCCACAAAGACACTTGGGTAACGCTTCCTTTTACAGTCCAGTTACCGATGTAAATACTATGTACTTATTTTAGTAACTACAATTACTGAGTAATAACTAGTACTAACCCTGAACCTATCCCTAAACCTACCCTTGTTCCATGTACTTACCTTATATTAGCCAGTACTTTCTAGGTAAGTACACTGTAAGTACACTGTAAGTACTGTACTGTAAAAGGAAGCGTTACCGACACTTGTGCTTCGCGCTTGATACTTTCGCTTCAAAACGTTAAAATTGGGCCCACAGTCTTACTTCCGTTTCAAGTTCAAAGCGATCCTCAAACGAACCCTGAAGTAGCTCCTATTTAAAAAGTACATATATAAGTAAAGTGGAGGCGGTGTTTAAGAAGGAAATCCTCAAAAGAATGTCCATTGATGTTGAAAAAACAAAACAAACCCTGGAAATTGATAAAAGAACATATAACACACTTAATATTTAATGGTATAAGAATCCAGATTTTTTTTAAAGCAAAGAAGGGATGAGTCAACATTATTAACATTATGCTGCAAATGCAGTTTACTGAGCATAACTTGTATCAAACCCAGAATATTCCTACTGTTATCCCAAGAAAGAATTTGGAAATCATTAATAAGCAGCCCAGAAATATATCCATGTGGTGTTTTTACAGCAAAACTTCATATTAAATTGCCCCAAAACCTATAAGTTTAAATTCAAACTTCAACTTATTAAAGTATAAGCACACTTTTCAAGAAAACCATTTCACAAAATATTTTTTGGGGGGTCACTGTGTATGAAGATTCACATTTCTGGGCTGGTTTATGAATGATCTTCCCCCGAAATGTCATGTTACATCCGCACTGAAAATCAAACAGTGGCTGATGTGAAGTGTCAGTCGATCAGAGAAGTTCAGCCCGCAGCTGTGATTGTTTCGGTCTAATTGGATGCGACCGGCCCCTCCATCTTGACCCACATTGCGCCTCTGGCTTTAAGTCCCAACAGTGTGGGAACGCCACACCAGTCCTGAGGTGTTTCTCGACTTCCATCCATTCTCACATCCCTGTCGGTGGTTCTGCATTGCAGCCGAGCAGATTTCCCCGCTGGCCTGAAAACTGCAGCACAAACCCTGCGAGTCTCATTCTTAGTCAGCAGTGCCCTATTTACAGGCACTGTCACTGTGGTTGTGTATTTTTCAAGTTTATTGCGGTTTGCTGGATAGTTACAGAAAAAAAATGGAGGATTAAGAATATTTGCAAATGCCAAGGAATATATTAAACTTAAATTACTGAGGTACGTTTTATTGCTCTGTAATAAAAATGGCAGCATTATACAAGAAGATTATTTGCAAATGTCAGGGTGTGTGCGTATGTACATATATTGAAAGTAAGTCAACGATGTGTTTATATTGAGAAAAGCATTGTTAGATTTTGCTGTATTTGGCTGAGCAGTTGTTTGGATGGCTTGCTAATGTATAAGATCGTAAAAATATGTAATCTTGACCAGAGTTCTTGTGGGAAGTTGAATTTATTGAAGGTAGTTGTGTTACACAGTTTTTAAGCAGAGATGTTAGCGTGTTGGGTCTGTGGGATAGAGCTTCATAACAAAGTACAGAACTGCTTGGACCTGATTTAGGGTCCTCAATACACAAGATTAGCCACTTCTCCACTGTTGGGCGAGTGCGAGCCAGGGCTAACAACATGCCGGGCGGGGCCAATAGCCTCGAACCTCAAGCACAGAGGCAAAAATCAAGTTGCGCTTCCCACTGTCGGGCCAGTAGCCCTTCAGCGCTATCTTAGAACACGCCCTTAACCCCCTGAGGATCAAAAACGCACCCCCACGTTTAAACGTTTTTTTTTTTCACATTGCTGCAACATAGACTTAAAATACTCCGTCATTAATGGTCATATAAATGAAATCAATACATGATTATAAACTATAGAGGGTCTTCTTTTTTTGTGCACACTCTTATTAATATCAAAACCTTGTGTTTTTGTAAAATAAAAATAAAACGCAAAAATCTTTCTGAAACACGTCCGAAAAAAAGAACTGTAACTTATTAAATACTTGTCACAGAGACACGAAAGATTTCTCGTTATGTAGCTAAAATTCTCTTCTTTTAAAGCTACACTGTGCAACTCTTTTAGTTTATTCTTAGCTAAAAACACTTACTTCTTTCAAAAATATGTGTGCTCATTAATGTATATTTACTTTGTTCAAGTAATAAAGTATTCTCGTGAGTGTATAATATGCCATTGAAAATACATACGGGTAAGCGGTTCTAATGTCGGTCGCCATGTTGACCCTCCATCTTGAAAGTACAATGGAAACGCAAGCCATGGAAAAATCAATAATAAAGTTATCGCACAATTCTTCTAACAGGATAATTTTATTTAGCAAAATATCTCACCATCGCTGATGCGACCAGGTCGCACTCAGTCACCATACGTTTGGTCTAAAACGCAACCGCTCTCCTGTATTGCCGCGGGACAGCAAATGTGAGTCATCTTTGCAGTACTGTGATATGAAGAGTGTGCAAAGTAACTTATATTTTAGCATCAGTGTAGCACATAAGAAGCACAATACCGGTAAACATAAATATCTATTGGCACAACATGGATCACATGACTAAACTTACGTCATCGTTTTCAAATACGGCTTCACGGTCAACGCTTAAACGGTGTTTTCAAATGAATCCGCTTTGAAGAGCGTTTTCCAAAAGCTACGTTTTCATTGACTTAGGCCGTGTGTCCACCAAAGCGTTTTTCCACATGCCTGGCGTATGTTTTCAATTGTTTTCAATGGGAGTGCCGCGTTTGTTAAACTCCATGAGCGTTTTTTTTCACGCTGAAGCGCCGAGCGCCCAGGGTTTTTACTGGTCGCTGGGAGTTGAAAAATGTTCAACTTTGGATAAAACGCAGCGCTCATCACTGTCACTTTTTGCCCAGCCATCCAATCACAGTGGAGGACGGGCGGGACCAACATAGATATGTATATAAAGGCTAGATGTGTCGTCAGCGCTGCTGGCCAATGGAGGTCGTCGTCTGCACCTGGCGGCCATCTTGTCTCAGGCAGCTCGCTCACTCGTAACATTGTGGTAATGGTGCATGTACTATTTAAATAACCATAACTTGCTCAATTTTCTACCGATTTTCAAACGGTTTGGTTTGTTATAAACGTCAGAGATGTAGCTATGACACTGCATACTTATGAATAAAAAGTGTATAAATAAATAATCATCCAGATAATTATAGCTACATTAATAACGTTTGTAAGAAACCAAACCGTTTGTAAATCAGTCAAGATTTCAACGAGATAAGAGTATTTGTGTTTGTGCTGATCACTCATCTTACATCAGCTTGTCTGTGACAAGATGGCCGCCGGTGATGACGATAGAAACTCCGTAACACATCTAGCCTTTATATACATATCTATGGGGACTAATACCACACCGACTAACTGTCACAACATTCAAACTGCTGCGGATATTTTGTATCAAAGCAACGAAACGTCTCAACGGAAAAAAAACGTTGCGCTGACAAAGCGCTCTCAAGCGCCCAAAGCACGGCATCTTCAGCAGAGCGTCTGGCGTTTTCAGCTGGCTAAAAACACTTTGGTGGACACACGGCCTTAAAACGCCGTCTCAGTGTGGACGGAAGGAATATGGAGGTTTATGCAGAGTATGTACTGTAGAGACCTCTGACCTAGTGTTTATGCCAGCGCTAATTAGCCTTGAGTCATAAGCCATCGTCCTGCGTGACCCTTTTATTAGGTGTGGTCAAACCTCAGCATTTGAGCATTATGTTGGAATCTCAGGAGGTTTAAAGTCTGTCGGATACGCTCTGTAACTGCACTAAATTTGCCTGAAAAATATACGTGCTCTGTGTGTTTGGTGTGTCATGGTTGTCCTTAAGAAGTCCATGGTAAAGTTGCCTGAGGAAATTCTCTCTTCTTATTTAGGCAAAGCTGCTTCTACCAGCTGTCATGGAGTCTTTGAGGTGACTAACCTGAGCAGACAGGAGACCTCCATATGCTTGACTGCTTTATCTTTGCTTTAACCCCTTAAAGGCACACCGGGCACGCGTAAATCAGGCTATCTGGTTTTAATCTTTATAACAGGTGCTGGAGAACAGGTAGCCGGTGATCTGTTGGTTTGATTGTGTGTTTTTATGTCAAGTGTTAAATCAGATTTTGTTTTCCTCTTGAGCTCTGGATTGAGCTTTAAGGTGAACCACCGGATGGAATTGGAAAAATAATGACATTTTCACACAGGTCTCTTGAACACACTCACTCCATTAGTTGAGTGAATGTTGGTGTGTCAGGATAGAATTAAAGCCTCTGGCTTGTCACAATTATGTTCCGGTTGCGGGATAATGTTTGTGAACGTGTCGTGTCAAGTTCACTGTGACGAGAGTCTTTACACTTTTTGGGGAAATTAATCTATGTATCGCTGTCTCAGTCTGGAAATTATACTAGGATAGAGAAGTGTAACTTTGAAATAATCAATATATTATCAAGATGGGATGGATGATAAAGCAGTACAGTATTGGTTATCAGCAATATTTTATTTTTATTTTATTCTAACGATGCAAATAATTTGAAACAATGTGAAATCTAATCTGTTGCAAATCTCTAAATCAGTGAGGCTAAAATGCACCCATTCCATAATTTAAAATGAGTTCTTAAATATAAAATGTAAAAAAAATCCAGCTATATTAAGTAAATAATTTTTGAGGTCAGAGTTCAGTCTTTCTGAATGCAGGGTTGTAAGTAAATTTTCTTTAAAAAAAAATATATATATATATATATAATTAGGATTTTTTTCAAATAATGTATTGTACAAGCGGAGTGTTTTCAGGGCAAAGTTAAGTGATCATTTATTGATTTTCAAAAAAGACTGAATGAATTCAAGGTGCAAATTTTAATTTTTCTTGTCTCTTTTGAACTTCACTAATAAAATGTGTGTGTGCCACTCAAACAAGCAACAGATAAAGGAACACACAATAATCTAAATCAGACTGTAGTTTACTGTTTGGTGAACAGGACCATTTTTAATCAAACCACGATTATAGCATCAGACCGACGTGTCAGAGGTGTATGCAGATTATTCAGCGTTTCAGGTTTCTTCTCATTATGCAAATGCATGTTTTCTATTTTTTTCATGACAACCAACCAAGCCCTCAAAAGTGAAGCCAAAACGTCTCGATAGCCCCCCAGTGGCCAGTCCTAGTATAGATCATAAACCCCACCTCCCCATGTTATTCAACGGGACGTGAGACCAACTAAACAATTAAATTACACTTCACATATCCTTTTTCCGAAGATAGTTTTTGTCATTTACTGTAGTTCATCACGTTGACGTAATTTCAAGAATTTGTTTTTAAAATAAGTTTGTTTTTTAGTTAGTTATGTGATGCTGTTGCATCATGATTGACAGCTGTGATTGACAGGTTCTCTGTGCGAAGTAGTCACTGAAGCACCAACAGAATTTTTTTCAAAATGTTGACTATGTGGTTAGTAGTTGTATTTACCTTATATTAACGAAGTATTCCCATTAGCAGACACCAAGGGAGAGGAACGGAGCAGACAAAGGCCACTTAAGAAAAGTGTGGGGCGTGTGTTTGCGATTGATTCTGCGAGAGTGAGGGCGGGCCTCGATTTCGCGGCTTTACTTCCTGCTCATGACATGCGGAAGTCTGGTACCGAAAACACAAGTGCGCAGACTCAAGTTCCAAGATGTCAGAGCCATATTTAGGGACATTCGGCGCCATATTTAGGGACATTCGCGGCTTCAGTTCTTTCCGAAGGTAAAGAGGGAAGGGGCGCCCTCCATCTTTTTTTACAGTCTATGCAACCAACAAACAAAAAAACAACATAATGCTGAAAATAATTACCTTTTATGCAAAATAGGGTCTGGAAAATTTTTGTTTCTGGAATTTTTCAATGGAAAATGACATGTGTACCTGTGAATGTTTTATCAGCACTCCCAGCCATCATGCACAACGACCGATGACGTTTCTGTCATCTTGTCCTTGTATATTTGCAGGTTTCTCTTTTATATAGATGCAACATTCTCCCCCATGACCATCTCCTCACCATTTACGACCCAAAAGCCACTTACGCTCCAGACCCCAGACTTAATGCCTTTTATCTAAAGGGCACATTGGTCGAGTCTGGCTCTTGTGTGGCTGCAAAACCTCTTTTCTCTTCCCGGCCGCCTCAAGGGAGGTTTTCATGAAGGTGGCATGTCAGATCGGCGTCAACAAAGCGCTGCTCACAGGCTCCGTATTAATATTTACTGCCGTACGGAGGGGCGCGTGGTCCTGCTGTGACTTCTCACATCTGCCTGTGGGGAAAATAAAGAAAAAGTGCATTTAAAATGTTTATGCCTGAAACGAATTAAACTCTAATATTCTTTTTTGCTTTTAATGTGAGATTTTTTTCCCACAAGCTGTGATTCATGTTCTCAACATGGGTCGTGCTTCAATTGCACTGCTTACTTTCTTCCATATTGATCTACAGCCTCAAGAACAGAGGGTCGCTTTGATGATTTTTAATGTCTCTTGTTATTGGACATTTCTATTCATCAAAGAGCAAAAGTGAGGTAGATTTTCACCTGCTGAGTATGGATTCATAGCCATGCTGAATAAATGAATTTTCATGAGCCCGAAGGAACTGCTCTCCTCTTTGCCCATTTTACCACATCGACATGATATATTCTTCATCCTCTTTCTCCATTTTGTCATACCGTTAAAGGCTCTAGCTAAGTGAATTATGAAAGAAATGAGATGCTTCCTAGCCTAACGCTTATTACTGCTAATCTTACAGTAAGTCTAGTCCACTACTGCTTCATTCTGGACTTATAACACTCAATTGTGAGTTTATATCACACAATTCTGAGCAAAAAGGTCAGAATTGTGAGATTAAAAAGTCACAATTACCTTTTTTATTTTTTATTCAGAGGCGGAAATAAGCTTCTATACACTACAGTATATTAAAATATAGCTTGTTTTATAGGGCAAATGTTTGAAAGCCCTTGTTTATTGCACCTGAAGGACTTTGTTCAGAGTAGTGAAATTCTGTTATGATGACTCCCGTGGAGCGCTCTTCCTGGGAACTCACTTTACAACCCTACCGAGTGCAGAGACTAATAAATGTTACAAGCTGACCTTTTGATATTTCAAAGCTGAAGTGCCGATCAGGAAATATTGGATACGAAAGTGTGAAAAATACAGACTTTTAATACAAATGATCAGCCTTACCCTTGAGCTTTTTCTGTTTTTCCCTCTTTTTCTTTTTCTGTGAGTGTTTTAGAGCTGAAATAAATGGTCACATTGTAAAATTTAATGGGAACACAGCTTCCTATTAGGGTTGGGTATCGAGAATCGAGTATCGATTGGAACCGGGATTGGTTCCATTGGAATCTTTTCGTTTTTCCCGGAATCGTTCAAAAGTTAAAATTTCGATTCCTAGTTTCGATATTCACAGTCCGCCGACCAGAAGAAGAAACCGCTGAACAACACCAATGAAGAAGCGTCTACCGGAAGTGTTGGCATAACCGCGCGAGTCGAACATGAGTAGCTTACGTCGGCGGTCCAAAGTGTGGCTTCACTTTTCTAAAAATAACAAAATCTCAGCAAAATGCAAAATTTGTGACAAAAAAGGAGTATTTCCCTTTAGAAAGGAGTATTACCTTCAGAAAGACCGTTGGTTAGCAAGGTTAGCTAAACTTTTTTGACCCTGCCTCTTAAAAGAATCGGAATCGAGAATCGTTGGGAACCGGAATCGAATCAAGGAATCGGAATCGGAATCAGAATCGTTCAAATTCAAACGATACACAACCCTACTTTCTACACTCTTAAAAATAAAGTTTCTAAAAGAGGGTTTTCATAGCAATGCAATGGACTTGTTTTTTATGTTCGCATCGGCACATATCCGATTTATTTCCACATATGAATGAGGCCTGAAACCGATCTGGAAATATCCGAATGCATACGTTTTGTTCCTGTTTACACTGTCATAGAACACATCCGATCTGTGTCACATATGAGCAAAAAAAACGGAACTGGGTCACATTTCACTGACAGTGTAAACGAGGCCTTTGATGATGTGATGATTACCTGCAGATCATCTGTCCATCATCGTATAATTTGATCATTTTTTTACTGATCATAACTACTCCTCAATGGATCGAGTCCAGAACGAACTTCGATTGGACTGGCATCCAGGCTATGGCATCATTAATGCCAATAAAGAACTTTCATGTCACTAGTCATTTTTCAGACCTCCCTGAAAACAAAAAATGAGCGTATTTTGTGTTTAAAATATGGGCGCGATGTGACACAACAGAAATGTGGCTAGTTAGGACAAAACCTCTTGTTAAATGAACATGGAAGACTGGAAGAGAGGTTTCGTGGCTTGTTGCATTACGTGTGAGTTAGCCTTTGGTGCATCACTTATCTGACTATTCTGGTGGAAATGAACTCTGAAATCTGCAAAAGCAGAGATGTTGAAAGGCTGAAGGCACATGGATGACTGGATTTATCTTCAGAGCGTCTATAGAAGTTCACAGTTTGCTTATGAATTTAATGGTCTTTGCCTGGGGTCAGTTTTCTCGCATTTGATTGACTCACTTCTGAAGCTGACTGGAACGGAGAAGAATAAACGTATGTATCTTTTTCATTTCGACATGCTAAAAGCAGCTGATCTGGGGGATATATTCATGTAAAGTGATTTGAAAGACTTCATCAGAAGGGTCTAGTCTAGTGCAAGCGCAGTGCATTATACAAATCAAGTGGGGTTTTTACATTTTGATGAAGGATGCTCATCTTTAACTTTAATCACATGCTATTTTATGAGTATCTTTGAAATAGTGGTTCATTGCAATGTCTTTTTTTTAATGCATCAAACAAAAGCATCACTTCACGGGGCTGTTAATGAAGCCCTGTTCTTATTCAGCAGACTGATCAGAGATTGAGAGCTCTTATGCGTCTCATTTATGCTTTAACTTCATCACAGATATCTATCTATATGTCTGTCTGTCCATGAGAAATATACAAGGATTACCAGGGCCATTAAAAAAAAATCTGCATTTGTTTTACAGGGTGTCCACGGGGTTTTAAAAAGTATTAAAAAGTGATAAATCAAAATTGTCAAATTTAAGGCCATTAAAAGTGTTAAATGTAGTCTGAGAGGTATTATTTTTTAAAAATTAGGTATTATTTTTTTCAGACTATCAGGTGTCCTATTCTGTGTTTGCGTTTGTCCGTTTAAATACGTATGGGCTTTAGCTTATCTGGGCACAATCAAAGATCTTTCGTCTATGTTTGATGCTGACGCCATATTCAATGGTCGATCGACATCATCTGTGAAAAAGTGATCACCCGGATTTAGACCTACCTATTGTTTTTACATAAAGCGTTCACAGGCAAATTTGCTTTATGTTTAGGTCTATATTGCTTTTATTTCCCCGGTGTCGAAATCAGGCAAACATAAATGTCAGGCAACACGATTCCTGGCTGCATGTCAATATCCACGGATCACTGGATCTTTAGTAAGTTGTAAGGAACACTATATTGAATCCAACATTTAGTTTAAATTGATAAAATTATTCGTTTTAGTTGCATTTTCGCAGTTTCCCCTATTAAATCCTGTCACGCAGCAGATCTTTTGCCATTTTTATATTTTATAAATGTCAAAATCTGTGTAAATAATAGAAAGGTTGCTGCTGATTAACACTTAATTCAGTGTCGTGATGGTTTTAAAAAAAATTCTGAAGGTAGTAAAAAAGGTATTAAAAAGTAGTAAATTTAACTTAAGGAATACTGTATATACCCTTTTTTAATTTCCATTGCTTTATTGAGATATTAAAGAGTGCGTTTGGATTTGTTTGTCTCACTTGATAATCAACCAGACGTGCTTGTGGCATCTAACAGCTCTTGGTTTCCGAAATTGCTGAAATTGTTGAGCCGTTAATTGTATTAATGGTGCTTCAAGTGATTTTAACCATTTTGCACGCACTCTCTTCAAAACCCCTGACTGGATGACAGTGTTTCTGATTGGCTAAAAACGAGCAAGTCTCTCTTCTCTGCCTTTGCAGTGCTAAAATAAAACTATTTTGTTGTTTTTAACCTTATCTAACCCATCTTATCATGATGCATGTTATTACTGGTAAAACTGATGTGTTTCAACCAAATATTTCTCTTTATGAACTGGGACAGTGGGTTTGTTTGACTGACAATCTGAATTGTCTGCACTCTGTTTCTCACACACCTGTCAGACACAGACGGACCAGCACTTTGTCAGCCAGAATTACCTTTTATCATGACAGCTGGCGTCTCCTTTGAGCACAGGAGATAATGATGTGTGAGATACTGATCAATCCTGACCCGCCACAGGCCTGATCCTCCGGCATGGGGAGACAGAAGTACGACCAAACTCTTACAGCACGCTAATGGGATTTATAGAAATGAGTTTTTTTGTAAATTCAAAGGAAAAAATATTTAGAATTGAATTCAGTTTTATTGAATTGCCTTTGTAGTTATGAACAACAACAATTATTACATTTCTGTCATCACCTTCATGTCGTTCCAAATCCGTAAGACCATCATTCATCTTCGGAACACAAATGAAGATATTTTCGATGAAATCCGAGAAATTTCGCGCACATAAAAAGTGTAAAATTACATTTAAACCACTGTAGTCACATGGACTAAATTATATATGTGAGCCATAAATAACAAAGTCTCATCCCAAGAAGTCATAACTGACGTCTTGGGACGTCTTTTGACCATACGTCAACATCCACCTTTTTAGGGTACCCTGAAACGTCGGTTATATGACGATCCCGGGCAGTCATACAACTGACGCTTTACCTTCAACATCGGTTAGGTGATGCGGTAGGTTTAGGTCTGGGGTAGGGTTAGGATCCGATAAAGTCATCTAACTGACGTTTAAGGGTACCTTAAAAAGGCGGATGTTGACGTATGGTCAAATGACGTGCCAAGATGTCAGTTATATGACGTCTTGGGATGAGACTGCGCTGCCATAAAAGCCTAATGTATCAAAAATGACACAAAAAAATAAAATTAAGGAATAATTATAGTATTTAAAAATAGTTTGTCTCGTTCAATAAAAGGTTCAGTAATTTTTTCCAATTAAAAAAAAATTCTTGAAGGGTTAAAGGTGTTTTAAATGATTCTAGACATTTTGCAAATGTTCAGTTTTTTTTAGGCCAATACAATACCATTTTTCCTTCCCAAGTTTCTGGATCTGTCACATAGAAGGGTGTAGTTTCACAAGACACCAATTTCCGGTAGAACAAACAATTTATGCATGCATTTTTTTAATCGCTCACTGCACCTTTAATTGCTTATTCCAGAGAGCTTTTCATGTCACACCTCTTCACGTTCACAGACCACCAGTCTCAATCCCCTTGATAAACCTGAGGGGAAGTTAAAAGACATAAAATAGAAATCTTTTGTTGTTTTTTCGGGGAAACAATTGTGTAGGGATTGTGTTTATTCTTGTTTTTCCCAAAGACGATTAGCCTTAGGAAGCCACAGCAGTTCTGTTCCCTCCCACCATTGGAGGAAGCACATCACGCGGCCATTAAGTCTGTGACATAAATGGAGAAATGTATGCTGTGATATCTCCCCTGTAGCTTTATTAACTGTGTTTGCTGGTATATTTGCATTCATTTATAAAAGATGTTCATTGGGACTCTGCATCCACTGTAGTTATCTAGTGAGCTACCTTGCTGGTAAGCACCTACTTAAACAATGTGAAAACTGGAGTGAAACCGCAAAGTGACCGATTTGAAACGCTCTACATGAGTAGAGCAACTTCAGACACAGTACAAGTAGCACTCTGAGAAACTCGTCTCACGAAAGATTACAAGATTACATCATCTAACTGGTAACTGGAGCTCTTTTTTGAGAAGTTTGGATATTATTGTTGAAATGCATTCTGGGATGAAATTACCCTCAAATCAAGATAAAGATCAGATCAAGGTGTCTTTGAACGCAACAAATTTATTGCTCTTATAATGCCAGTGCTATATATTTAACTCACTAGGCTTTGAAAAAAAGCTGCTGTGTTTTAGTATTTATATACAACACATAGTTATAGTATTTATTAATATTTTCAGATAACAATATGAATAAATAATACGATAAAAATTATATTTTTGATTTTAATTTTACTATAATATTAAAAATAAATATATTTTTATAAACTAATTTTTGAAAGTTTAAGTTTTAGTAATTTTGTTATAGCTACTTTTACTGTATCATTATAAGGTTTTTTTTATAGTTTTAGTTAATATGACTGTTTGTTAAGCCAGTCTTTTTTCATTTATTATTTTTTTTTTTGCAGTGGAAACCAGTGATGCTGTTAAATTGCATTGTGAGTTGCAATTACTATGCTATAATAATCATACTGTATACTTACAAATTTGACCTGACAGCCAAATCCAGGTGATAAAACTGGCAAAAAAAACAAACAAACAGATAACCAGAGACTGACTTTGGCTACAAACTGAATTGGAAAATGTAAAAATCTTGTCAAATAGGCCTACTTTTCATACTGTGCTTTACAAAAGCTCCATTTCCCCTGCTCTTGTTGAACATGGTGAGGCCTGATGGGCCACGTTTACCGCAAAAACCCTCTCAGATGGATTATTATTGGGACTCACAGGGGCTATTTATCATGCAGGAGGTGCTGAATGTGGGAATGTGAAATGGAAACTCAGTTATGGTGACACATCTAATGTAATACAGTGAAAATTAATGGTAATAAAGCCTCATTTTCTAATGTGGCTGTGAGATTGAGCCCCTGAAGCACAATTACAGTTCTTGTTGTCTTTATAGATCTCTATTTGTCATGCTGCTTTGCTGTCAGTGTTTGCTGAATTCTTGGTTTTAACCTTTCTTTTTTTTTCTTTCTTGAGACATGGGGCAAAACTGTTTAACTTATTTTGCTTTCATTCCATTTATCACCACAATAAAACTGGTCAATAACACACCTGCTATAAAAAAAGAGATGGGATTCTGAAAGCTTTTGTTGGGGAAATTAATTTAATGACACTTTTAAATGGTTACCATTATAGAATAAAGGGAATCGTGATAGACAAAGCTCCAGTTGAGATTAAAAGTAGAAAAGTGATTATTTTAGAAACTCACTTTGATAGACTTACTTATTCTCAAATCAAATCTTCAAATATTTGTAATTAAGGTCCAACATTATTATGTTATATTAAAAAAATAGTTAAAAAATAACCCAAATGTGAATTTTAAAGCTGCTGTGTGCGTGAAAAATTGTTGCTAACAAGTGCCAATAAATGAACATGATAAAATTATAAATCCTGATGCATAACCTTGTCAATGCCTGATGTTAGCTCCAGCCGCCGTTAGCATTCATTCTGTAAGATCACATTTAGTATGTTTGGGAACATTTGTCGTTATCCAAAAATTAGAGCCCACGAGGCTCTCGCTGCGGCTTCTCTTCCCGTTCTCCGTTTAGAGTTTGATGTTCATTACCGCCATGCTGTCAGGGGTAGCAGCACGTACCGATTAACTCATTTTGACTTTCTAATTGCTTCACAGCCAAATAGTTTAATTAGGCCAACACGCAGATTATCACCTTAAGGATCAGTCAGGTACAAAAGTGAACCTATGCAAATTTCAAGGAGTCTAAACCTCCATCCCAACACTTAGTGGGCCACCCACTATCCAGCAGCATCTTAACTCAGTTTGGTACCTCATGATACCACTGATTTATAATGTTGCACATAAAGGCACCAACTCCCAAATAGGTCTGGTGGATTTTAAAACTTTGGTTTTGACCACATTAGTTCCCAAGCAAAATAGAGGAGGTCGATCATTTGAATTTGATAAGAGGGCGTGCGACATTATTTATAGGCAATATTTTCCTGCTAGAATACTTTTTCAGTGGGAATGCAAATTATAATAGCACCTAACTATGAACACAAAAGCCACACCACACAAATGGCTTTTAATTTGTTTATTTCATTAGCAAACATGTCACTATAATTGTTAAGTTCTTTCCATCAATCAATTTTCTGCAAAAATAACGATCGACATGCTTTAATGCTTTGCAGCCCCTTTAAATACAGTTTTAAAAAAGATCACGCATTTGATCTACGTCAGAGCATCAGAGCATCCACGAATCTTTCCACTGTGTTGCTGGCAGGGCGGCGAGAGCGAATTTTGCCGCTCTCGCCGGCGGCAGTGTGAACGTACGGTTAGTTGGTCAGCTCAAAAGTGGATGTCACTTGCTTGTTCAGGTGACATTTTCCAGTGGAAATTCTTATGTTGGTCATACTTTCAAAAATAGTAATCTGTGATTCTGAATGACAGTATCGCCGCAGCGACTGACATTCCTCAAACATTGTGTTCATCAGGCGCTGTGCCATGCCGAGGCACAACTCGCGTAAAGTCGATAGTTCCGCGAATAACTGCAATTGCAGATTAAATTACTAAACAACTTTACAATTAACGTTACAACTTTAAATTAATAAATAAATAAAAATAGAAATAATCCTAAAAAAGAAATGTATCATGATCCACAAAAACTGTTTTCAACATTGACAATAATCAGAAATGTTTCTTGAGCAGCAAATCCGACACTGCCACCTAAGACTGTGGTAATGATGTTGAAAAATAATCTTCGGATCTCAGGAATAAGTTACATTTCAAAATATATTCAAATAGAAAAAAGTTCATTTAGTCCAGAATATTACTGTTTTGATCTAATAAATACCTTGGTGAGCATAAGAGACTTCTTTCAAAAACAAATCACAGAAATTTGCAATAACGCAGACTAAATCAAATCAACTTCACAGCGCATTATGCCATAATCTTCAAAGTAGAGCCCGACCGATAAAGGATTTTGAAGGCCGATACCGATACAAATATTTTTGGGTTTTAAAATCCGATATTCTGATATATCGGCCGATATTTTATTTTATTTATTTATTTATTTATTTATTTTTAAACTGGACATGATAGTCACTAATTTTTTCATACTTATTTGAGTTAAGAGAACTGATAGGGATGTTCTTTTAATTGTTATTCAAGCAATGTATGTCTCGTGACCAACTCAACGAGTGTTGCCAACAGGGACGGTGTAGAGTGCCCTCTGGTGGACAAACTACACAACTCCAACACTCATGACATGGTTCAAGGGTGTTTCGTCCGTTTTTGTTTTATTTTTGAAATATTCCTTTATCGGCCATTATAACTGCCGATACCGATAGTTTTGAAAATGCCTAATATCGGTCTGCCGATATATCGGTCTGCCTCTACTTCAAGTATCTGATAAGGCGGCATAATGTTGCATTTGCTTTTAGACTTTGCAGTAATTGATGTGGTGTTTTCCTCAGGTCCATGGGGCAGATGTATGGGCAGCGAGTGCGGGCCAGGAGGGAGTCAGAGTCGGGCGGTGTGGTGCGCTCATGTGGAAGGCTGGACGACTCTTCCCACAAACTGCCTTCAGTCGTCACGACCAGCCAACCAGCAGAGCTGCTTCCGCGTGTGCGACTGGCACAAGGACCTGTACGACTGGCGGCGGGGCGCGTGGAACCAGTGCGTTCCCATTTCGCTGCGGACTGGCCGCGCAGGTGTTTGCTTGCAGGGCGAAGAGGGCATCCAGACGCGGGGGGTGAACTGCGCGCTCAAAGCGGACGGCTCAGCAGCCGACGACTCCATCTGTGAGTACTTTGAGCCCAAACCCCGGCAGGAACAGGCCTGTCTCATTCCCTGCCCTCAAGACTGCGTGGTGACCGAGTTCACCCCCTGGACCACGTGCTCCAAGACCTGCGGGCTGGGCCTGCAGAACCGCGTCCGCTCCGTAGTGGCGCCGCCGCTTTTCGGCGGGCTCTCTTGCCCCAATCTGACGGAGTTCCAGACGTGTGCGCCGAGGGCCTGCGAGGGCAGAGAGACGGTGTTCAGTCTGAGAGTGGGCGGCTGGAGCGAGTGCAAACTGCCTTCTTTATCTCCAACACCACCTCTGACACCGACATCCTCTGCCCCCCCTGCTCGCACCGTACGACAAGCCCGGCGGAGGAAAGGCAAAGAGAGGAAAGGAAACAGAGACCCGGAGATGCGCGAGCTGATCAAGAGCAAAAGGAACCGCAACAGGCTGACTCGACTGGAGGATGACCTCTGGTATATCGAAGTAGGCTACCAGTCTCGGCAAGTGGTGTGTGTACATCGAAACAGAAGTACGGTAGCACTCAGGTTAGTGACCTTTCCCTTTAGAATTAAACTTAGACTTATTTTGACCTGAATAAAAGTGAGGTTGTGATGTATTGAAGCGAAATCCGGTTGAAAAATCCGGCGAAATATTTATTTATTTATTTTTAGCAAAAATTTCGTCTGAAAAATTGACGCATTGGTTAATAGGAATTAAGTTTTATTTTTTGGTCCTATTTTTTGATTGGTTTAAAATTCATTAAAATGCAATTCGAACAATGTATGGCAATGACTTTTGATGCTTTTTTTTCTGAATTAATGCTTTTATTTATTTATATATTTTCAATTGATTCTTTCAGATTGTAAATACATTATGGTGTAACTCTTCAAAACCTTAATGATTATTAAGAAATAATTATACAACATTAATATTAGTTTATTTAAAAAATGCATGCCATTTTTAAATTGTACAAATATTATTTTAAGACGGGTATATTTTTAATTTCTAAATTGATATTTTCTTTTCATTTCTGATGATGGGACTTCCCCCAAAACCTAATGATGTTTAAGAATGAATCAAAATTGTTGATATTAATTATTTTAATACATTATTATAATATTAATATTATTATTGATAATAATAACACTCACAAATTAATGTATTCAAAAATGTAATTTGTACACAGACTTAAGAGATAATAATACCTTAATTATTATTTATTAATATTCCTTTAGATATTTTATTTGTATTAGTTCATGTAGTAAAATGTGTTGTGGTGCAGCACACAACTTTTTTGTAAATTAATAAAGTTGATTAATGATTTTTTTATTCATTCAAAAAACATTTAAATTAGTAATTCATTGATAATTGTTGTTGATAAACACTCAAAAGTCAAGACTACAGTCAAGTTGTCTAGTCAAGTAATATTTCAAGAAAATATGACTTGATGGTTACACCACACTTCAGTTTTCCATGGAAACAGGCTTATATGCCATTGGCGCTCACATTAAATTTATATGGTGTCTAATAGGTGGTCGATTCTTAAAAGACACTTATATTCTGCTTGAGGCTTTCTTATTCTACATGTCCATTAATATTGAACAAACACTTGGTCATTTTAATGTCTGCGTTAAAAAGGGAATCTGTTACGTTTTACTTTTTCTCTTGAGCTGGATCTCTTTTGTTGTAGTGCAAGTGGTTAGGCTAATAGTGGTTAAATGAGTCCTAAAGCGAGGGATTCCAGTGTGTGTGTGTGTGTTCTCCGTCAGTCGCTGACAGTAAGAGGATGACGGCTGCGTGACTCGTCTGGGTCTCCGCTGTGCTGTCAAAGCACTCCCACGCTTGATGTCTATTTTCAACTGTAGAAATGACAACTGTATATTCCCCAGCAGCAGATTGTGTGACACGGCAGGAGTCTGTGCCAGCACTTTCAGACGAGTATTAAATGTTCAAGAGTTTTGTAGTTATTTAAAAAGTTTTGGTGCAGCCTTAAAGGTTGTGTATCTCAGGTGTACAGTGTTTGGCCTTTGATATTTGAAAGAAAAATATTCAGAGTTTTTTTTGCCTGAGGTTTCTCCAGGTAATGTTACGTTCACAGAAACAATCGACTGACCAACATCAAGGATCATCAAGCTTTTTCTATTGTAGCCTTCAATAGAAATCTATCTTAAATCCTTTAAATCTAAGTTTAAAAAAGCTATCTGGTGTGGTCATTCTTGTGATGAGTTTGGTAACACTTTATATTACGACCCGTAAACAAATGCGTAAGTAAACCGAGATTACAGTGTATGTTTACGTAATTATACACTCTTAGAAAAATTGTACAAATGCTGTCACTGGGGCTGTACCTTTTCAAAAAGTAAATTTTGGCCATTTTAAGTGTTAATATGTACATTTTAGGAGCTAAAATGTCCATTTCAGGAGCTAATATGTCCATTTTAGGTCCTAATATGTAGATTTTAGGTGGTAATATGTACATTTTAGGTCCTAATATGTACATTTTAGATGCTAATATGTCCATTTCATAAGCTAATATGTCCATTTTAGGTGGTAATATGTACATTTAGGTACTAATATGTACATTGTAGGTGCTAATATGTGCATTTTAGGTGCTAATATGTACATTTTAGATTGTAATATGTATATTTAGGTACTAATATGTACATTTTAGGTGCTACTGTAATATGTACATTTCAGGTGCTAATATGCACCACTAAGGTACCAATATGCAGCCTAAGGCTATAAAATTGTACCTTTTGAAAAGGTACATCCCCAATGACAGCTTTTGTACCTTTTTTACTGAGGTATAAGGGAACAATATGTGTGCTATGTGCATAGCTATAGCTATACCTTTAGCTATACCTTTAGCTATACCATAGCTATACCTTTGTGCAGTGTTGCTAAATTTTATGCATGCACTCCCATTGTTTATTTTCGAATTTCCTGCTAATTTTATTTAGGATTTGATGGACCTCTTCATAATACTGCTGCTGCTGCACTGAGGTTCTCCTGAATTCCCACAATTGAGTTATTCTTGCATTAAAGGAGAAACATCATTCTCATTTAAATGGAAATGTTGGCGTCCTCATTCTATCAACCAACTGTAAACAAAAGCTCACCAAAATGTGCTACCCTGTGCTTAAAAACAATGCATGTTAGTAATATTGGGAAGTGCAGCAATGTGCATTTCAGCAGAGCAACACAGTTTGATACCAATTTTACACTCAAGAAAGTTCTTTGTCATCGGCTGGTTTCAATCAGTGGCTGATTGTTTGGAGTTCAGCTTATGTTCATTCACTTTTATAAGCAGGTACTGTTCGTTCGAACAGCTTGATGTGTGCTGGTACAGTAACTTTACATTATTTAAGGCTATTTGTTATGCTATGTGTTTTTTTAAACTGTCCTGGACTGGTTCTTTTGCACTGCTGGTGAATAGATCTTATTCTTCCTTGTGTTAATAAATGAATTTCTTTTTGCCCAGTCCTAGTCACGATTTTGGCAGTAGCCCATAATCGCTATTCCATCAACAGACTGGCAGGCTCTCCATTTCGGCCAAATTCAGTTTACCTGTGGCTACTGTTGGTTTTATACCTCAGGAAAAGTTATTGTGCTGCAATATGGTGTCGTTTTGTTGCCAGATTGCGAGACATCTTAATCTGGGTTTAAAGTGGGTGGGAAACAGTCCAGCTTTGAAGTTTGTGTGTTTAAGAGTCCGTGCTGCCCTGAGGTGAGTTTGGCACCTAAATGAGCAGTTGCTAAATGAAGCTACGCTGGAAAGGAAGCAGTAATTATCTGTAATAGCTCGTCATCTGCAACGCTTACTGAGATAATAAGAGACCATGAGAAACTGCCGCATTTACACGGCTCAGCGTTAAACTACCGGCCACTGAAACACTTACTGTACAAAAGCTTTCGTTCAACTGCAAATTGAGTTAAGTTACAAAAAACATGTAATGTGGTGTGTTGTGATTATTTAATTTGATATTTTTTATTATTTTTATTGCTTATTTTTATTAGGTACAAAGATACTGTACATTACAAAAGTTGCCATACATCACGATTTTTAATATATTTTTTTCTTTTTTTTCTTTTTTTTTCCATTTATTTTAACAATGCATGGGATAATATTAAACTCATGTAAGCTTTAACATTCAATCATATATTCTACCAATAAGAAAGCTGACCGTTTTCAGGTTATAGCATTTTATTTTCATAATAAAATACTATACTAATCTTCTAATGTTTTAGTAAATAGGATAATAATATTTAATGATATTTATACTATCATGTTTGATTTTTTTGTAATTTTACTCCATTTTATTATATTTTTTATTTTTTCTAACATTTTATTATTATATCTAAAATTAAACAACACATTAAAAAAATTATGTATATTATAATATTTATATTTTTCGTAATTTAATTTGCTATCTTGGTATAAATATATAATACATAAATATAGTTTAGACTTATATTGCAATGAAAGTTCACTGGGGCGCCTTGTGTAGAACCCAAGTGCAGTTTATTTAACATAAATGTGAACTAAATACAAACTAAACAAAGACTTGGCTTGACTTAGAACTGAACTAAACCGAAACGACAAAGCTAGACCAGAGACAATGGTAACATGAGGGCTATATATACAGTACACAAAAACTAATGACTAACAAGAAACACCTGTGAACAGTCAACCAATCAGAACACAGAACAGTACAAGACATGATCACATGACACAAGCAGGAACCTTTGAGAATTTCAAAATGAAAGACATGAACACAAACAAAACCCAAGCCATCGTGACTTATATCACTTGCATAAAAAAACATTTATTCTATGATAGATATGGTGTTAACTGTAAAATAATGATTATTTTGTCATTTTGATTAACCAGTCTTTCTACCCCTCTGTCCTGTATCAGCCAGTGTCCTCACTGGAGTCTTCCGGAGACCTACCAGTCCTGCCTGATGCCTAAAGACTGTGTGGTCAGTGAATGGAGCAAGTGGGGCGTGTGCTCCAAGAACTGCTCGGACTCCAGTGTTCCTCGGGGCACACGCTCCCGCAGCAGACAGCTGGTCCGGCTTCCTACTGGAGGAGGGTCCGAGTGCCCCGACCTGGAGGAAAGTCAGGCCTGCGAACCTGAAGGGAACAAGGTTCCGCCCTGCGCCATGTAAGTACCATGGACATGCTAGACCCGTGTCCCCGCTACATTTTTGCATGTGTTTTCAAGCCTTCCAAAGTCCCTGGTTGCATGTTTCTCATGATGTACTAGATAGTGTATTGAAAAGTGAGGTGCAATAAGTGGTTTTTGGTGCTGTTATTTCATTGTAAATTAGAAAAAAAGCGTGCAAACTTTTCTAGTATTATTTGAACTCTCACCTAAAGGATTATTAGGAACACCATACTAATACTGTGTTTGACCCCCTTTCGCCTTCAGAACTGCCTTAATTATACGTGGCATTGATTCAACAAGGTGCTGAAAGCTTTCTTTAGAAATGTTGGCCCATATTGATAGGATAACATCTTGCAGTTGATGGAGATTTGTGGGATGCACATCCAGGGAACGAAGCTCCCGTTCCACCACATCCCAAAGTTGCTTTATTGGGTTGAGATCTGGTGACTGTGGGGGCCATTTTAGTACAGTACAATACTCATTGTCATGTTCAAGAAACCAATTTGAAATGATTTGAGCATTGTGACAATAGTTTTTTATCGATATTTAGAAAAAATCACGTTTTGTTCAAATCTGAAATGGAAACGTAATGGAAACTATATATATATATATATATATATATATATATATATATATACACATATATATACACACACACACACACACACACATATATATATATATACACAAACATATATATATATATATTAGGGCTGTCAAATGATTAATCACGATTAATCACATCCAAAATAAAAGTTTTTGTTTACATAATATATGTGGGTGCACTGTGTATAATTATTTTATATATATAAATACACAAACATGCTTGTATATATTTAAGACATATTTTGATGTATATACTGTATATAGATTTATATATAATTTATATTATAAAAAAATTTTAATATTTTATTTATAAATAATATTTTTTTCTTAAATATACATGTATGTGTGTGTATTTATATATATAGAAAATAATTATACACAGTGTGCCCACATATATTATGTAAACACAAACTTTTATTTTGGGTGTGATTAATCGTGATTAATCATTTGACAGCCCTAATATATATATATATATATATATATATTCCCCTAATAATCCTTTTTTTTTCCTAATAATTTTTCTTTCACCTCATAATCCATAATCCATTCATAATAATTAGGTGAGTGTATTATGTATAATATATGTGATACATATTTACTTGTTAAAAGTTGAGGGCATTAATCATTTTAAAATACTTCAAATATTCAGCCAGGGTGCATTAACTTGGTCAAAAGTAACAGCAAATACATTCATAATGTTACAAAAGATTTCTATTTCAAATACATGCTTGTTCTTTTGGCTTTTCTATTCATCTTTGTGGTTCCCACAAAGATATGAAGCATCACAACTGTTTTCAACATTGATAATAATAAGAAATGTTTCTTGAGTAGCATATTAGAATGATTTCTGAAGGGTCATGTGGAGTAATGATGCTGAACATTCAGCTTTGCATCACAGAAATAAATTATATTTCATAATTCAATGATTTTACAATAAAAGCTGTCAGTGTATATGTTTTACACCTGTCCATCTATGCATTCGACTGCAGTCTCCAACAAAAGCAGTTTAGCTTTTTTATCTGTAAAAAAACACAACTTTTGTCAGAAACGTATGTCATATGCAAAGGCAAAGATGGACTGGTATAAAAATATTGATATGCTATTTTGTTATTCATTCTTGCCGCGGGGTCAGTAAAAATTTTGGCAGGGGATTTAAAAATCTACTATTGGCTCAACAGGGTCAGCAGGAAAAAAATCCATACCGTTGAGCCTGTGATATCTGCATGCATGATTTCAAACAGTCAATATGATCGAGTGCTTTTGAATTGCAGATGTAACCCTTTCTTATTTAGACATGACATCCAGCATCAGTGTGCTCTCTTATCACTGCTCGGGATCAAAGGTTTTCATCAAGATGGTTTTGTGTCTGTGAAAAATGAAAGTGATTGGAGTGATAATATGATGTGATATACAGCAACATATTGATGTCATCTTGTCATGTCTCATTATGTGTCAACCCAAAGGAAACACTGTTGCTGGAGTTGCTATTTCAAACCTCAAAAGATTTAATGTGGTTTCTAGTAAGCCTGTCATTGAGGTTTCAAGATGTTTCTCCTTCAGAGAAATCAGAGTATGAGACAATTATTGATGTACAGCAAAAATACCGAGCAATAAAATGAACAACATTGGCTCATTGAAAAATCAAGGCTCTACAGTACCTACAATGTAGGTCCTACTACATTTTTGCAAAAAACTCCAGAAAGCTACCCTACAATTCACTGCAGTTTACAGCTAGAATGAACATGACAGTAAAACATCAATAACTTGTATTATTTTTAACACAAATGATGATTACAAGGACAGATCATTGATAAATAAAGACTTATTTTTGTCCGGTTATGACCTCAAAACACGTTTACCGTATACATGATTTGTAAACTAATACATTTTGACTTTCACATCACATAACCAGCTCCATATGTATGTCTTTTCTAACCTAGTAAACTTACCCAGTGGCTCAGCTGGTACAGCATTGCACTTGTGATGCAGAGTGTGTGAAACGCTTGATAAAAGAGCTCAAACACTTGTTGAGGCAAGCTAAAATGTCTTGGCCGCTTCAGAAAAATGTTTTTATCTCGTGTTTTGCAGCCTAGGCGCTTTAAAAAAAAAATGCCTGTGGCAACAGTTCTCCAAAATGACATTACGTTGCATCTTGCACATTTTGCAATACTTTCAAAGTTAAATCTGAAATAGATAAATGGGAATCTGGCAACGTTTTATTGAGTTGGATATACATTGTGGCAGTTCTGAATTTAAATGTCCGGTGAATGTCGCTAAAAGGGGGATGGTGTATCGTGTTTGAAAACGACGTACCACTTAAACTTAACCATAAACATATCTGAAACAGATGAACATGAACCTGACAATGTTTTAGTACATTAAGTTTCGTGGCACTTCAGAAATGAAATATCCAAACTGACTTATGAGGAACAGCATATGGAAGCTTGTTTCCGCCATAGAATGAAAAATATAAAAGGTAATTGCGACTTTTATCTCACAATTCTGATTTTTTTTCTCACAATTGCGAGTTTACTTCTCGCAAGTCTGACATTATTTCTAAGAATTGCGAGATGGAGAGTCAGAATTGCAAGATATAAAGTCAGAATTGTGTGATATAAAGTCGCAATTGCAAGATATAAAGTCAGAATTGCTTAATATAAAGTCAGAATTGTGAGTTATAAAGTCAGAATTGCTAGATATGAAGTCAGAATTGTGTGATATAAAGTCAGAATTGCGTGAAATAAAGTCAGAATTTCATGATATAAAGTCGCAATTGCGTGATATAAAGTCAGAATTGCGAGTTATAAAGTCAGAATTGCTAGATACAAAGTCGCAATTGCATGTTATAAAGTCAGAAATGCATGATATAAATTCAGAATTGTGAGATATAAACTATTCTGAGGGGGAAAAAAGTCTTTTTCCCCCTTAGAATTGGCCTGATAACTCGCAATTGCAAGTTTAAATCTCACAATTCTGAGGAAGATGTCCGAATTTCGACATATTACCTCGAAATTATGTTATAAAGTCAGAATTGTGAGATATAAACTCGCAGTTGTGAGAAAAAAAGTCAGAATTATGAAATAAAAAGTCGCACTTCTGTCTTTTTTTTCCTCAGAATTGCGACTTTATATAATGCAATTCTGACTTTATATCTTGCAATTCTGACTATATATCACACAATTCTGACTTTTTATCTCGCAATTCTGACTTTTTATCACACAATTCTGACTTTATATATCTCAATTCTGACTTTATAACAAACAATTGCGACTTTTTATCTCACAATTCTGACTTTTTATCTCGCAATTCTGAGAAATAAAGAAGACAGAATTGCGAGATATAAACTCGAATTGTGAGAAAAAAGTCATAGTTGTGAGCTAAAAAGTCACAATTATTTATTATATTTTTATATTCAGTGGCAGAAACAAGCTTCCATAACATTATGACTTCACAAGATCTGAAAGAAAGCGTTGTAGTCCAAACGAGTCGTTCATTGTAGTTCTTGAAAGGAAATTCTGTTTAATGAAATTTCTCCTTTTGTAGTGCACTTTGAGCTTTGTAACATTGCAGATCTTTTTTATGCTCAAATAGCAACATTACACACTAACTAAAGTTAGGAAAAAAGTCTAATAGGACCCCTTTAAAATCTCTGACTTTGGCATCTTGGCAAATCTGAGCACAGTTCTCTATAGGGATATAGTCATGTCTGTAGGCGAATCTAAGTGTGTAAGTGAAAAATATTATTTTAAGCTAATTTGCATTAATCAATTTAATCTCTGCTGTCAAGGAGAAGCAATTGAGATATTAAAGAGATCTCACGTGGGATTTTTCTCTACTACGGGCATGTACATGAAAGAAGCACTAAAAATTAGCAGTCACGTCTCATGCTTACAGCACTTCATGGAGATGCCGGCGTGGAGCGAGAGGTCCTGTCGGGAGACGGTTGACCCCAGCTCTGCCAGTGAGAGTCAGCACATGAGCATATGGAGACGGGGCCGGTCTGTGGTCCCGAGCCAAGAGAGATGCACTGACAAATGGAAGTGGTCTTAAGAGCTCGGTGACGCTGCTCTAATCTGGTTCTCTCGCAGATGGCACACACTGGCACGTCGTCACAGGGCACACGGCACTTTCTCAGTCTCCCACGTACTGTGAATAGGCAGCTTGAAAAGATAATGGAGTTTTCGCAATTCTGTTTCGCAATATTATGAAAGTAATAAAGAGAATCTCTTTAATATCTCATTTTTTTTTCTTCAGGACAGCAATAGGATTAGATGGAGGTCGAATGGAGGTTCTTCTGCTTCTCAGATTATAAAAGATCCCAGTTACAGAGATTTCAGGGGTTGTGTGCCATTCAAAATGCCTTTTATATTCCATTTAAATTTGAATTTATGTGGCAGGCAAATAGGAGACAGCATTGCTCTTTGAATTTCAGTTTAAGGAATTACAAATAAAGTCATTTAAGTGCATTTGATAGTAATTAGAAGTGTTTGTTAAATAGCAGGGTTGAAGTTTGAAGGTTTATAGCTCTAACAGACAGTATTTTAATTGTTATTAAGAATTCTGTCATTCCAATTCAACTTCCTCTGGGGTGTGGCTATTTTAGCTTAAATTGAAAAAGTGAAAATTTAATACGTTTATTAATATTTTAAATTCACCTTTTCGTTATTTTGTTATGCATGTTTGTCATTTTTATTAGTTTTGATTTTTATTTTATTTTTTTTGTTTATTTTAGTGCTTCAACTCAAACTTATTTAAGTTAAGGGCCAAGGATTCAAGTTTTTAATAGTTTGTTTTACAAAACAAACTTGTTTTATTTTAGGTATGCGTGGCGGAGCACAGAATGGAGTGAGTGCCGAGTTGACGCGCTGCTCAGCCAGCAGGACCGGCGGCGTGGGAATCAGACTGGACTGTGTGGTGGAGGTGTGCAGAGCAGGGAAGTGTACTGCGTCCAGACCAATGCAGAACTGCTCAGCTACACTAATAACAACACAGGCAAACAAGGTACAGGCTTATATTTGACATTGTATAATTACAGGAGTTTGTCATTTTTCAGCATGCAAAAATTTCTTTTTGAGCCAGGACAAATCAGTGATTGGCTGATGGCACAACGAGAACGTGTTCAGTCCCAAACCGTGAAGACTGACTATCCTGAGCTGTGATTAATAATCAGAATAATCATATATATTTTATAATAATAATAATTATATTTATTTACTACAGGCTTTTAAGAGTCCTCCCACTTGATAAATATCTCCCAAATAACATTCAATTTTGTGATATAAAGATGTGTTCATGGCATCAATTAAACAAAGATACCATTTTTGACAAAGCTTTTATGAATCCATTAGAGAATCTTTATAGGTTCCATTTGACTTCATAAGGGAATGTTTATAAGTTTCATTTCACTTTTGTTTAGTGCTGCAAAAAAACATTCCTTCCTTCCTTCCTTCCTTCCTTCCTTCCTTCCTTCCTTCCTTCCTTCCTTCCTTCCTTTTTTGCTTCCTTCCTTCCTTCTTTCCTTCCTCCCTTCTTTCCTCCCACACTTCCTCCATTCCTCCCTTTCCCCCTTCCTTCTTTTCCCTCCCTCCCTTCCTTCTTTCCTCCCTTCCTTCCTTTCTTCCTTCCTTCCTTCCTTCCCTCCTTCCTCCCTCCCTTTCTTCCTTCCTTTCTCCCTCCCTTCCTTGCTCCCTCCCTTCCTTCCTTCCTCCCTCTCTTCCTTCCTTCCTTCCTTCCTTTCTCCCTCCCTCCCTTCCTTTCTTCCTTCCTTCCTTTAGTTCTCCCTCCCCCTTCCGTCCTTCCTTCCTTCTTTTCTCCCTCCCTTATTCCTTCCCCCTTTACTTCCATCCTCCCTCCCTTCCTTCCTTCCTTCCTTCCTTCCTTCCTTTCTCCCTTCCTTCATCTCTCCCTTACTTCCTTCCTTTCTCCCTCCCTTCCTTCCCGCCTTCCTTTATCCCTTTCTCCCTCCCTCCCTAACTCCTTCCTTCCTTCCTTCCTTCCTTCCTTCCTTCCTTTCTCCCTCCCTTATTCCTTCCCCCTTTACTTCCTTCCTCCCTCCCTTCCTTCCTACCATCCTTCCTTCCTTTCTCCCTCCCTTCCTTTCTCCCTTCCTTCCTCCCTCCCTTACTTCCTACCTTTCTCCCTCCCTTCCCACCCTTCCTCCATTCCTTCTTTTCCCTCCCTCCCTTCCTTCTTTCCTCCCTTCCTTCCTTTCTTCCCTCCTTCCTCCCTCCCTTACTTCCTTCCTTTCTCCCTCCCTTCCTTGCTCCCTCCCTTCCTTCCTTCCTTCCTCCCTCTCTTCCTTCCTTCCTTCCTTTCTCCCTCCCTCCCTTCCTTTCTTCCTTCCTTCCTTTAGTTCTCCCTCCCCCTTCCGTCCTTCCTTCCTTCTTTTCTCCCTCCCTTATTCCTTCCCCCTTTACTTCCTTCCTTCCTCCCTCCCTTACTTCCTCCCTTTCTCCCTCCCTTCCCTTCCTTCTTCCTTCCTTCCTTTCTCCCTCCCTTCCGTCCTTCCTTCCTTCTTTTCTCCCTCCCTTTTTCCTTCCCCCCTTCCTTCCTTCCTCCCTTCCATCCTTCCTTCCTCTCTTCCTTCCCTAGTCCTCAAATAAGTCATTAGGAAAATTACTATAATAACATAATATTTTGTGATTTACATTTTGCTTTTTAAAAATTCCTCTAAGAACAATGTAAATACTAGAATACAGTACATGGGTCTCTCCCTTATGATCTCTCTCTTTCCCTACCTTCTCTGCCCATCTCCCACATGCATGTATGTGTGGAAATCTCTTATTCTGCTGTATATATTGCATCAGCATTTCTTTGCATGCTCTACGCACACACACACGCCATCACTTGATTATTGGCCCACCCATCTTCATAGAAAATACCTTTTTTATCTCTCTCCCTCCTGCTCGCTCTTTTGATGCTCAGAACTGTATGGTGAGCACATTGAAACTTATCGAAACGCACATGTCCCCGCACATTAGAGCAGACGAGCGCTGACTGCATGAAAAGCTCTGGTTAAAGAACCGCTATTAAAACAGGCCACTGGTGGTGCTGCGTATGCTGGGAAATCTGTGTCCTTATCAGCGTGGTGCAGGAGATGTCTGGCTTCACTGGGGGGTAATCTGTGCCTCTGACAGCAGATACATGAACGCAGACGCTGCAGAAAGTTAAAGGGAAAATGTGCTGGAGCTGATGGAGTCATGATGTTCTCGCCCTGGGAGGGTGTTGTCAGATTCAAGATTCTTTGATGTGATGAAACCTTCATCAAACCTATCTGGAACAGTGATGCTCATTTACATTTTCTTCTAAGAATACAACATTGCACTTGTAGCACGAACAGAACGTTATTTCCCTCAGGTGGCCTCACTGTCTTAAAATCAAGAGTGACGCATGAGAACTTTTCTTATAATTCGACTTTATAAAGGAACCCTTAAAAGTTTCATATGATGCCATAAGTGAATATTTAGTTAAATATTGTAAATTCACATGTATTTGTATAGCGCTTTTCACAATGCACATCGTTTCAAAGCAGCTTTACAGAAAGTTCCATTTGATTCCATATTAGAAATTTACTGTCTGAATGAAAGTCAATGCGATGCCTTAGTACCTTGAATAAACTGCCTTGACATTCGATTGGACAGAGCTGTCTTGGAGTATGAAAAAAATATGAAAAAAATGAAAAAATAGCTCTTTTATAAGGGAACTAAATGTGACATATTTATGGCATTACAAACCAAGAAGAATGGCATGGACAATTTGGCACTGCTGATAAATGGCATAACCATTTATTACCATTTATTGTTAAAGCGAGGTTTGCTTCAACTGAATATTTCTCTATCACTTACCAAATGGAAAAACATTGACAGATAATTCGCAATGCTTTCTGTTGTTCTGACAGATATAAAAGTAAGTTGTCTGGTCTATTGCATTTCATGACGAAAATCGAGATCATTTGAAACTCGACAGATAGGTGTGACTGATAATATAATGGAAAAAACAAGAGTTTTTAATATTTTACCAACAGATAAGAGTAAAGCATGATGGAAATTGTACAACCTAGTCCATCCGGATGACAGAAAATCTTTGTTTTGAATGCATCCCCTAATCATAACCATCCCTTTATGTTGCTAAAACGTAAATATTCCAAAAGTGGCTGTGCATTTTCATTAAATGGGGGCTCCTAAAAGGTTGAATGGTCTATATTCCCCCTTGTCTGTTGCATTTGACGTCACAGCGCAGGATAGTTCAAGTTTACCATCTTATACCTTGCATTATCCCTTTAAAGCTGTAATATTCTGCATATAGTCACAGTATAGAGCTCATAGTGATAATATTTGTATTTGTCCCTCGAATAATGCTCATTAGCAGTAGTTCGCTAGAGTTGGTGTTTGTGTGTTTTGTAGAAGGTCAGTCTCCAAATGGCCAGATGCCTAGTGTCCCTCCTCTCCTGTCTATCAGCTTTGAGATATCAGGTAAGATTTTTAACACCTTTAAATGAATATTTTGGGTATTTTTCAATTGAATGTAAGTGTATCAAAGTTGTTTTGAAAGTATATCCAACACTTGACTGCGTTGTGATTATCAAAAGCATGCCAAAGATTGAAGTACATGGACTTAATAATCTCTCCCGTTTACTTTCTGTATTTGAAAAAAAAAGGTCTTTGTTTGATCAAATCTCTTTGCCTGAGGCATGGATACATATTTTGTTTGCGTAGTGTGTTTATTTTCTGTATTTTTGTTAGTGTTTGTGTCCATGGAGAGCTCATTACAAGCATAGATACTGATGCAACACTGTGTTTTAGTCAACGCTCTCCTCTGGGCACCAGACGAGTGACAGAGATTGATTGGTGATGACTGTCCTTACAGGTTCTTACTATACGCTCTCAAAAAAAAGCAATTAGACCATTCTACGTTTGATTTCATGGGCTTTATAACATGGGGCAAAGCCAGATCAATAATTTGGGTATAAGATGTTTTATTCAGCAAGGCCAACAGTGAAAATAAAGGTTTATTTAACCTTCAAATAGTCTTTCAAATAGTTTCCTGTTTACACTTCTGGGCTCCGGGGTCTATACGACCCCAACAAATGATTGAGTAAATTGTGCAAAAAATGTACATTTTTAATCATTTTTGTTTACTTCTCATTTATTCATTAATGCTGTGTTTTTGGAGATATAAAGTAGCCTACTTTTGTATCCATATATCACACAATTCCTCAACTACACCATTAGCTTTAGCATTAGCATATGAAATGTTATTTTTTATGATACATTGCATTTATGCTCTAGTACTAGGCCTTCATTTCTGTGTAAAAATTTTTAGATTTATGCCGGATTTGTTTTTTGTTTTTGTTTTTTTAAACTATATTTAGTTTTTTTTAACATTTCCCATTCCACCATAAGTGGAAACACTTCGACCAGAAGTGTAAAAAAAAAAAAATTACATACCTTCAGAACAACCGAATCAAGGCCATTTTTTTGTGTGTTTATAGATAGATAATGTATGAAAAGTCACAAAATCTGAGATGAAGGGAACCTTTTTTGTTAAATAAAAATCGATTGAGGGCTACAGAACAATTTTAAATTTGACTAATATTTTATTGATAGGCCAATAATGTCATTGAGCATACAAATGCAACATTGGTGAGCATGATACTACTTTAAAAACATTTTTTTTTTAATCTTACCAACCCCAAACTTTTGTATTTTAGTGTATAGCAAGAAATAACAAGGCCACTTTAGGTTTTTCATCTATTTTCAAACAGTGACCAAATCATTCCCATGCCTGGAGCTAAGCCTGTCCGCCTGGGTTTGTCAAAGCATGCACAAGACCACAAATTTGGATTAGACGGAAAGTTTGCACAGAAGGTCTAGACTCTAGACCATCTGGCACATAAACAAGGACAACCTGTGCAGTGTTACGCTAACTCAGATGACGGTGCATTACACTGAAATCTGTCTCTTCGTTAATTTCGGGAACATGCGGCACTAGAACAGTTGAATGGAGTACTGTTATTCCCCATGCTCGCTTTCCAGTTCAATCAATTTTTTTTTGAAGGTCTGTGGCGCAGTCAATCTTCTTGTACTATTTAGTTCACAATCTGTGCACATTTCTGTGAACATTTTGTTTTGGAAGTCTCTAGAGAGCCGAACTCACCACATATCAGTATGAGCGAGCTCCGTGAGAAGAGTTTACCTCGCTTTGATGCAAACGCAGCAGTCATGTCACCTGTCACCCATCAAGCCGACAGGAAGATCCTGTGTTAAATCATTAATGTATCACTTTTGTTTATGTTTTTGAGTTTGGATTTTATAGTTTCATGCATATTGAGTCCAGACAGGATTTTTGTAGTTTGTATATTGTCTACATTCATTTTAGGACTATTCCCTTCCATCCATCCATCCATCCATCCATCCATCCATCCATCCATGCATCCATCCGTCCATCATATCCATCCATCCATCAGTCCGTCCGTCCATCTATCTATCCATCCATCCATCATATCCATCCATCCATCCATCCATCTGTCCGTCCATCCGTCCAACCATCCATCCGTCCGTCCATCCATCCATCATATCCATCAATCCATCCGTCCATCATATCCATCCGTCTATCTATCTATCCATCCATCCATCCATCCATCCATCATATCCTTCCATCCATCCATCCATCGATCTGTCCGTCCATCCATCCGTCCATCTATCCATCTATCTATCCATCCATCCATCCATCCATCCATCCATCCATCCATCCATCCATCCATCCATCCATCCATCATATCCATCCATCCGTCCGTCCATCTATCCATCCTTCCATCTATCCATTCATCCATCCATCCATCCATCCATCATATCCATCCGTCCATCTGTCCATCATATCCATCCATCCATCCATCCATCCATCCATCATATCCATCCATCCGTCCGTCCATCTATCCATCCTTCCATCTATCCATTCATCCATCCATCCATCCATCCATCCATCCATCCATCATATCCATCCGTCCATCTGTCCATCATATCCATCCATCCATCCATCAAATCCGTCTTTCCATCCATCCGTCCGTCCATCCATCCATCCATCCGTCCATCCGTCCGTCCATCCATCCATCCATCCATCCATCCATCCATCCATCCATCCATCCATCCATCCATCCATCCATCCATCCGTCCATCATATCCATCCATCCATCCATCCATTCATCCATCCATCCATCCAATGAATGAATGAATGAATTGGTTAAAAATGCATAATCTATAGATAAAGTGCCATTAAATAAACGGTTTATTTAAAACAAAGTCTATTTTGGATGTTTTCTTTCCACTGGTCTGAAAAAAAAAACCTCTATGAAAAACCAAATAGGCCCAAATCTCAAAATGGTTTTGCCTGTATTATTAATTTTCTTCTTCTTTTTTTTTTCTTAATTATTTTATTTATTTCATTTTATCATTATTTATTTTTAAGGTGGTTGATAACAGGAAATATGATCAATTTAGTCAAAATATTTAATAAACAAAAATCAAATGCATTCAAATTGTGGTCAGATTCTGGTTTTCTCCTGTTTTTCCTTTGCCGTGATGCAACTGGGAATGGAGTTTCTTCGGAGCGTGTTAAATGTTGCCATTTGTTGTTTCCTGCAGTTACATAAACCTAATTGTACTCCATGTGTCGTCTCCATGTGAGAGTCTTATTGCAGTGTTTTAATGCGTGTGTTTATGTGCATTACAGCATCCCAACCCGTTGATGTTCGGCTTTGCAAGGGAACGTCTCCAAGTACCACGCAACTGTGTCACATCCCGTGCCCTGTGGAGTGTGAACTGTCCCCGTGGGGCGCCTGGGGGCTCTGCACCTTTGAGAATTGCGAGGAACGGGTCGTGAAGAAAGGTAAATATGGCTGATACAAAAATATATTCACATAAAAAAGATTTAAATGTTCAAATGCTGAGACAATATTTTACTGAGCTATTGTTTGTTTTTGCTGAATACTGACTTACTGGGAAACTTGGATAGAGCCAGAATACAATATTACCTTTTGATGTCCCCATTATCTGATATTATTGGTCCAGGATGCTGCATTGCAGCATATCTGCAGCAATCATGGATCAAAAATGTCTTAAAAATTTGATAAGAACAGTACACACCCGAAGCACAAAGATAAACTTGAGTATAACCGCAAAAGGTAGACCTTAGTACTAGAGCTAACATGTGAATCTCTCAAAAAACACATTAGATGAAGGTAACACATTTGTTTTACATTTGAATTGGGGAAAACATCTAATATTAGTTTGATAATGTGTGCCAATTTAATTGCATTTTAAAATGTGCCTAAATGCCTCTGGGGATGGAGGCAATTAATAGTTTATTTCACGTTTATTTGCAGGTTTCAAGTTCAGACGACGCACAATCACTAATGACCCCACGGGTGGCGAGGGGAACTGTCCTCACCTGGTGGAGGCCATCCCGTGCGATGATCCCAGCTGTTTTACCTGGCAGCTGATCAAGCTTGAGGAGTGTATCCCTGAAGAAGACATGGACTGCGGAGAGGGAACTCAGATTCCACAGGTCCGCTGCGTCAACAGCGAAGGTATTAAACACATCTGAGTTACAACTATTAACACAGGATATCTGTGTAAACCGGTGTTGGATATCTGAATCTGTGTTGATTCGGGCGGGATTGGGATCTCTGTAGTGGTGTTCGATTTTTGAACAAGTCATTATTTTAAGCCGGTAAACGCGTGGTGGTTCACGAAATTGAACTGAATCGAACTTTAGTTCCAGGGTGATGACGCAAGACACTCACGCTCATTGTGCAGCACAGAATGAGCCAATAAGCATGTCCAGATGAGTTTTTGAACCGAAGAACTGGTTCGAAATGGACGAAACAAATACAGGCAGAGTCAAAAGTCAACTTTTCGGTCATGTCCGACCCAAATAAGCCGGTTATTTGCTGAGGTAATCCTTTCAATTCCAGCCCGGTCTCATCCCAAGGCGTCATATACTGACGCTTTTGACATTTCGTCTACATCCAATGCACATGGCACCCTTTGGCGTCAATATTACCCATTTTCCACCGAAAAAAGAAGTGGTTCGGAACTGGTGCTGGTTCAAAGTTGGTTCGGAGCTGGTTCAACTTGCGAACCCGTTTAGAACCTGTTTGCTTTTCCACTGACTATAGCGCCCAGAGAACGACGTCGTTACGTCACTGTTTACGTCGCTTGCAAGTACATTGTTTGGGATTATCTCAACTCGTGTACCGAGAAAACTTTGAAAACAATTGAAATATGTAAGTCTTTTAATCTTTTCGTTTGATATGTAATCTTTTCTGATAAGTTATGTACCCCTGTCTTGTGTCTTTTTTTTTCTTTCCATTTATTTGTTCTATATCGTGACTGTTTTCTTCTTTGCTTATGTTTCAAAAAATAAATAAATAAATAAAACGCTTGCGTGTTTCTGCAGTTTCTCCTGGCTTTGCGATGGTCAGAAAATATGTGTAAAAGAACCGAGAAGAACGCATCTAAACCCGCCCCGTAAACATGACGTGCTAAAAGAACGGTTCTAGACCAGCAAAGAGTTGGTGCCGCTTTGGAACCAGTTCTCGCGGCCGCGAACCGGTTCTTTGGCTGTCGAAACACAAAGAACTGGTTCGCGCGCAGGCACCGGCTCCGAACCGGCTCTCAAAATGCATTGGTGGAAAAGGGGCTTATGAGACGCAGATATATAAGGGCCAGAAGGCGCCTCCTAGTAGTCTAACCCTAACCCTACCTCAGACCTAAACCTACGCATAACGAACAAAGCTCTGTGCGTGTTATATTGACGCTAAAGTGTGCCATGTGCGTTGGATTTAGACAAAATGTCAAAAGCGTCAAATATAATGCCCTAGGATGAGAATACGTTGTTTAATTCCTATATTCAGTTCTTTTTGCGTCTGTTATTTGCGTATCTACTTTTTTTTTTTGGTTCAATAACCCGTTTGGACATGCTTGCTGGCTCATTTGCGCAACGAGCATGAGTGCTACATCTAATGTCATCAACCTGGAGCTAAAGTTCGGTTCGGTTTGATTCTGTGAACCAGCTCGGCTTTTAAGAACTCAGGACAGTCACTTATTAATCACATATCTCTGTGCAACTCTGAAACCTACAGTATAACTAGTTAGATATGAAAAGAGCTTAAAGGGATACTCCACTTTTTTTGGGAAATAGGCTCATTTTAAAACTCCCCCAGAGTTAAACAGTCGAGTTTTACCGTTTTCGAATCCATTCAGCCGATTTTCTGATATTTAGAAGAATATCAATAACCAGACAGTTTCTGGTCTCATTGACTACCATAGTAGGAAAAAACATATACTATGGTAGTCAATGAGACCAGAAACTGTCTGGTTACTGATATTCTTCTAAATATCAGAAAATCGGCGGAATGGATTTGAAAACGGTAAAACTGTTTAACTCTGGGGGGGGAGTTGTACAATGAGCCTATTTCCAAAAAAAGTGGAGTATCTCTTTAAAGGGACAGTGAAAACAAATGGAAAATTTGACATCAGGCCATCCAAGATGTTGATATCTTTTTTTCTTAAGTAGAACTGAACATTATTTACAACATTATTACTGTAGCTTTAAGCCACAGCAAACGGTCCTGACCGCGTTTATGGTAGTCTTGAGCGTGAGCTTACTGTCAAATAATTGACTTGCCATTGCATTATCACCAAGTACTACGGTTTCATCTAAATCTTTTTCACATTTCTCCTGAAGAAAAAATATTGGATTGCCTAAATGAACAGCATATTTTCATTCTATCAACTATCCCTTCAGGAAAACCGCAACTGGAGCACACTCTTCATTTCTCCGAAAATGCTAAAATAATCTCTTGCATGAAGCTTGCCAGGTGATTATACCGCCAGTCGATTCCCAATTGTGTTCGGTGCCGGAAGTCAAAAGTAGGATTGATTTTGAATCCGCTAATTAGCCTCTGGATATTCAAGCTATATCCTGAAGAAGAGCATATATATCTAGTCTCTCAGCTGGCATGTCCGGAACATTTCCCTTCTCAGCTGGAGCTATTTACAGGGTTAAAGCTGCAGAGAGCGGAGGAGTGTGAACATGATGCTAATGGTGATCGCGTCCTCCTCCAGCTCAGCCGCTCAATAAAGACGATCTCAGATAGCTGGAGAGACACTTGTATATTTGACCGGCTAAATACTTGCACTCGCTCATAAATTGACGTTCTCTTCAACAATAGCGTGTTGAGGAGGTACTCTTATCCATGTTTCCTGCAACAATATTTAGAAATAGACAGCATTCAAAGATTTAGGGTAGGTTCGATTTTTTTTTTTTTTTTTTTTTTTTTTTTTTTTGAAAGAAGCCTTTTATGCTCACCCATTTTCAACGTCATTACTCCAGTCCTCAGCATCACATGATCCTTCAGAAATCATTCTAATATGCTGATTATTGTTTTCAATGTTTAAAACAGTTCAGCTGCTTTATATTTCTGGGGATACATTTGTGTCTGATAACATTTTTTGGATTTATTTGAAATTTGTATAACAATAGAAATGTATTTACTTGATCAATTTTAAATGTATGCATCCTTATACATTTCTTTCCAGAAAAAGACAGATTGTTACTGACCTAAAACTTACGATAGTTTATATAGAGAAACTGAACACATCTTGAATCAGCTTGGTATAATTTTTGGACACTTTTTGGAGCCTTTTTTTGCAACGAGAAAGATCTAGCGCTTGGTTTGGTGTTTTTATCTGATGTAATGAAATTCACAGTGTGCTGTCCGATTTGATTGGTGTGCTTCTTTTTAATGGATTGGTTGAACCGATTGGCGAAACATGTTGAATCAATCTCCTGAGTCTGAATTGTAGATTCACTTCCTCCTTGATTGGATTGAATGACTCTGATCATTGAACCGGAGGTTATTATGTCCAATCCAATATAATCCTGAAACCATTTATGTTATTTTTACTTTTTTTTTAAAATAAATAAAAAAAATGCTACTTTGATTGAAATCAGTCATATCACTTATTAGCTGTCCACCTGACAGCAGGAAGTTAAAGGTGAAGTGTGTAATTTCTTCACCACAATAGAGACCCCAAATGAAATAATGACGGTTTTCGAACAGGTTTTGATGGGAACTCCCGCTGTCTGCCTTTGCTCGGGTAAACGGATGGATTCACTCCGTCACTCTGGTGTTGCTGTGCCAGGACGCTAACACAAACAGAGCAATGTTTTGATAGGCACAGAGTCACAGTGTTCTGACAGGCGTCTCACAAGCCCCTGTATCTCTAGTCTAATACAACTTGCTAGTTTTCCTAAATACTCCATGTTCTCGAAATGTTGAAAGCCTTATTGTTGTTGCTCATTTTAACTACAGTGCCAATGATCTGGGATAACGGTCATGAGTGATGTTTGATGGTCATGTCTAAAATTGTCTCAAATCATTTTAGCGAGTTTTGTGGTCCACTGTCCGACCGATATGTAAAATGACCAGTTACAGCGTGGTTTTGTTTTTATGTACCATTTTGAGAAGATTTATCTGAAATAGCTCGATATTAAAGAAATAGAAGTAACTCAACATATTCAGTCTCTTTCAAATACTTGTTTCTAATGTGGCAAAATTTAGCTTATCCATTAAAGGAGTAGATCACTTTTTAAAAAAAATTTGCTGATAATTTACCCCCATGTCATCCAAGATGTCCATGTCATTCTTTCTTCAGTCGAAAAGAAATTAAGGTTTTTGAGAAAACATTCCAGGATTTGTCTCCATATAATGGACTTCAATGGGAAGCAAACAGTTCAAGGTCCAAAAGACACTTTCAATGCAAACTGTTCAAAGGGCTTTAAACGATTCCAGACGATGAATAAGGGTCTTATCAAGCGAAACGATCGCTCATTTAAAAAAAAAAAAAACAACAACAAATTTTAAGTTTTATAAGCTCAAATGCTCGTCTTGCTCTGTTCTGTGATGTGCGTTCGTGACTCTCCTGTTCGAACTCGTTTATCAAAATAAACTAATCTTTTTTCGTGTCATTTGGTTCATTCAACGAACGAATTGAACGAATTGACTCGGGAAAAGATTTGTTCGTTTCAGATCACGCGCATCACAGAACAGAGCAAGGCGGCCATTTAAGCGTATAAAACTTAAACTTTGTTCTTTTTTTTAAATGAGCGATCGTTTTGCTTGATAAGAGCCGTATTCATCGTCTGGAATCGTTTAAAGCCCTTTGAACAGTTTGCAGTTTGCACTGAAACTGTCTTTTGGACCTTGAACCATTTGGTGCCCAATGAAGTCCATTATATGGAGACAAATCCTGGAAAGTTTTCATCAAAAATCTTAATTTCTTTTCGACTGAAGAAAGAAAGACATGGACTTCTTGGATGACATGGGGGTGAGTAAATTATCAGCTAAAGTTTTTTTTTTTTAAGTGAACTACTCCTTTAATTCTTCCTCTTAAGTGCTCATAGCAACCGGGTAGTTTGCAAGTCCTTTGTTTCTTTGCTAAAACACATCTGAGGATCATAATGGATGTTTGAAGTTAATAACAGTGGACTCTTCCAGTTATTGCTGATGGAATTTCGTGGAAATTTTTGCAATTCTACCACATTAAATCTTTCATAATTTTCTCCCCCTCATGTTTTTCTGTGAGTTTTTTTCAGTGCTCAACAGTTGACGGTAGGCCATTGAGACTTCCATATAGGAAAAAACGGCTATCGTCAACTGTCTGGTTACCAACATTCTTTAAAATATCTCTCACTGTGTTCAACAGAAGAAAAAAGCTCATATAGGACTGGAACAGCATGAGGGAGAGTCAGCAAGGACCAAATGTTTTGGGCGAATCATCCCTTTAAGGCAAATTCTGGAGAGTCTGAAATAGACAAACCATCACTGACTCTACAAGGAAACATCTGTTGTTTTCAAGAAATCCCACTGTCACGTGACTACTGTCATTCAGAATCTGCTGTGTGGCCATGTGACATGGCGTCTATGAAATAATAATAGAGTGCAATAATGTTCTTTAGCATCTGCCGCGTGAGCAATTGAAAGCCCCCGTCTCGCCATAACCTGCCGAGCTGTGGCCGCATGCGGTGGCAGATTGATTCCATCACGCACTGATTAAAATTGATCTGCTAGTTGTTTTATTTTTACCAGGCAGACTTGGCATCTGCTTCACTCCGACAGCCGGAGAGTGACGCGTACAATATTGCTTCATGGCCATGGTTGTGACACAGATCGATGTAAATATTGTATCGCTATCTGCTACAAGCCAAACTTGGACTGTTCCTGCTTTTGATAGAAATATTTATTGGGTGTTTGTGGTTCAGTGCTCAAGCCGAGAGAGTTTTTTTTTTCCTCCCCAGCGTGTCACTGTGCTAAAGCCAAAACCAAGCTGATACTCGTCATATTTGGCTCAGAGTAAAAGATATGGTAAAAACCCTTGAGAGAGCCCGTGCGTGGTAATGAATGCTGCCAAACAAGAACACGCTGACAATTGCACATGTTTTGTTTTTGCCTGTCCCTCAGAACCATCTGTATGATTGATTTCTACTGTTTTTAGGATGGCACGGATTCAAAATAGGACAACAGATTGTTTTGAAATGCATTAAAAGCTTGTCTGGGTGAATCGTATTTTGCATAAAAGAAAATGTTGCCTAATTTTGGGTCCATTAACATATTTTGCCTTGTGACGTTTATTTTCATGACAGTTAAATACATTTAACGACCAAATTTTCATTACCATAATGCATCTGGAAGTGTTTTTTGTTGCTCCCTTTATCCACATGGTGATTCTCATTGGCATTTTTTAATTATTTTCTTTTTTTTAGTGTATCATGTGACATTTTTATTATATGAAGTTATATTTTTATTTTGAATATATTTGTATTAATCTAATTAAGGTTTAAATTGTAATATATTTTTAAATCAATGTAATATTTCATTATAATAATTAATATTTAGTATTTTAATATGCTTGAATTAAAGGCAATACAACAAATACTACTTTGATGCACTGTATGACTAAATAATAATTAATACCTTTTTATTTTTTAGCATTACAGTTATCAGATTTAATTGCATTACTGTATTGTAACTTTAATTGTATTAATGTAAAAATCCTTAAAAAGAAGCTTGATTTTCAGGCATTTGCTTGACGAGTTACTTGAACTTCTGACCTACTGTACATGTGAGATTACGGTCAAATTCACGTACGCCAGACGTTACGATAACATAAATTATGAATCTGGAAGTGGAAATTGGTCAAGACCCCCTGGTACTATTTATTTTTAAATACTGTTTAACAATTTAGCTTAAATGCATATAAAGTTTCAACATTCACAGATGAAAATATTTTCATCAGCTCAACTTGAACATGTTGCCCTGGTTTTCAGATGCATTAACAAATTAGTTTTACAGCGTACACAGTAAAAAAAATAATCAAGCTAATGTACATGAAGCCATCATAATAATATTTCTGGATAATGGCTGATTGAAGCCAAGCTGAAACCTACAATACAGTAACAGCTATTACATATATTTTTTGAAATACTTGTTAATGTGCAAAGGTGAACTATCAAGATCAACTTTAGTTTACATGTAAGACACTAAGAATGGTGCTTAATGAACCATGTTTTGTGCTTCAGGATCAGAGGTGGAGAAGGAGATGTGTGCGGATGCGGTCTACCCTGCACCTTTGTCCTGTAATGTTCCCTGCCCTAAAGACTGTGCTCTCAGTCTCTGGACTGAATGGTCCACCTGTTCCCAGACCTGCTCCAGCAAAAACGCCGAGGGCAAGCAGATGAGAACGAGAGCCATACTGGCTTACAATGCAGGAGAAGGTACAGAAGATTCATTTCAGTTCATTTATTCAATTCATTCATTCATTTTCCTGCTTTTTCCACCAGATTATATATATATATATATATATATATATATATATATATATATATATATATATATATATATGTGTGTGTGTGTGTGTGTGTGTGTGTGTGTGTGTTTGTATATATATCAAATCTGGTGGAAAAAGCAGGAAAAAAACGAATATTGTTGATAATCAATTAGTAAGTTGATAAATATACATTATACATATATATATATATATATATATATATATATATATATATATATATATATATACATATATATATATATATATACAATGTATACAATGTATTCAATGCATAAATTATAAATTTTATTAATATAAAATATATAAAATTATATTCATATAAAATATAACATTTTCATATATATATATATATAATGTATATTTATTAACTTACTAATTGATTATCTACTGTATTCGTTTTTTCCATCAGATTGGATTTATTGCTGATTATTTATTGCCTTCACCCCAAGGGATATATGCAATAATGTCCTAAATTTGGCCAAAAGTTATCAGATCCCAGCTAAATGATCCGCTTCAGAATAGGGCCTAAATAGACAGTTCTCTATCTTTAGGAACAGAGCATTTGTTTTTGTTTTAATTATACTTTAAGAGAAACTTAATATTTAGGCTTAATATACAGTGTCTCCAAAAAAGTATCTGGACATTTAAGCCTTGATTAAAAAGAAAAAAAAAAGGCAATTACATCAGAGCAAACTGCATTTATTGTAAAGAACATTTACAAACTAAATATTTCACAAAAAGATCTTTGAGTGAAAAAAAAAGACGACAAGAAGCAAATGGAAAATGTAATATTAGTGTAAATATGGCTCATAAAAATTAAGTTAGTTCTGAGTAAAGCTCCAGCATCCTTTATGTGCTGTGATAAATGACCTGGATGCATTTTAAAGTGTGACTTAAGAGTCTAATTACTTTTCTGGGCGACTGTTACAAACTGACTTGCAGAAAAACTTGTGATTTTCTATGGTCTGTAGTGCATGAGATTAGCCTAAAAAAGCTGACAGGAAACTGTCAAGGAAAGACTCACACAAGGGCGGAATTTCTCAACCTAAACCCGTCTGAGATTCTGATGGATGGCTCCTCGCTCTCGCAGAAACGTCACATCACCGAGAGTCAGTGTTCCAAAACTCTTAAATCCACTTTATCTGTTCCAGCCGGGTTTAGTATCGGTTTACACGAGTAAGCTTCTGAGGTAGATGGTGTTCAAGTACAAGTCAAATATACAGTTCACAACCCATTTTACTTCTGTAGTCTGATGTATTTCAGAAGAAAATTCAACAAATCTGATTACAGTATCATCCATCAGGAATGAAGCATATGCTAGATGCCGGAATGGAGGGGAAGGCTTACAAAAATAACAGTCTGAATGTTTTTAACCCTGTAAAATCTGACGTGAAAATAGTCAGAATAGTCCTTTTTTATTTATTTTTTTTTTTAGTTTATTGAACCTTTAGACAAAAAAAGTACATCAGGCTTTTATGGCTCAGTGAGAATATGGAGCTCATACACCTCAAAAACATGAAACTGAGTAAAAATATGCAGTTTGGTGCAGCTGCTGATATTTCTATGTATAAACTCAATAATTTGATAGCTTGTAAATCCATCTAGATGTTGTAAATCTATGTAGTAAATCTAGATTTGCCGACTACTTCAATAAATTGCATATAAATATCAAGTCGTCACTCTATATCTGCCTACGATATTTCGTCATTTATAAAATTGGCTTTATAAAATTGAGTATTGAATATGTTGCAGCGGACTTTATATGGTTAAAAGTAATGCATTATCTCAGTTTTCCTATCATTTCTGTAGCATATACCTCTCAGAGAAGTCTATATCCAATTATCGCTGTGCTTTCTCTACAGTGACGTCAATGGTAGTCGCATGGATCACAGTTATGGAGGGTAACACGTCAAAACACCTCGTGTTTTTAGGGCCTGTAGAGTAGTTTCATGTAGAAGTCATCTTAGATTTGTTTGCGTGGTTTGAAGTGACCGCTAAGTCTAACTGCTGATTGTTTTACCATTCCTCAAAAATGAGTAATGTTAAAACATTTATTTTGTACTAGTTGAGTAGTTCCTGAAATATTTACTCCCTTATTGCTGATTCCCATGTCTGAAGATGAATACCAAGACGTTCATAACTTTTGCTTCATCTCAAGGTCTTACGAGGGTTCCAAAGTTTCCCGAACTTTATGGTACATTTGAGTCTTTTCATCTGAAGTGTGCTGTGTGTAGATTTAGAGATTGTGTTGTAGAGCTAGAATGTGTTAATGGAGTCTTATATTCATAGTTTAATGTTACATCCACAAAGAATAAATGAAGAAATGGGCTTTGGGAGGCATCTGAAGATGAGTGTATGCACCATGCTTTCTGTTCAAGACATCTGCTTGACATCTGACATGAGATGCCAAACGCAGCAGTTCATGCAGCAAGACCTTATACATAATGCATGTCCTTGACAGTCCATTTGTGAAGTCAGCATAATGATGAAAGTCATACTGTAAACAGGGAGCGAAAATCACAGTCCTCTGGGTCTCTTATGAAACTGCTGTAGCACATTACAAAAGGCCAGAAACATACTTTACAGAAGTACATGCACTAATGCAAACTCAAGCACATTGTTGAGTTCTGAAATTTAGAGTATTCAGAATGCAGTTCCCAGCGCATTCTCAGTGTTGCCACACGGGGCGCTCTTGCGAACATTAAAATTAATGCTTTCTTCGATGTCATGATGGAGTAAAAATTTGATCTTAAAGGGATAGTTCATCTTCAGAACACAAATGAATGTCTATGTGTCTAATGAAGTCTAATATGTATTGAACGGTTTAGTTGACATTTTCTGAAGAGACACAATAGCTTTATATGATGAACAAATTTAGGCTCAAAAACATGGAAAAATTACTTGGGACAATCAAAAAGCAATCAGTACTTTACTCTTAAAGGGATATTTCGCTCAAAAATGAAATCCATTATGTACATATAGTATATATATATATATATTAGGGCTGTCAGTTTAACGCGTTATTAGCGACGTTAACGCACCAAAAATGTGCGATTAATTGTGATTAATCACCTGTTAACTATGACATCAATGTGATTAATCGCGATTAAATATTTTAATCATTTGACAGCACTAATATATATATATATATATATATATATATATAATAGACCCCATTGACTTCCATAGTATGGAAAAAAGTCATCATTGGGGTCAATCAACTTTTTGTTTTCACACATTCCTGAGTAAATGATGACAGAATTTTTATTTTTGGGTGAACAATACCTTTAATATTATATATATATATATATATATATATATATATATATATATATATTAGGGCTGTCAAAACGATTAATCGCATCCAAAATAAAAGTTTGTGTTTACATAATATATGTGGGGGAACTGTGTATAATTATTTAAGATATATAAACACACACACATGCTTGTATATATTTAAGAAATATTTTCATGTATATTCTGTATATAGATTTATATATAATTTATATTATATATAAATATAAATATTTTATATATAAATAATATTTTTTCTTAAATGTACATGCATGTGTGTTTTTATATATATACAAAATAATTATACACAGTGCACCCACATATATTATGTAAACACAAACTTTTATTTTGGATGCGATTAATCGCGATTAATTGTTTTGACAGCCCTAATATATATATATATATATATATATATAAACTCAAATCAATGCATCAAATGTTTATGCATTTTAACATTTATTCAAAATTGTGTAATTTTTTGCCTTCTTTTCTGAATATTAGTCGACAAATCCTAATTACTGTAGTGTTCTTTTTCTGTTCAGTGTTTTATTTGAGATCAGCGCTAAAGTAGAACAAAAATTCTTAATAAAAATGTTGTGTTGCGTATGTTTCTGGCTTAAAACCTTATCACGAGGTGTCATTTCAAGAAATCAATTCATTACAAACAGCCACAGAAATAAACCAGTGAAAGCGCTTTCTTTGATTGCAGAACATCTTCTGAAAGGCTCAACATCAAGATTCTGTGGAGGCGTTCGCAACGCTGCATAGTCAAGCTTTATAGAGACACAAACGAGACCACAAATATTCATTCCGCTCTTCACGCTTCTTAACCCTGGGATTTTTGTTCAGTGTTTTTCACACTGTTCGTACTTTACCCTGGGATATAATTAATGGTTGTAGTCAACAAGGTTTCACGCTGTACATTTGTAAACTCTGGCTTATATGCTTATTTGCATAGTTATGAGTTTAATATTATTGATTTAGGAGTTTACTTCAGACGCTCAACAGTTTTACTTTCTGCTGTGCATGAATATTTTATGAGCTAAGCACTGAGGCAGTTTATGATTGGTTATCTGGTTCTCAACTGCAGTGATTCCATACTGTGCATGGGTGATTCTTCAATCCATTCAAATTATTATTATTATTATTATTATTATTTATTTATTTATTTATTTATTTTTTTGCAGAAATCTTTAATCTTTTTTTTATATAATAATTTGCCAAAATCTTTATCTCTTCATGTTTATTTTTGTACTTTATCCTAAATGCTTTTCTAAGGAAAAACAATTTTCATTCCATTTGCTTTTCATTCATTTTATTCATTCATTCATTTTTCAAAGAAGTTTATATTTGGTTATAAAGAAAATGACATGAAAAATCACCAAATCGGTCAGCAGCTTTTTTTAGGTGTCATTACAAAACCATTTAAAGAAGTATAGTTAGAAACACTTTTTAAACTGTGTTTGTAAGTTCCTACTGTAACATTTCTTCCAAAACATGAGAAATATCATATATGACACCACATTATTCTTGAAAGCTCATCAAAGCCACGATCAGATCTTTATTCCAGGACATGTGATAAAGATTCTAACGCTGATGAAACATCATTTGAATAAATATGATTTTTCGGGGTTATCGCTATATATATTTTGCCATCACAGTTTAGGCTTCATTTCTTACTGTAATGATAGGGCCAGATTTACTAAACAGGGCAAATAAGCGTGAGAGCGAAATCCCATAAAAGTGCAGATGGGAGTGAAAGTTATGCAGATAATTTACTGACAATGCTCACATTAAAGAACACAGACGCTGCCGGATCATTTCAACAATGAGTTTTTAACACCAAAAGAGGGTTTGTGCGAGGTCAAGCTGTTATTAATTCTGGCTCATAGTGTGAAAAGCCCCATTATTACCCTTGCCCAATAGAAACACAATAATGGATCTGACAGGAAAAGCCAATAACTTTATCACTGTGCGTGTTATAAAGTTAAAGCAAGCAGACGTATGCGCTCGCTTCCTCTGGTAACGCTCGTCTTTGATTCACAGGCCCACTGGGCTGCTCTGTCATCTGCAAACCTGCTGTAAATGTCAGCAATTACTTAGACACACCGCGTCGCTCTCCGCCGGCTGCATCGACTTTATGCCACTTGTGAGGAATTAGGAGACGGCAATTATGTGAAGTGTTTCATCTAAATCAATTTAGAACAAGTTAAAGCGACTGGAGACGTCGCCGATATGTTGTGATTTGAGAAAATGAACACTTGACCTGTCTCACTCCTGAGGACACAAGCTAGAAAAACTAGAAAGCTAGAAAGCAAGAAATAAGGTATTTGTATGCATTTGCTGCACTGTTTTTAACATGCACACTATTGTTTAAAGTTTAAAGAGTCATTGCAATAATATATAACATGCATTGCATAAGCATTGCTTGCATTTTAATACATTGCATTTTTTGGGGGGCTGAAATTCAACGTGATTGTATATATTTAAGCTGAAAAAATTTCACTTTTTTAAACATTATTATTTTGTAAATTAAATCTGGAAGGTGAATGTGGTTTATTTTTATGTCAAATGCCAAATAATCTCATCAAATGCCATTAATTTACTTCTATAGGGTCAATAAGATTTTTCAGAATATATTAATACGGTACTTTAATTCATCAAAAATTAAATAAATTGACGTTTTTACAATTAAAGATTTCTATTTTAAATAAATGCTTTTCAAATTTTCCTTTTGAATCTGCAAAAATATGAAGCAGCACAACTGTTTTCAACATTGATGATAATCAGAAATGTTTCTTGAGCAGCAAATCATCATAATAGAATGATTTCTGAAGGATCATATGACACTGAAAACTGGAGTGATGACGCTGAAAATTCAACTTTGAATAAATTACAGTTTAAAACATATTTAAATAGAAAATGGTTATTTTAAATTGTAATAATATTCCACAATATTACTGTTTTAACTATTTTTTTAAATCAAATAAATGCAGGAAAATTCAACTTTGATCTCAGGAATAAATTACAGTTTAAAATGTATTTAAATGGAAAACGGTTATTTTAAATTGTAATAATATTCCACAATATTACTGTTTTAACTTTTTTTAATCAAATAAATGCAGGAAAATTCAACTTTGATCACAGGAATAAATTACAGTTTAAAATATATTTAAATGGAAAACGGTTATTTTAAATTGTAATAATATTCCACAATATTACTGTTTTAACTTTTTTTTATCAAATAAATGCAGGAAAATTCAACTTTGATCACAGGAATAAATTACAGTTTAAAATATAGTTAAATGGAAAACGGTTATTTTAAATTGTAATAATATTCCACAATATTACTGTTTTAACTATTTTTTTTAAATCAAATAAATGCAGGAAAATTCAACTTTGATCACAGGAATAAATTACAGTTTAAAATATATTTAAATTGAAAATGGTTATTTTAAATTGTAATAATATTCCACAATATTACTGTTTTAACTATTTTTTTAAATCAAATAAATGCAGGAAAATTCAACTTTGATCACAGGAATAAATTACAGTTTAAAATATATTTAAATGGAAAACGGTTATTTTAAATTGTAATAATATTCCACAATATTACTGTTTTAACTATTTTTTTAAATCAAATAAATGCAGGAAAATTCAACTTTGATCACAGGAATAAATTACAGTTTAAAATATGTTTAAATTGAAAATGGTTATTTTAAATTGTAATAATATTCCACAATATTACTGTTTTAACTATTTTTTTAAATCAAATAAATGCAGGAAAATTCAACTTTGATCACAGGAATAAATTACAGTTTAAAATATATTTAAATGGAAAACGGTTATTTTAAATTGTAATAATATTCCACAATATTACTGTTTTAACTATTTTTTTTAATCAAATAAATGCAGGAAAATTCAACTTTGATCACAGGAATAAATTACAGCTTAAAATATATTTAAATAGAAAACGGTTATTTTAAATTGTAATAATATTCCACAATATTACTGTTTCAATTATTTTTAATCAAATAAATGCAGGATAAATGAGCAGGATAATGCATTTCTACTTGTGATTTATTTTCAATGGACTTCACTTTCATCTGACTGTAGCTGAAGTCTTCTCGTGAGTTGACATGCTGCCCGACGCTTCGAGTGTGGAGATCCTCAAGCTGCTGTGGCGTGACATGACGCCAGACACGTGTCAGACCTAATGCATATCTTCACGCTCTTGCAGGAGGTTCCGGCTGTCCGAACACCAGCGCCCTACAGGAGGTGCGGAACTGTAATGAGCATCCCTGCATCGTGTATCACTGGCAGACGGGCCCTTGGGGACAGTGTGTAGAGGACACCACCACATCCGCTCTCAATACCTCCTCCAGCGCAGACAAATCCACCTGCACCATGGGTGTCCAAACACGCAAGATCATCTGCGTGAAAGTCAACGTCGGACAGGTGCCACCCAAAAAGTAAGCCTTTAAAAGGGTCATATTGCTTCCCTTCTCTGAAGAATATTGTATGTAAATAGCGATTGGCTCACTTGTTTGCATGTGAAATGAGTGACAAGGCTTACCGATTGGGGATTTGCTGTTGGGAGCAGTATAGTTGGCATTGCAACATGCTTCAACAACTTCCTTTTTGCAAATTATTTGTTATAACTGACAGGCTAAGTTTCAGAACACTGAATAGCTGTCTCTTATTCTCATCAAGCCTGCATTTATTTGATCAAAAATACAGAAAACTGTAATATTGTGAAATATTACCAACCCTAAAACCTTATGGACAAATGTGGGCAAAATAGTTTTGATTTATTTTAAAAAAATACTTCCCTTGATCTGCGCGGTACAAGACTTGGCTACTTTTCCTAAGTTTGCCTCCTGAACACATTTTTTTTTTTTTTACTCAATTCTACAATGTTAAGGGGGTGAAAAAAAACCTCCTTAATCTTGTATTTGGGTCAAATATGGGTACCCATAGAAATGAATGGAAAAAACTGTAATTTAGAGCATTCTAAAATAAGCCAAAATAAGACACCAGATGACAGCAAAGTCACTTCATCTTAAGGTTTTAGCTCTAAGAACTTATTGGAATGATATTTTAATGTAGTTAAAAAAATAAATAAATAAAAGCATAATTTACATAGAAAATATGGTAGTTTTTGAAGTAAATAAATTCAAAAATCCCCCCAAAATAATAAAAAAACACGGTAAATGGATAGAAAAAACTTTATTGAAGACAGTGATATAACATTTATAATAAATAAAAATTAGGATCACACCTGAGTCCTCTGTGCCCACATTTGTCCCCAATTACAGGATTAAGGGCTATAAAGTGAATACGGTTTGAGGGCTACAAGGATTTATTTTTATCTAATTTAAAATGTAATTTATTTTCGATGATGGAAAGCTCAGTTTTGATCAGCCATTATTCCTTCGGCATTCAGTGTCACATGATCCTTCAGAAATTTTAATATACGCTAATCTATTGTACTTAATTTTCATTGTTTTTTTTTTTGATACATCTCCTTTCAAAATCCCATTATTCTAACGTATCTAAACATTTTACTCTTTTTTAAAATTTTCATCATTCTAAATTGTGATTCTCATAGCTCTAATATTATATTTAAGCTCAAAGATGGGTTATGTTTGAGTGGCATGTTGTAATTTCTCTACAGAAGTCTGCTTGCTCACAAACCCTATCATTCCTCTGCAGGCAAACGAGGCTGCGGAAAGCTGAATAAACATGGTCACAAACAGGCTAATTAGCACAGTCATTTTCAGACTGCCTAATTTCCTATTGATGATAATAGCAGTAATTAAGAGGGCTTGATTCTTTAATGCAATTTAATCACCACTAGATGAGGGGCCTCTTGAGGCTTAGCACAAACAAACCACCTAAAAATACATCATTGATCCACTTAGACAATGTCCTTCTGACAGTCCGTTGTGGAAACAATAGCACTGGCTTTTTGGCAAAGACAAATTGGAGCTTAGCTATAAAATAGAATTTTGCACTTGCTTTTAACCACTTAAAGTAGTAGACCAGTCTGTGTTTTAGTCTAGACTGCATGGGTTGAAATTTGCAATGTGATTGAATTTTAGGATTGCAAAAAAATAATATTAATCAAACATTCCAGCCATTTTTCGATGTTCAGAATGGGGTAGAAATTGCATTTGTTCTCTATATATGTTAGGGTTATGCTTCTGTAATGTGATTTTCTAAATTGATTGTGAAAAATGTCATCAGATTATAGTCATGTGGTTGGACCTGCAGTTGAAAAAGTAAGAGCGATTCAGAGGTGGAGTTGCTAAGCATGTGCTTGGAATAGTGTGTAGTATAATGATGAATTATTATGAAATTAGGGATCTACCGATAAACAATAATTCTTTATATTTGAAATCCGATAATAACCGATATATTGGATGTATCTAAATTCAGATTTTTATATTGATAAAATGAACAAAAGTTCTTACCATTAAAAGCCATGTCCCACGCACACAACTATAATGTCATAATTTTATGTAGCCTATATGACAGACTCGCACTTCATGTATTGCACTTAAAGCGATACTCCATTTTTTTTGGAAATAGGCTCATTTTACCACTCCCACAGAGTTAAACAGTTGGGTTTTACCGTTTTCGAATGTATTCAGTCGATTTTTTTTTATATTTAGAAGAAAATCAGTAACCAGACAGTTTCTGGTCTCATTGACTTCCATAGTATATTTTTTTCCTACTATGGAAGTCAATGAGACCAGAAACTGTCTGGTTACTGATATTCTTCTATATCAAAAAATCGACTGAATGGATTCGAAAATGGTAAAACCCAACTGTAACTCTGGGGGAGTGGTAAAATGAGCCTATTTCCAAAAAAAGGTATCCCTTTAACTGTAAACTCACCGAAAGGATTATAAGGAACACCATACTAATACTGTGTTTGGCCATAATACTGGCCATTTTAGCACAGTGAACTCATTGTCATGTTCAAAAAACCAGTTTGAAATGATTCGAGCGTTGTGCGAGGTGCGTTATCCTGATAGAAGTAGCCATTAAAGGATGGGGACATGGTGGCCATAAAGGGATGGACATGGTCACAAACAATGCTCAGGTAGGCCGTGGCATTTAAACGATGCCCAATTGGCACTAAGGGGCCTAAAGTGTGCCAAGAAAACATCCCCCACACCATTACACCACCACCACCAGCCTGCACAGTGGTAACAAGGCATGATGGATCCATGTTCTCATTCTGTTTACGCCAAATTCTGACTCTACCATCTGAAAACGAGACTCATCAGACCAGGCAACATTTTTCCAGTCAATTTTGGTGAGGTCTTGCAAATTGTAGCCTCTTTTTCCTTTGTAGTGGAGATGAGTTGTACCCGGTGGGGTCAGTGAATTCAAACGTGGAGGCGTTTCCTCATACTAAATATTCCACAGTCAACTGTTAGTGGTATTATAACAAAGTGGAAGCAATTGGACTAACGAAGTGGTAGGCCGTGTAAATTCACAGAGCGGAGTCTGCGCATGCTGAGGCACACAGTTTCGCAGAAGTCTCCAACTTTCAGTCCTCAAAACTTTGTGTGGCCTTCAGATTAGCTCAACAACAGTGCATAGAGAGCTTGTGGATTAGGTTTCCATGGCTGAGCTGCTTCATCCAAGTCTTACAGTACATCACTAAGTGCAATGCAAAGCATCGAATGCATTGGTGTTCTCTGGAGTGACGAATTCCACTTCTCTGTCTGCCAATGAGTCTGAGTTAGGCGGTTGCCAGGATAATGGTACTTGCCTGACTGCATCCCACCAAGGAGGTGGGATTATGGGGTGTGGTTGTTTTTCAGGGCTTGGGCTTGACCCCTTAGTTCCAGTGAAAGAAACTCTTTATGCTTCAGCATACCAAGACATTAACTTTTGGACAATTTCATGCTCCCAACTTTGTGGGAACAGTTTGGGGACAGCCTATTCCTGTTCCAACATGACTGCGCACCAGTGCACAAAGCAAGGTCTATAAAGACATGGACGTGCGAGTTTGGTGTGGAGGAAACTTGAGTCCTGACCTCAACCCGATAGAACACCTTTGGGATGAATAAGAACGGTGACTGCGAGCCAGGTCTTCTCATCCAACATCAGTGCCTGACCTCACAAATGCGCTTTCTAGAAGAATGGTCAATAATTCCCATAAACACACTCCACAATCCACACTACCTTGTGGAAAGCCTTCCCAGAAGAGTTATTATAGTTTCAAAGGGTGGGCCAACTCTGTATTAAACCCTACGGATTAAGAATGGGATGTCTTTAAAGTTCATGTGCATATAAAGGCAGTCATACCAAAACTGTTGGCAATAAAGTGTATAGACCATTTCAAAAGATGTAAACAACACTGGTCCAGAAGCACTTCCTGTTTCAGTTTGTAACTGTTTTCTTCATTTCACATGTAAAGAAAACTTCTTAAAGATGTTTGTTTAACTTTTTGATTCAGTTTTAAATGTTCTGTTGGTTGTATTTTATCCCAGCTTTTTATGTAGTGTTAAAAAACTGAAACAGGAAGTGCTTCTGGGCCAGTGTTGTTTACATCTTTTGAAATGGTCAATATCGGCCATATATCGACATTTATATGCAGTTGTCAATGTCAAAACGTTGTTTGTGTCTTTGTGGCTTTTGAGGGATTTGATGTGACCCATAACAAAATCAAAATTCACATCCTCACTCAGACCTGCATATCATTTTGAATGTCTCGAGACGATCGTCTAGACTTGATTGCAGCAAATCATAAATGCGCTCAGTTGTCATGTTTTTGCCCAGGTCTGAGGCAGGAAGAGCTTACGCAGGTTTTCCTTCTCTGAGCCACTTTGTGTCACTCACAGTGTCAGACTGAGAGAAAACTCACAATCACACACTGACAGCGGTGTTAAAGCTCAGGGCCCGGACCTTTGATGCGCCTCGCAGAAACTGACAACTTCACAATCTCTGTTAGGTGTTTTAATAGGCTTTTTATATGAAACTTATCTAGACAATAGTGTGAAGAATGAGCGGGAAACAAACACTGTGTCATGGCTAATGGGTACAAGACTGCATCATTTTCACACTATTCAACATGAGAGATTTGGTTTCTATCAGATGCATTTTTGTTCTTTTAGCAGCAGCGAGATGAGATGTTGGATGTTTATCAAAGTTCCCTTCATTTGGAAAAGAATCTGATTGTTTGTGTATCCGATGTCGTACAAATCGTGTTTCGCAACTGTTCAGATCCGATTTGTGTGTCCATGCCAATCTTTTGTTTTTCCGAAATATCTGCATAGGTTTTTATTTTTTTATCTTATTTTTATTTTTATTTTTTCGCCGTTCACACTTGGTAAATCTAGTTTCAACCATATTTCAATCAGATATAAACAAAAATCTAATTTGGACTGACGGTAGGGTTTTACAGCCCGTTCTCATCCCAAGGCGTCATATACGACGCTTTTGCCAAAACGTAGACATCCAACACACCCTTTAGCGTCAATATGAGACGCAGATATATATGGGGCAGACGGCGCCTCCTAGTGGTCTAACCCTAACCCCACCCCAGACCTAAACCTACCCATACTCTGTGCATGTTAAATTGACGCTAAAGCGTGCCATGTGCGTTGGATGTCTACGCTTTGGCAAAAGCGTCGTATATGATGACTTGGGATGAGAATGCGTTGGGCTTTAATACACATGGTAATTAACTGGAACAGAAACAGGTGTGTAACCAATCAGAAACCATGGGAACAAACAAGCTCAAAGCTTTTTTTAAATAAAGCTGAAATGAAATATAAATATTAGACGGGAAACAAACAAAAATTTGAAATAACTGAAATAAGCTTAAGTTACTAAAACTGAAATAAAAATAAAAATAAATTAAAGCCAAATGGAAATATAAATAATAATGACATTAAATAACATAACAAAAATAACAAAAATTAACTAGAAAACTGAAATTATAAAAATCAAGATTAATTCAAAATAATAATAAATACTACATAATAGTAGTATAAAACTCATGCTAACACTGGATTAACTGGATTCGCTTGAACAATTATGTTATTTGAGCTGAAGTTACTACATTAATTATAACTTTGTTGTAAAAAAATATTTCTGATTTGGGGACATAATTTTAATATTTGCTTTATTTCCTCATTTTCTAGAAGAAGTTTGCATGACTTTGTTTCTGGATGTTCTACACTTCTTGTCAGGTCAGACATGTTGTACTTTAAAGGAATATCCCATTAATTATACGCGATTAACAGTGCGGAAACAGTGTTACAATAGTTTCTCCAGAAACTCTAATGAGCTACTTCAGGGAAACCTTCAAGGAAATGCGATCCCTCACTTCACTGTTCGCGCTGCCGGTTATGACAGTTAATCCTAATTGAAAAATAATGACAACTTAGAGAGGACGAGGGAGCGATGAATTTGTTCTTCCTCAGTTAAATGTATGAACTATTTTTGAACGATGCTATTGGAACATTACCAAGTTCCAGTTTAATCCTTTCTCTTCGCAACAATAACAGTTGTATTTTTAGTAAGTCATTTTCATATATGATATTGCACTTTAACCGTTTAAACTCTTAAACTAATTGTAGCAGATAAGAATAGCCATTTTAGCCGTTAATATAATTGATTATGAGCATTGCCTCTCTTAAAATGTTTCTAATGCTCTGTCAGAAATTTACCCAATCTCCAGGAGAGCCCTGCACACCCAAACCAGATTTGTTTCCCTGGCGGGATTTACCGCTTCTGCTATTGGTATTACGAATAAATCGGCCTTATATATCTGTTGCTTTATTATATTGTGGCAGCTTTGCTACCCTCATGAAACATGGAGCACATGGCGACTCCCTTCACAGTGGAGGATTTGATCAAAGATCAGATTACTGAATGCCCCTCTGGTGGACTGTTGCATCCCTGTTTATCTTTATCCAGGGGAATTCGACCGAGCCGGAGCAGTGCTTAAAATACAGAAGCAGATTAAAACTAACCCCTGATCTTAAATTGAGGAGCTGTAAGAGTGATAAAAGAAGAGTATTACCCAGTGACTGACTACTGTAACAGGATGTGAGGCCTTATCTGCCTCGTCTGGCTGCTTCATAATGCAACCGAGGAGCAGGGAAAATAAGATTGGAAAAAAAAAAGAGGCATTGTTGTGCTACAGATGATGCTGAGCCTTGCTCAACAAGGATTCTGATGTAATCCATTGTATGAAGTAAGGCTGGGCAATATAGCTAAAACCAATAAAGCTAGAAAAAAATCTTGTTGTTTTTCAGCCTTTTGATCATATATACATTCTCTTAATCTACAGTATCGAATGCATTTGCTTTGAAATGGCTTAAAGGGAAAGTTCACCCTGCAATTAATAACATTATCAAGATATTTTGAAAAAAAAAAGTGCGTTTTTGATTATTTGTCCATGAAAGTCAACGGGGTCCAATCTTGTTTGAATCCCAATGTTGTTTAAGATATCTTCCTTTTTGAAGATGAAAGTCACTCATAAGGGTTTGGATCGAACCCGTAAGGTGTTAAATTTAAAGTCAAATAATTTCCGACTGTGTATCGTAATAATAAAACACTGTAAAAATCAAGTTCCCACATTAAAAAAAAAACTTATATTTTTACAGTAATTTTGGACAGTAATACATAAATAAATACCATGTAGAGACTAAATAGGAGTTTTGAATTGATTCCATCTGAGCTGAAAAAAAAAATCAGAAAAATACACAAAAAATACTAAAACTGTTGCTCATTTCACATGCGAAGTGTGTTCTCGGAAATCTTACTGGCACAGCAGTATAAATTGCCTGCTTTATTTGAGGGGTCAGAGAGAGTGGAAAATGCTGATAAAGCCTTGACTAAAACAGTCAATGATACTCAGAGGAAAAATAAAATGCTTTAAAAGTGTTAACATCCCATTTAAGACTTATTTTTGGCACAAACAACTGGGAAATGTAAAGTGAAAGTGTTTGAATACATGTGTGCACAGGTGACCTGCATTAGTTGCTATATAAATCTTATTTCGACGATTGGGTCTTTGGTGAAAGTGCAACACAGAGCTGTGGGTGTATTCCTGGGCTCTATATGTCCACCTGCTTTCTGTGATCAAATAACATGCGAGTCACATTTTCTTTCACTGAGAGTCTTGTTTGTCTGTTTGTTGTCTCAGATGTCCTGAAGCCCCTCGGCCGGAGTCAGTGCGACCCTGTCTGCTGCCCTGTAAGAGAGACTGTATAGTGACACCCTTCAGTGACTGGACAGAGTGTCCGACATCCTGTGAAGCAGGTATTCTATCTATCTATCTATCTATCTATCTATCTATCTATCTATCTATCTATCTATCTATCTATCTATCTATCTATCTATCTATCTATCTATCTATCTATCTATCTATCTATCTATCTATCTATCTATCTATCTGTCTGTCTGTCTGTCTGTCTGTCTGTCTGTCTGTCTGTCTGTCTGTCTGTCTGTCTGTCTGTCTGTCTGTCTGTCTGTCTGTCTGTCTGTCTGTCTGTCTGTCTGTCTGTCTCTATCAATGTCTGTCTGTCTCTCGCTCTATCATTCTGTCATGTGTATCTCCGTCATTATATTATATCTGTCTGTCTCTCTGTCTATCATTCTGTCATTCTATCATACCTGTCTCTGTCTGTCTGTCTGTCTGTCTGTCTGTCTGTCTGTCTGTCTGTCTGTCTATCTATCTATCTATCTATCTATCTATCTGTCTGTCTGTCTGTCTGTCTGTCCGTCCGTCCGTCCGTCCGTCCGTCCGTCTGTCTGTCGCTCTGTCATTTTATCATGTCTGTCTGTCTGTCTGTCTGTATGTCTGTCCTCTGTCTGTCTGTCTGTCTGTCTGTCTCTATCTATATCTGTCTGTCTGTCTGTCTGTCCACTCTCCATCTGTGTCTGTCTGTCTGTTTCTCTGTCCACTCTCCATCTGTATGTCTGTCTCTATCTGTCTTTGTGTCTGTCTTTCTGTCTGTCGCTATCTATTTCTGTCTGTCTGTCTGTCGCTCTGTCATTCTATCATATCTATCTATCTGTCTGTCTGTCTGTCTGTCTGTCTGTCTGTCTGTCTGTCTGTCTGTCTGTCTGTCTATCTATCTATCTATCTATCTATCTATCTATCTATCTGTCTGTCTGTCTGTCTACTCTCCATCTGTGTCTGTCTGTCTGTTTCTCTGTCCACTCTCCATCTGTATGTCTGTCTCTATCTGTCTTTGTGTCTGTCTTTCTGTCTGTCGCTATCTATTTCTGTCTGTCTGTCTGTCGCTCTGTCATTCTATCATATCTATCTATCTGTCTGTCTGTCTGTCTGTCTGTCTGTCTGTCTGTCTGTCTGTCTGTCTGTCTGTCTGTCTGTCTGTCTGTCTGTCTGTCTATCTATCTATCTATCTATCTATCTATCTATCTATCTATCTATCTATCTATCTATCTATCTGTCTGTCTGTCTGTCTGTCTGTCTGTCCACTCTCCATCTGTGTCTGTCTGTCTGTTTCTCTGTCCACTCTCCATCTGTATGTCTGTCTCTATCTGTCTTTGTGTCTGTCTTTCTGTCTGTCGCTATCTATTTCTGTCTGTCTGTCTGTCGCTCTGTCATTCTATCATATCTATCTATCTATCTGTCTGTCTGTCTGTCTGTCTGTCTGTCTGTCTGTCTGTCTGTCTGTCTGTCTGTCTGTCTATCTATCTATCTATCTATCGTTCTATCGTTCTATCATATCTGTCTGTCTGTCATTTTTCTATCGCTCTGTCTACCTTTCTGTTTCTCTCAGCAGGTCTGATTGGGCAGAATAATAAACAGTTTCGCTATCGGGTGGTCATCCAGATGCCAGCTAATGGAGGTCAGGAGTGTCCGGATGCCCTTTATGAGGAGAAAGACTGTGCGACTCCATCTGTGTGTCCGGGTTACAGGTACCTCTACACTCGTCATCAGTTATTCTGAGCTCTATCTCACATCTATGGATGACATTCAGTCTAGATTTCTGCTCAAATTGATCTTCTTGAGTAAATGAAGATATGGACACCTAAAGGAATAGTCTACCCAAAAATAGAAATTCTGTCATTATATATTCAACCTCTTGTCATTCAAAACCTGGATGCGATTCTTTTTCTCAGTTCTCAAAATTAAAATGGTTAATTCTAATAAAAAAAGTAAAGCTGTTATCAGATTGTAGACTGCTTAATTAAGAGATGAGTTCATTTTCTAAGGCAATGGGTTTCCTGATATTTTAGTCGGCTAATTATGATTTTCAGTGTGCTAACTGATCAACCTCTGATAATTATAATGATATCACATTGAATTCACAGGTGGAAAACGCACAAGTGGCGTAAATGTCAGCTGGTCCCATGGAGCATCCGAAAAGACAGTAAAGGAGCCCAGGAGACCTGTGGAGCTGGAGTCCAGACTAGAGGTACAACATCAATCTTTCACATAATGTTTAGCACACCGCACAACAACCCGCGTCTTATTCACTAAACGCCCTCAACCGAGAATTGCAGCATGCAAATTTGTGCATATTTACATAATTCATTTAATCAGATGCTACCTCAGACGGTATGTGCTTAATTCATTCGTAATGGATTTCCCCACGGTGTCCAGATACTGGGTTTCTGTAGCTATGAAATCTTATGCAATAACCATCATTTTGGTACATTTATCTGATCTAAGATCTGTGAATTTGTATTGCTTTCTTTCAGAACGGGCTGATTTCTGAGTTGGTTGCTTTATTAGTTGAAGTCAGCAAAGTATTTAATTATCATTTTGTGCTCTTCATGCCTTTTTGTTACCTCTTTTAGACATTCCTATCACTCATAAGACAGTGGAAGACTTTATTATGAATGATGCTGGTTTAGATATTGGTCTGACAAAGGCTTCCATCACACTAGACTTCACATTTGCCCTTCAGTGCATGTCAGGAGCGGAAGCTATCCTTCAAACCCTTGATCTGATTGCTCTCGACAGTACGGAAGGGCGTCTTTGTGTTGCCGTCATCACTCTATTGAACTCTGTAGTGCCCCAAAGTTTGACCCAATGGTTCCTGTTTACTCGTCCTCACGTCACTTCCAACGTGACAGTGTGTCTTAATAGATTACACAGCCTCACTGGAATGACAAAAGCTTAACAGGGCTAGCTTTACAAATGTAGTAACTCTCTGATCTGCTCATGTTGGTCTTATTATTGTTGTCTTTATAGTGGGGTATATATTTATATAGACCATATATATCATTATTGGGTTCTAGCCTTTTATTAGTATATTATTTATTCATGTATTTTCTTTTCTCATATTATTATTTTTATGTATTGATATTGATTTAATTTTTGAATTAAAAATAAGCTTACTGTTATAGCTGATCATTTCAGTGCTTGACGCATTTTAAACTGGAGTGTTTTTTTTTTTTTTTCATTTATATATCGAACATAATGTACATTCATACTTTCATTAATTTGGCATAAATTTAATATTAGATAAGATAATTATCTATCAGTATTGTCCAAAATATCTATATTGAAATTTCAAATCTATTGAAATTTTTACACGTCTTGGAAATGTCTTCAGTGAATATAAATGGTTTTTAGTAATGTTTCACTATATAATATTATTGTAGATTTTTTAGCGTCTTTTTGGACACCACACTTGAAAAAAACGTTATAATTATTTTTTTAAATCATGTATTGTAAATTAGAAAGCATATTATATTCAGGAAATATTATATACATTTATTATACAATTTAAATTCTACATTAAATATAAATGTTTTTTAGTAGTGTATCAGTCGATTAAAAAATTAACTACATTAATCACACATTTTTACTGCAATTTATCACAAAGTTTTTGATATATTTTTTATAACGTAATAATTTCACTGTTAATCTCCAAATTAATGTAGAAACAATATAAAGACAGTATATTTTACGAGCAGCCGCTGCCGAACATCTCACTTCATTCTCGCTTCATTCTCACACAACTTTAATTTAATTCTTTCTTTAACTCGTTTAAAACTGATCTTATGAGGATACTCGACAAAACGGACAGTTCAGTTGCATAATTGTGTGTGTTATTGTTCGTTCAAGCATCTTTTTGTGCCTCATGTGTCATATAGACAAGACATTCACAGACAGCGCGTTCTCTTTTGTCGCGCTTGAATGATTTAAAAGCATTTGCATAGATAAGATCTTACTAGCATGATCATAATGTAACGCTAGCTAAAGAATGACAGAAACTGGGGGAAAAATGGCTTGGGTTAACCCAACCACACTAGTTTTTAGTTATGTTCTGGAATAATTTTTCAGATATTGCCATACACAGTCTTATTGGATGCTAATAAGTATAATTAGGGAACAACAGGGGGAAAATTATTGAATTATATCAAAACTACAGAAATATAATACATAATTTAAACTGGTTTCTCATCAAAGTGAACCGCATGTCTCTCTCTCTCTCTCTCTCTCTCTCTCTCTCTCTCTGTTCTATAAATAAGCATCTTCTGTTCACCTGCACCTTTTCTCTCTGTCTGGTGCTGTGCCACTTCCTCTCTGTAATCAGCAGGAGTCTCACCGCTGTGTGTGTGTGTGTGATCTGCAGCTATCTCATGTAGGCAGCTGGATGGGACAGTGGCTGATGTTGTTCAGTGTCTGAAGTTTGCCAGCATTATGCCTGTTACGAGCCAGCCCTGCCTGTTACCGTGCAGAGACGACTGCCAGCTCACCAACTGGTCCAAGTTCTCTCCTTGCAGCTCGGACTGTGTAGGGGTTCGTACGCGGAGGAGAGCTCTCGTGGGTAATTAGGACATATGCATCATTAACACTGTGGTTTGAACTCAGGAGGTATTACTGTACCATTAGTTTCCATGAGCAAATCACTGAACCAGAGATAGCTTAAAGGGATACTCCACTTTTTTTTGGAATAGGCTCATTTTACATCTCCCTCAGAGTTAAACTGTTGAGTTTTACCGTTTTTGAATCCATTCAGCCGATCTCCGGTTCTGGCGGTACCACTTTTAGCATAGCTTAGCATACATCATTGAAGTGGACAAGACCTTTAGCATTTCTCAAAAAAAAAAAAATTACCAGAGTTTCGATATATTTCCTTTTTAAAACTTGACTCTTCTGTCGTGCACTAAGACCGACGGAAAATGTAAAGTTGTGATTTTTTAGGCTGATATGGCTAGGAACTATACTATACGCCTGAAAATAGTCCCCAGCTCGCTAACTTCCAACGTGACCGGGACTAAGTTTGTGTAGTTATGTTCATAAATGATATCTATGGTTATGTTGACGGAAGTTAGCCTATTTTCAGGCAAAATATCGAAACACTTTGGTTATTATTTTTTTTTTTTTGAGAAATGCTAATGCTAAAGTATTAGCATAGTGGTACCGCCAGAACCGGAGATTAGCTGAATGGATTCAAAAACGGTAAAACTCCAAAACTTTCCAAAGTGGAGTATCCCTTTTAAAATGCACAGTATATATATATATATATATATATATATATATATATATATATATATGTATGTGTATATATATATAATTATTTTTTATATGTGTATATATATATATATATATAAAATAATAATATTATATATATATATGTGTATAATATATATATATATATATGTGTGTAATATATATATATATATATTAGGGCTAGGCAACGATTAATCGCATCCAAAATAAAAGTTTGTGTTTATATAATATATGTGTGCGTAGTGTGTATAATTATTTTTTATATATAAAGACACACAAATGCATGAATTTATTTAAGAAAAATGTGTTCTTAATATATCAAATATTTATATTTATACATAATATTAATTAAATGCATGCAAATATTTCTTAAATATATACATGCATGTGTTTGTATTTATATATACAAAATAATATACACATTACACACACATATATTACGTAAACACAAAATTTTTATTTTGGATGCGATTAATCGCGATTAATCGTTGCCCAGCCCTAATATATATATATATATATATATATATAGCATAACAGCTTTATATACACATTTATGATGAAAAATAATTAATTTCTTATATATTACCAGAAAAAAAAACTCACAAATACATCAGAGATATTGGATATATCGCCCTGTTGTTGTACTCTGTATTAACAGCGCTGTATGCTTTAGGTTTATATCATTTCCTAAAATAGTAATACCATGGTGCTTTTTGTTAGAAAGCAGCAGGGAGACTCTGAGTCTGGCTGATAGAGTTGACCTCAGTATTCATGACTCATTCATTAGCGAGCTTAATTAATACCGTAATCAACACTTAATTGCTCTGATTACAGGAAAAAGCAAGAAGAAGGATAAGTGTAAGAACAGCCAGATGTACCCGCTGAGCGAGACTCAGTACTGCCCCTGTGACAAATACAACGCTCAGCCTGTGGGTAACTGGTCTGACTGCATCCTGCCCGAGGGCCGAGTGGACAGCGCTCTGGTCATGAAGGTACAGGGAGACGTTAAGGAGTGCGGGCAGGGCTACCGGTACCAGGCCATGGTGTGCTACGACCAGGATAACAGGCTTGTGGAGACATCACGCTGTAACAGTCATGGTAAGGAGTTCATCATGTAACCCTTACCGTAGAGCTGACGTCATGACAAGCATTAGGGCGTAATTATAGTTAGCCGACCTTCCTAGACTGCGCTAAACTAATTTATATTCATTAGCCAAGACAAGCCATGGTAAGAAAAATCCCATCCTGTGTCAAGAAGTGACTCTTAAGTCCTTGCAGACTATGTGAATCACACATCCATTTGATCATTTGGTGTTTCGTCCTTGTTAATTCGTCATTGTCCATAACTTCCTCTCTCTAGTGACCTTTCTTCTGCTCTGACTTTAACTGTCCCTCTGTTAGTGAAGCTTTTGGAGCATTGCTCACTTAATCTTGTTATTTGTATGACGAGCAGGCTGGTCAGAGTGCCATGCGCTGCTTGGTTGGGTTTTCCCTCTGTCCGAGTGATCTCCAGGTATAAATCTCTGCCCTCATTAAAGACCGTATGCTGTCCGCGGGACTGGCCTAATCAGAGCTGACTTTAACCTCTGGCAGATACTCTCGCTTCTGCTGGTAACTTTAGTAGGAAATGCAATATTATAGATTGTTTAATTTGAACTCTAGTAACGACCCTAATTTTAGTTACTATTAAACTAGGGCTGTGAAACGATTAATCGCGATTAATCGCATCCAAAATAAAAGTTTGTGTTTACATAATATATGTAGGTGCACTGTGTATAATTATTTTGCATATTTATAACTACACACACACATGCATGTATATTTAAGAAAAAAAATATTATTTATATATAAAATATTTGCATTGATATTAGGGCTGTCAAAACGATTAATCGCGATTAATCGCATCCAAAATAAAAGTTTGTGTTTACATAATATATGTAGGTGCACTGTGTATAATTATTTTGCATATTTATAACTACACACACACATGCATGTATATTTAAGAAAAAAATGTTATATATAAATAAATAAAATATATACAGTATATATATAAAATATTTGTATTTATATATAATATAAATTATATATAAATCTATAAACAGAATATACATGAAAATATTTCTTAAATATATACAAGCATGTGTGTGTGTTTATATATCTAAAATAATTATATACAGTGCCCCCACATATATTATGTAAACACAAACTTTTATTTTGGATGCGATTAATCGCGATTAATCGTTTTGACAGCCCTAATTTATATATAATATAAATTATATATAATTTTATATACACATCAAATATTTCTAATGTATACAAGCATGTGTGTTTATTTATATATATAAAATAATTATACACAGTGCACCCAAATATATTATGTAAACACTAACTTTTATTTTGTGATTATAACAGTGATTATAAACTTTTATAATCACGATTAATCGTTTCACAGCCCTCTATTAAACAGAAATCATCTGAGAAAGTCTGTTGCAATTTATGGTCCTAAATGCTATTTCAATAGTGATGCTTGACTAGGCAAACATCAGTAATAAATTCTGATGATAATGATGAGCAGCCCACAGTTTAAAGACTGTGAAATGAGAGTTGTCAAAATGATAATGTAGCCATGAGCTTAAAATAATCCTGGCAAAAAGCTCAAATGTTGTGTTATTCGGTTACTTCCTCCACTTTATTTCCCATGAGTTCAAAGACTTGAGAATTGAACTCCACAACTGATTCAAGTCAAATTATTTGCCAGAAAACATCACTGCATCACGAACGCCCTCCCGGGGACATTCCCATGGAATCAGATGAAGTTTCACCACTTCGTGGATCTCCATGTGGCGTCTCTTAAAGCTCCTCGGAGTGGTGATGTCATCAACAAATCCCTCATCATCTTTCATGATCTTTTTTCCTCAATCCCATTACTCTCTCTGTCAAATTCTTTGTTCCAAAACCCAGTGAGCTGCTACGTAGGCTGCATTTTAAGATATCGCCAAAGGCAGCATCGCATATACCGTATCCTTCACGGAACAGACAATCCCATAGTGCATTGCGACACAGCCTCGGTGAAAAAAAAATCCAATATGTGGATATAATATAATGATTGTTGATTCTAAATATAGTGATGCAATTTAGAAAATACTGACAAATATTAATAAAAGAATGAAATCCAATTAAAAATGGACTCTTTTCCCCAATATGTGTTTGTGCTATGTGTTTTTATGCTTATTAGAGCAACACATCATGCAGAATTTTCCATCTCCGTTAAGATACTGCAAGCTCAGAAGGTTTTGGAGCCGTTTGCTCTCTCTCACTGGGTTAATCACTGCAGTTCCTCTTGATAGAAGGTCATGTCTTACATGCTGCCTTAGGCTACTACAGAAATCATTAAAAACTCTCATATCTCTTCTCCAAAAAGGGCTAAACATAAATGCGTGTTTATTTCTGGATGTTTTTTGAACGCAACGGATACAGCAGAACTGCATAGTATTTACTTCCTCTCATACACTGCCGTTCAAAAGTTTGGAGTTAGGAAGTTTTTAAATGAACACTTATAGAGCAAGGATTTACAGTAAAGAAATATAAAATGTAACAGTGATTTCTATTTCAAATAAACTGTTCTTTTGTACTTTAAAATGATCAGTTTCCGCATAAATATTAAGCAGTGAACTGTGTTCAGTCAAGTCACCTTTTATTTACAGTATATAGCGCTTTTTACAATACAGATTGTATCAAAACAGCTTTCGCGAGAGAAAATGAGTAAATAAATGAGTTAACGTTAACAGGCTAGCGAGTTACTAGTGTGTTGTGCTATAAATAATGGAAGCTAATTTGAAATCTTGGGTAAAATGTATTTAGTAGTAACAACTAGAAATGATGGTTAAAAACAGAAAGAAATATGAAGCTAATATGAGGTTTAAACGGAGCGTACAGCCTTGGAGCAAACAAACACACGATTGATTTAGCATTGATGGTAATAATCATCAGAAATGTTTCTTGAGCAGCAAATCAGCATATTAGAATGATTTCTGAAGGATCGTGTGACTCTGAAGACTGGAGTAATGATGCTGAAAATTCAGCTTTGACATCTCAGGAATAAATTACATTTTATTATATATTCACAAATAGACCTGTTATTTTAAATTGTAATAATTTTTCACAATATTACTGTTGGGTTTTTTGTTGAGAATAAGAGCCTTCTTTCAAAAAAATTAAAAAAAAATCTTACTTAACCAATCCAAAACTTTTATACGGTCCTGAAATTGATCAGGAATGCAATGTTCATATGTTTTTAACATGAGTGTTTAATGTTGTATTTGCATGCTTTGATGACATTGGCTTTTGTGATGGGATTCTGATGTTCATGCATTGCCCTTAAACACTGTAAAAAATATTGTTGGTTTAACTTAAAAAAGTAAGTAACCTGGTTGATTGAACTGGAAAAAGTGAGTTAATACAATGAAGGAGATTGATTTAATCATCAAAAACTCAAAATAATAAGTTATCTCAACTAAATGAATTAAGTTGATTTAACAAAAGACAAAATGTTGTGATAACAAATGTTGAAAATATTTTTTTTACATTGAAGATACACTGTAAAAATGAATATGCTTTATCTAATCAATAAAATTGTGGCAACATATTACAATTAATATTATTTATTAAATTGAACAAATTAGAATTAAGTAATAATTAATCAAATTAGCATTCTAATTAATTATAATTTGTACAATTTGTTATACCAATGTTGTACATTTCTTGTAATATGTTGCCACAATTTTATTGATTAGATAAAGCATTTTATTTTTTCAGTGTATAGTTCACCCTAAATGAAAATTCTGTCAGTATTTACTCACCCTCATGTTGTTCAAACCCTGTAAGACTTTCGTTCATCTTCAGAACACAAATTAAGGTATTTTTGATTACATTTTTGATTAAATTTCATTAAATCGAGCTCTCAGATTTTATTAAAAATATCTGAAGATGAACGAAACTCTTACGGGGTTAGAACAACATGAGGGAGAGTAATTACTGACAGAATGTTCATTTAGGGTGAACTATCCCTTTAACAGCCTGAATTAAAGGACCAGTTCACTTTAAAAAAAACACAGTCATCATGCCGTTCCACTTATTATTTACTGTCAAGCTCAAAAGCATAGTTTCTGTCCATGCAATTAAAGCTAGTCCATGCTGTATGATTTGTGTGCTATATTGCATGTGTTCATGAACAGACAGATATGGGTTTTTTGACAGAACTTGAACTAATCCTTAGAGGTTTCAGAGTAAGAAAACTCTGTTTTTCTTTGATGACTCACCCTTTGGTTCGTGTGTGTTACCCAGAGTCGGGACTCGGGATATGGATTGTTTTGAAGGAATGAGGTCACTATGGGGCACAAAAGAATAACACGCGGACTGCCATGTTTGGTGGAGGCCAGTGGCGTCCTGCCACCTCTGAACTGGCTGTAGGGACGGAGAGCGTTGCATGTTGGGTCGAGTGGTCAGAGAACAGCCAGTAGAGGCTTGTTTTCTCCTCCTGGAGGGCGTTTACTCTGTGTTAGCAGTGTAACAGGATTGATGTGTCTTAACACTGAGGGGCAGAGGAGAAGGGAAAGCTGTTTTTTTACAGATGTATTGTGACTGTACAGGGTATTTGGGGTCGCTGCAGTATCTCCCCCCTCGGGAACCGAATCTCTTCCTGCCCGTCACGGCCATGTCAAATCCTGGTTAATCTTTGGATGAAGATGAGACTGTGAAACTCACCCTTGACCTCTGTGATTAATTGCTTTGATTTTTCAATCTGAGGCCCCTCAGGTGAATGTTTCATGGCTTTTGGTCGAACTGCTTGATAGTTGCACGAGATGTGAGAAGTTTTGAATGTCATGTCGAGATGGGATGACGTTCTGTTTTAATCAGATAAATTATGGTCTCGAGAATTTGAGTGAATGTCATGAAACATGCCAGGATAATGTTTGGGTCATTCAAATATGAAACTGTATATAAGAAACTGTTGGCTGTTAGGATCCTTTACGGATCTAAGACTTTTTGCATTGGTTAAATTTGATCCATAACATTAAAAAATATATTATTATACAAAATAGTTTGTTAAATTTAACATGTTTTAACAATTTTATTTTAAAAAAAAACTTATTTTTAGATGTTTTTTCAAAATATGAAAATCAAAAGTTGTAATTTTTTTATAAGTTTTTTTTTATTATAATATGAATTGTCAGTTTAATCATTTTTATTCTAAAAACTTTTTTTCCCCATTGGATTTCACTGTGATTTTGTGAGTTTTTTCAACGCTGTCTCACGACCAATTTGTACGGATTCGTACGAGTGAGTAAAAAGTGGCTAATTTGTACTAATTCATACGACCTGACTCGTACGAATTTGTATGATTTGTCTAAACCCACGTGATGGGTTGGTTTAGGGGCGGGGACAGGGGTAGGTCATTCGTACGAATTCTTACGAATTGGCCAATTCGTAAAATATGTACACGAAGACACGAATTTGTAGAATTTGTACGAGTGATTAAAAAGTGGCTAATTTGTACTAATTCATACGACCTGACTCCTACGAATTTGTACGATTTGTCTAAACCCACGTGATGGGTTGGTTTAGGGGCGGGGATAGGGGTAGGTCATTTGTACGAATTCATATGAATTGGCCAATTCGTAAAATATGTACACGAAGACACATTCGTACGAATTTGTACGAGTGATTAAAAAGTGGCTAATTTGTACTAATTCATACGACCTGACTCGTACGAATTTGTACGATTTGTCTAAACCCACGTGATGGGTAGGTTTAGGGGCGGGGACAGGGGTAGGTCATTCATACAAATTTATACGAATTGGCCAATTCGTAAAATATGTGCGATTTAGCGAAAATCGTACTAATTCGTACGAGTGAGGTCGTACGAATTGTTACGAATTAGCCACCTCATAAAATTCGTACGAATTCCTGTGAGATGGGGTTGGATTTTTTTATAACATTCAGTCTCCTCATTAATTTGTTCTGAATCAATATGCTGATTCCATTATTAGCACAGTAATTGCACACAGTTGCATGCAGAGTCCAAAAATGAACACTCACCAAGTGCCAAATGCTTGTAATATTGGTTTTGGCAAGGAATAAAACAAATAAAACTGGCCTGTTGGTTGCTTTAGGAAGCAAACACAAGGTTGAAAACCGTCAGTCAGAGTTTTTATTTTATTTTTATATCCAAACAATCAGTGTTATGCATTTTCAGTGTTGCACTCAACACCTGAGGGGCCATTATTTTTAAGATAGGTTTCAAGTGACAAAATGACCTGTTTGCTGCAAAAAAGAAAACAACTTAAAGGGATAGTTCACCCCAAAACTCGCCCTGATGTCGTTCCAAACCTGTAAGGCTTTCATTCATCGTATAAAGCAGAAAATTTGGGCTAAACCACTCTCTTCTACTCTTTGGATTCGTTTTACGATCTCTTTATGAACTTTCTGAAGAGTCAAAGTGGTAGTTGCGTAGCTGTCAATGGAGGGACAGAAACCTCTCAGATTTCATCCAAAAGATCTTCATTTGTGTCCGGAAGAAGAACGAAAGTCAGAAGGGTTTGAGTAATTAATGACAGAATTGACATTTTTAGGTGAACTGTCCCTTTAACCCTGTGCTTAAAGATTCAGCACATCACGTGAGCTGAGGTTAATAACCTCGGTGTGTGTTGTGCATTGATATGGTGAACATATGTTTGACATCATAGCTGTTTGTGAATAACTGGAATGCTGTACGGACCAATCAGCTTCCAGAAGCATCCGTTTTATAATGTATTATTTACCACAGAATTTTGGAAGCAGCAATTCCTACATTTGACTTTGTTGTTAGCCAAGTGTTGGCTGCTCTTAAAAGGGTTCTGTGCAGGATATGGTGTTCAGGGACGTGTGTGTGTGTGCGTATATGTGTGTGAGAGAGAGGCCTGAAGTATGTACTTGGGAAAGGCCGATCCTCTTGAGCCAAACGAGTAGGCAGTTCACACGGCACGAACAAACAGCAGTAATAAAATTCAGCATTAGCTGCTAAAATATTTTACATTTCTCTGACCCTGCAGCCAACTCTCCACAAAAATACAGCATCTCTAAACATGCCTATTTATACCAATTGTTTTTGAACTTTTTATGCACCTCATAATGTTTCTGAAAGGTTCATTTTTAATCAAGGTTTAAAGCCCTTCAATACAAGCCTGCTAATCTTCTTATTGCCCTGCAGGAAAGTCCAGTTAAACCAGCATCTGATAGTAGTTTGTTTTGCATGCTTTCTTGATAGTTATTTATAGTCATCATTAGTTGGGAAGAAAAACTGGAAGAGGCCGTCTAAATAACATGTAAACATTTTTTTAAAATTATATTTACTGTAAGTTTTGACCATGCATGCTGTTTTTTTTTTCAGGCTATATAGAGGAGGCCTGTATCGTCCCTTGCCCTTCTGATTGCAAACTCAGCGAATGGTCCAACTGGTCCCGCTGCAGTAAATCCTGTGGCAGTGGGGTCAAAGTTCGCTCTAAATGGCTCAGAGAAAAGCCTTACAATGGAGGAAGACCATGCCCAAAACTGGACCACCTTAACCAGGTAAAGTCACTCTTCCTTATGCATGGAGGTACAGAAAGAAGTGTAAATATATTAGATGTTAAAGCATGATATGCACCTATGATATGTTTTATACAGCGAGTACATGTTTTTTTCTGAGCTAATACACACCGTATTAACTGAAATGGATCATATAGCACAAATAGTTCGATACAATTACAGTTACAATCTCAATCTTGTAATCAAAAGTTAAAAGTATTGCGTTACAAAGTAACTGTTACTCGTCAAACAAAGTAACTTTTAAAAAAGTTATTATAATTAAAATGCATTACTTGTTATTTGACCTTAAAAGTAATCTGATTACATAACTCGCATTACTTGTAATACGTTACACCCGACACTGCTCGCAATTACTGGAGAATTTGGTGTTAGTGTTTTGAACATAATATTATGTTCAATAATACATTTTTATTTGGATTAAGCATTTTTTTTTGCTACATTTGATGTTGAGTGTACTTAAAATCATTTATCTTGCCTTTTCACCCCATTTTGGATGGATGTTGCTTAGAGTGTGTATTGAAATGCATTATGGGATTGTAAAAGGACACATGAAGTGCTGCTTTACAATTTGTCCAAAAGAAGGTATCTTAGCAGGCAGGCATGCTGATTATTCATCCCTTAAGGCACAGGAGCGCACCTATGATATCTTAAAATACTGCCTACAAAGGCAGATGTCTATGATTTGGAGCATAGTTCAAAAGTTTCCCTCAACTTCTACAATTTTTGGCTCAGTTATACAGTGAAAATGACACGCTTAAGATGCAAAAAAGAAAATTATTCAGAAATACTTGCCTTTCATCTGATTTGCTAGAAATAGATCACACAACATCAAAGCCTTTTTGAGATGTTTTTCCTGACAAATGTACTGTACATTCATGGATTCTTTTTAATTATTCTTTTATTAATAAACAGATTTTCTGGTTGGTAACTTAAAGGTCATGTCGTTTTACATGATCTTCTACATGCACTCAGTCACTGTGAAATCAGAACTGAACCTGTTTATTTTCTTAAAAGATATTTCTGGTCTTGCTATCTGTGTTTTATGTGTAATTTGGGCAATGCTGTTTCTAGAAAGAACAAATACTGAGCATGATGTCTTATGGTGCTTTGGTCTCTAGATGCAGATGTTCTAATGCCATTTTTCTCTAACTCTCCAATAATGCTGCTCGGCCACAGGCACAGGTAAAGATTTTAAAACTCACATTCCAGAGTTCATTTCAATTTCTCTTATGGATTTTATGTTGTTGTGTTTTTCCATGAATAAGGTTCAATTTGGTGTGCAATGTCTATTTTTAATAACATCACAAATGTCTCAGCTTAGAGATATAAGTGGCACACTCAGTGTTATTATTCTGACATAAATTCACATCTGATAAAGGGTGGGTTATTTATATATTTATTTTAAATAATTTATTTTCTGTATTTAATTTTGATTTCGATTGAATTAATGTATATTTATTTATTTATTTATTTATTTTTAAATAAATAGTCTGGTGTTTTATTTTATTTATTACTTAAATACATTTTAATTGATGTATTTTCGTTTATTCAATTTGATTTGTTTTTATTTCATTGTGGGGTTTTTTTCAAGAATTTTTTTATCACAAAAATCAGACCTTTAAACTGCCTTTAGACCTCCCAATTTTTTTATAAAAATTGCAATTATCCATATTAATTTAATTTTTATTTAATATAAAATAGTTTGACCTTGCACTGAACATTTCTTATTCACACAGATTTTCAGATTTTGTATCCTGGTGGTGTTATAGACCATTTCACAAGATGTAAACAACACTGGTCCAGAAGCACTTCCTGTTTCAGTTTTTTAACACTACATTAAAGCTGGGATAAAATACAACCAACAGAACATATAAATATGAACCAAAAAGTTAAACAAGCATCTTTAAGATGTTTTATTTACATGTGAAATAAAGAAAACAGTTACAAACTGAAACAGGAAGTGTTTCTGGACCAGTGTTGTTTACATCTTGTGAAATGGTCTATATCCGACCTCAGTTAGAATAGTTGGATGTGATGAGTTTAGTAGTGTTGATGCTGTTATGAGTGGTTGGTGGGCTCGTGTTTCAGGTCTATGAGGTGGTCCCGTGCGTCAGTGACTGCAGTCAGTATATTTGGGTAGCCGAACCCTGGAGCGTGTGGAAAGTAAGTAACGTGGATCTGAAGGAGAACTGTGGCGAGGGCGTGCAGACCCGAAGAGTCAGGTGAGACGCCGCTTCCTCCTATTATACTGTTACTCCATCCACAATACCCTGATCATACCGTGCTCATCTTTGATGGTCTTACAGGTGTATGTTGAACACAGTGGACGGCCCAAGTGATGGCGTGGAAGACTATCTGTGTGATCCAGAGGAGATGCCACCAGGCACGAGGGAGAGCCGACTGCCCTGCCCGGAGGACTGTGTGCTATCCGACTGGAGTCCCTGGACCCCATGTGACCTGGTCAGGATTAGCGCTAATCCATTTAAACCCTAGGGTTGCATATAGGCACTGATTTGATCCCTGTAAAATCTCAGTTCTTCATTCACTCAGTAAAAAAATACTAGTAACGTCTCGTTTTTAGAGGAGATCTCAGCAATGGCTCAAAGTCTGAAAATCAAAAGTCAGAAATCTCAAAATGAACTCAAATATTTCTCAGAACAAATGCTGATATACAGAGTCATTTTGCTCTTCCTGTATGACAACCAGTGTTATTCTAATATTATTTATATACTATTATAGTATTTATTGATACTTTGAGTTAGCATTTATTTTTCTATTTTCAGCTTTTAATTTTAGTTTTAGTAATTTTGTTGTGTACTCTTGTCTAGAATCTATGTTTTTCATCTAATATATATATAGACTATATATATATATATATATATTTATATATATTATATAATATATTTATGTATGTACTGTATATTAGATCAAATTTTGTCTCATTTTAATTAAGCATCTGAGACATGTCTAAGTTCATGCCTCGATGAAACGTAACTGAGGAATTTCTTAAATCTCCTAAGAAACATCTGTGCAATACCATTCTTGGGTTATGCCAACAGGGATATCGTTTTATCCTCGGATTATATGACCTCGGTGTGAGCCAGCAGACACTGAGGCATTAAAAATCAAAGCAGGTCATTAAGATGCACTTGTTAAACAGTAAATGAACAGCTTGAGGAGAAATATGAGAGATTTATGAGCTCACTAAAGTGAATGAACTGCGGTGTGTAAAAGACAACCCTGTTTTATCAGCCATGTACTGGAAGAGGAGATCGAGAGAGGACGGCGTTTGCCCTGCGTCTGCCGAAAGAAGGAGAGGACTGTCCGGTTAGCATGCAGACCGAGCCCTGCCTCCTGAACCGCAACTGCTTTCACTACAGCTACAACATCACCGGTGAGTGAACGAATTGGGATTCCTCTGAGAAATATTGCAATTGTGGTTTGCTGTGCTTGTTTGTAGTGCTGCGCATTTTGGCCAAAATTGTCTATGAATACAGTATAGCGATACAATAATAAGAATTATTATTATTTATGTTATTTTTACAAATAAAATTTCTAAAACTAGTGCTGTCGATTGATTAAAAAAATTAACTTAATCGTACTTTTTTATGTAATTAATTGAGATGCACTGAGATGCACATTGAGATGCATTAATTGAGATGCACATTAATTGAGATGTCCTCACTGCAGAACATGAAATCCACGGGGAGGAGTCAGATCCAGATCCAACCCCACCCTTAAACCTACCCAGCTCCACCCCCTGATCCCTAACCCCACCCCTAAACCTACCCAGCTCCATCCTTCAGATCTGGATCTGACTCCGCCCCCTGGATCTTGTGTACTGCAATGAGGTGCTACTGAATTAATCACACCTAACATTGAAGTTTTTAACATATTTTTATATTGTAATAATTTCACGTTTGATCTCTAAATGAATGTAGAAACAACATAAAGACTATAACCTACATATTAAATATTTGAAGGCCCGCATCACCAATACCAACTCTGCTATCGATGTTCTTATGAAATTTTTTTTCTCAATTTTAGCCATTAATTGTTGGCATTCAGCATTACATTATAATTGAAATCTAAACATTTTAACATTCATTTAAAACAAATAAACTTTAAAAAAATATAACAACTTTTAATTAAGGGAACTTTAAAACAATCTTCACATCCTTCGATATATAATGGCTCTGTTTTTTCTATTGGCCCAGTCAGATTACCAACTTTGAACCAGCACCCGTTCCGAACCAGTTCTTTTTTTGGTGAATCTAAATAATCTAATTGTTGGATAATGACAAGCTGCTCACGTGTAAGAACGCAGTGCCACACTTGACTCTCAAACACGCAGCGCATATATTTATTTCTTTATTTAAACCACAGCCTTTCTTGTTTGTTAATCATACTAAGCCATATTGTGATTTCAGTTTATTTAGCTAAATCATGCAGCCCTATTCCCAACACACTTTCTCCTAAGCCTTCATAGAAAAAATTGTGACATTCATTATCCACTGAATGCATAATGGATTAACTCTATTTTTTCCTCATATAGTGTCCTGTTTTTCTCTGAAGTGCATCACAGTCCTGCAATAAAAGTATTGTTGACTTTAAAAAATGTCCTGCACTGTGACTGCCTTCAGTTTTTGAGTCCTTCTAGTCTGGTTATTACCCACAAAGCCACTATTCTCTTATTGATTTGAGTCACATGAATGAGTCATTCAAGAGTTTGGGTCATTACTTGAACTGTTTCCTCCATCTGACTTCATTCACAATTGCCCTCCTAGAGCGTCAGAGCGAAGCGCTGTGGCAGTTTCAGTTTATAGAGATGAAACCGTGTCCTCAAATCATCCGGTCTGGAGGACACAAGCAACCTCTGACCTCGACATGTGGTTTAATGAGAACCCGCAGGGTGATATCTGTGTGTGTTCCCTTAGACTGGAGCACATGCCAATTAAGTGCCAACGCTGTGTGTGGAATCGGTCTCAAGACGAGGATGCTGGACTGCGTTAGAAGTGATGGCAAATCTGTTGACTTGAAGTTCTGTGAAGAGGTTTGTGCAGTTGTTTACAGACCTTTTTACCAGGTCCTAGAAAATACAACTAGAGCTTCTTTTCCAGGTGTTTTCTTAGTGTAAATTAAATGCTGCATCAGCACAGCTTTGCCATTCTCATGACACTCAAAGTATGTCTGTTATATTTAAATTATGTGTGTGTGTCAAAGTTGAATTTTCAGCATCATTACTCCAGATTTCAGTGTCACATGATCCTTCAGAAATCATTCTAATATGCTGATTTGCTCCTCGAGAAACATTTCTTATTATCAGTGTTGAAAACAGTTAGATTAATGTAGTTGTGGAAACATTTATTTGAAATAATAATGTTTTGTAACATTATAAATGTCTCTACTGTTTTAATTGATACATTTAAAGGGTACATATCATGCTTTTAAATCATTAAATTTGACTTATAAATCATACATTTGTGGTCTATATAAAGCATAACTGCAATGCTTGGGTCTGAATTCCACATTATTATAGCTCAACAGGCCCCTTTTCTACCTCTTTTCTGATGTGCTTCTGTGAGCAACCTGTTTCGAAGCGTCCCCTTTAAATAAAAAGGAGTTGCGTCTTTCCCCGCCCGCTCTCCAGGTCGCTGAGTTCACGGTCGGTTCAACTCCCCGCGTTCGGCCATTACTGTAGTTTGATAAGAGATATACGATTACTATAGTTTCAAAGAACATTTTTATTCACACGTCAACAAAATGTCAACAACGGAAGACTTGTCCATCAAGCGTTACGTATTCGAGCCAGAGCGAGCGATTTGAAAAAGACGACGACGAACCTGCAGAACAACGTCTTCATACGGATGCAGTGGTATGTAAAGTTAAGTTAACTATGTTGTGTTATTAGTGAAAGTCGACTATTTCTCTTGTTAAAACAAGCACTCTGACAAGATAAATGACTGCGGTCTGATCTTACCACTAAAAATCTGTATGATAATAATATGATAACTTACGTTTAGAAAGCGTCAGAAAACACAGCAGCTAATGATAGAAGGAATTTACCCCTCATTCAGACGAAGTCGATCGGCAAACCCTTCTGTATACTGGCGGAGGTTGTTGAAGTGGGAATCCTTGAAGTGCTTCAGGTCACTACATCCAACAACCGAACATTTTGACTTGCCCTCTCGTAACTTCTGCATCATTGAGCTTGGACTACAAAATCGGAGCGAGAAATAATAATGGCGGGTTGCTCGAAGTGTTGGACCGGTAGTCGATGTCCTTATTTGGCAGTTCCGCTGCAAATCCTGTGACGTTATTGTTCAAAAAACGTCATAGAAAACAGGAAAATCCGAACAGGTTGAAAAATATGACCAAAACAGAATATAAAGATATAAACGAAGCACCTGAAGAGAATAATTTCATCTTTTCTGTACTTATAAACACTCCAAATATACAACAAAATGCATTTAAGGGCTTAAAAAGTGGATTTTGCATGATATGTCCCCTTTAATGCATCCTTGCTGAAGAAGAGTTTTCATTTATTTTAAAAAGACCCCAAACTTTTAAATGATAGTGTATCCCTCAAATTCATGCCTTGGCAAAAACCATTGAAAATCAGATCTACTCTTGTAGAATATGATGTTGTGATGAGCCAATGGAAAAGAAACAGGGTTATTTTGTGCCTTTTTAAATTGTAGGTTAATGTGGAAAGCGATGGCAAAAGATCAGTTAAAATCCGATAGCTCTGGTCACTTTAATTGGACCCTGTGGGCGATAATTCATATGCACAGGATATTAACCCTGTAACCCAGTTTTCAACCAGCCCACTTTGCATCAGGGTTAAAAACTTCTCAAATGTAAAACACAAATGAGATCTGAGACCTCTTTAATATCTCATTTATTTCTACTTTTCACTAGGGCTGTGAAACGATTAATCGCGATTCATCACATCCAAAATAAAAGATTTTATTTTGTATATATTAATACACACACATACATGTACTGTATATATTTAAGAAAAATGTGTTATTTATAAATAAAATATTTATGTATAGTACAAATTATATATATAAACAATATATATATATATATATATATATAAGCAAATATTTCTTAAATATACAGGATATATGCGTGCGTGTGTTTATATATACAAAATAATTATACACAGTTCACACATATCTTATGTAACACAAACTTTTATTTTGGATGTGATTAATCACAATTAATCATTTTACAGCCCTACTTTTAACAGAAGTCATAGAGCGTTCTGCTTCTCAGACGTTTCTCAGTTGGAATGAGGTGACAATTTTTCCTGAATGCTAAAGAAACGGTCTGTCTTATTTTTTTCCACAGCTGCGCTTAGAGAAGAAGTGGCAGATGAATGCTTCCTGCACAGTGGAGTGTCCAATCAACTGCCAGCTCTCTGATTGGTCAGTGTGGTCAGACTGTTCCCAGACCTGTGGCCTTGAAGGTAAAGACAAAGGATGGATAAATGCATGACTCTTTACTACTGCATTAAATGGGTTTTTAATTGATGTCATACAATATCATTCAAAAGTTTGTGGTCGGTTAATTTGATTTTAAAAATATAGTAAAAAAAACTGTTATATTGTGAAATATTACAATAATATTCTGTGGTCGTTTAAAAAAGTTTGTGGTCAGTTAATTTGATTGAAAAATACAGTAAAAAAACTGATATATTGTGAAATATTACAATAATATTCTGTGGTCGTTTAAAAAAAGTTTGCGGTCAGTTAATTTGATTGAAAATACAGTAAAAAAACCTGTTATATTGTGAAATATTACAATAATATTCTGCGGTCGTTTAAAAAAAGTTTGCGATAAGTTAATTTGATTGAAAAAATACAGTAAAAAAAAACTGATATATTGTGAAATATTACAATAATATTCTCCGGTCAGTTAAAAAAGTTAGTGTTCAGTTAATTTGATTGAAAAAATACAGTAAAAAAACTGTTATATTGTGAAATATTACAATAATATTCTGCGGTCGTATAAAAGAAGTTTGCGGTAAGTCAATTTGATTTAAAAAATACAGTAAAAAAAACTGATATATTGTGAAATATTACAATTATATTATGTGGTCATTTAAAAAAGTTTCCAGTTAGTTCATTGGATTGAACAAAAAATACAGTAAAAATCTGTTATTGTTAAATATTACAATAATATTCTGCGGTCAGTTAAAAATTTTTGCGATGAATTAATTTAATTGAAAAAATACAGTAAAAAAACTATATATATTGTGAAATATTATTATTACTGTTTTCTATAATGCAATTTAAACCATTATTTATTTCTATGCTGGCTAAGCTGAATTTCTTCAGTGTCACATGATCCTTCAGAAATCATTCTAATATACTGCTGCTCAAGAAACATTTCTTATTATTATCAATGTTTAAAACAGTTCTAATTCTTAATATTTATGTGAAAACTGTGATTCCTTTTTTTTAGGATTCTTTGATGAAAAGGAAGCTCAAAAGAACAGCCTTTATTTGAAATTGAAATTTTAACATAAATGTCGTTACTGTCACTTTTGATTAATTTTATGCAACTTTATTCAATTATATTTACTGAATAAAAGTATTAATTTGTTATATAAAAAAAATCTTACCAACCCCTTTTTAATAATAGTGGACAGTGTATTAGTCTCAGCCCAATGATATGCATATTGCACACTAATTTGGAAAATGTTACTTCATATTAAAGAGAAATCGAATGCAATGGCATGGCATCACGCTCAACTGTTTGAGACTAGGTTTGCATATTATAGGCTGTAAAATTGTACATGCAAAGAATGAACAAAAAGATGGCATTTGAGAAGGGAGCTAGAACTCTGAAATACGAGATTAAATGATGGACTGTTCAACGGAGGGAAAAAAGATGGAAGCAGCTCTAGATAGAAAATGACAGTCGGCCTGCCAAACACTTCCGAGATAAGGTAGAAAAAGAAGAGCGAGAGAGAAGGCGGCGCATTGTGTGAGGTTTTATGCTAAACACGTGTGGGATGAGCTAGCGAGTTATCTGAGACAGCCGTGTCTTGAGCTGGAAACTGAAAGATGAGAGTGTGTGTGCCTGTGTACCTGTAGAAATTTGTGTGTGCGGGCAGCTCATGAAATCTATCAAAAACAGATTCGGGTCAAATTTCATTCCAAAATCAAATGTTTTTGACTTTCTTTTCATTCATACACTACTATTACTACTACTTATTTATTTGTTAATTTTTTGTAGAAAATACTTTTATTCAGCAAAGATGCATTAAATTGATCAAATGTGACAGTAAAGACATTTATAATGTTACTAAAGTTTTCTACTTCAATTAAATAAATGACATTTTAAAATATATTACAATAGAGAACAGTTTTTTAAAATTGCAGTCCCATTTTAAAATAAATAAATGCAGCCTTGGTGAGCATACGTGACGTTTCAAAAACATAAATATCTTACTGACCCTAAACCTTTGCACAGTAGTGTAATAAAAATATCTGATAATATATAATTATAAAGTATTTATAAATAATTTTTTTTTTTTTAAATCACATTGCCATTTTTTACTCTAATACTGAACAATCATTTTTAGGGTGAACAATTCCTTTAAATGATCTTGTTCTCTGTGGAAGCTCAAACTCATTTCTCTGTCGTGTGTGTCTCTATTCTTCAGGGAAGATGTGGCGGAGGCGAGCGGTGGTTCAGGCGTCTCAGGGGGACGGCAGGCCGTGTTCGTCTCAGATGGAGCAGTGGAAACCGTGTCCTGTGCGACCCTGCTACAGATGGCAGTACGGCCCGTGGTCAGAGTGCCGTGTTGAGGTCTCTCATTTCAGCTTTTTCCATGACTCAATGTAAATTTACAGATCAGAGTTCATCAAACTTGAACTTAAGCACTGCTAGAAGAAACTTCTTCACGGAAATGCAAGCACATTAAAAGTCTTTCGGCTCAAGTTCGAATTTGGTGAACTTGGACTTGTGAAGCTTCTAGGTCAAGTTTATTTATCATAATCCATGTTTTTCAGTTTTTGTCACTGGAAATGTTTTCATACTAAGGTACACAACAGTACTATCTATTAATTCACTACTCTACCGTTCAAACGTTTGGGCCCGGTACGATTTTTTTAATGTTTTATTATGCTTATGCTCACCAAGGCTGCATTTACTTGTATATTTACTGTCAAAACAGTAATATTGTGAAATATTGTTCGAATTTAAAGTTTCACTACTAGAGGTCGCTTTTTAAAAACAATAACAAAAGCGTAGCTTGATGACTCCGTGAATGAGCATGGGATCATGGGCAGCCGATGGAAAGCAATCCGACGGGACTCAGGCAGATATCATGTTCATGAGCTAACGTATTAAAGTTTTATTAACGTTACTGTTGTATGAAACAGCGTGGGACATTTTACCTTACTGTTTTAATTACCGTATTTTCCGCACTATAAGGCGCACCTTCAATGAATGACCTATTTTATAACATTTTTCATATATAGGGCGCACCGGTTTATAAGGTGCATAATCTACTGCACTCTTAGAAGAAAAGGTTCTATATAGGACCTTAAAAGGTTCTAAAGCGCTACATATTTGGAACCCATAAAATGCAATGAGTGTGAATGATCACAAAATTCAAGATATGGGGGTTAAAAATGTAATTAATCAATATCACACCAAGAGTGCCATTTCAGTTTTTATCCTTCAAAAATCAGCATAATGTGATATTAAGTTACTACAACAGTTTAATAAACAATAATTTAATTACAACTACAAAATGGTGCAGAATAATGTAATATATGAATGAATAATAGCCTTTAAAGAACCTTTGTGCCAAAAGTGTTCTTTCTTGTCATTATTGAACCTTTTTTAGCATAAAATGTCCTTTGGAGTTGAGTAAAGAACCCTGTGCTACATATGAAGAGTTTGGTTCCAAAACTATAAATCCATTTTGATGAATTTGAATAAAACTGTGTTTTCTTTAGCAAGAAAATGGGAAGACTAAAAGCGCGATTCAATTAACCAATTGATCCATATATAAGACGCACCGGATTATAAGGCGCACTGTCGTTTTTAAAAAAAGTTAAAGACTTTTAAGTGCGCCTTATAGTGCGGAAAATACGGTATGCTTATATGCCGCAGTCGGCCAACGCCGCTCCTTTCACTTAGTTATTTATGCATGTTTTATGATAAAAGGGATACTCCACTTTTTTGGGGGGAAATAGGCTCATTTTTACCACTCCCCAAGAGTTAAACATTTGGGTTTTACCGTTTTCGAATGTATTCAGCCGATTTTTTGATATTTAGAAGAATATCAGTAAACAGACAGTTTCTGGTCTCATTGACTTCTATAGTATATTTTTTTCATACTATGGAAGTCAATGAGACCAGAAACTGTCTGTTTACTGATATTCTCCTAAATATCAGAAAATCGGCTGAATGGATTCGAAAACGGTAAAACTCGACTGTTTAACTCTGGGAGAGTGGTAAAATGAGCCTATTTCCAAATAAAAGTGGATTATCCCTTTAAAGTTACAATAAAAATTGTTTAAACTTTGTTGAAGTTATGTTTGATCGCTTAAATTCACATTATTTTTGTTCATTTCTAAAGAAACAGCTGAATTACAACTCATACAGTTCACTTTATCTGACTAATTAAAACTGTGGCGTAACACATCTGTTTAACTAGGTCAAAACAAGCATACTAAAATACTGTACATTTGAGTGTGTTGAAAGTTGTTATATCATTAGTATGTTTGTTAGCTTGATTATAGTTTATAATCTAATCCAGTGGTTCTCAACTCCAGTCCTCAGGACCCACTGCTCTGCGTATTGTGTATGTCTCCTTTATTTAACACACCTGATTCAGATCCTCAGCTGGTTAGGATAGACTCTATGAACTGAACTGAGTGTGTCTGATAAGAGAGACATACAAAATGTGCAGAGCAGTGGGTCCCGAGGACTGGAGTTGAGAACCACTAATCTGTTCATTTTTTTTTTCTTTTTTTTTCTGCTGAGCTCCGTTGTGACTCATGAAATTCAAACACTTTAGTGTTTATTGAACGGTATTGTACAACGGAGCAATGGTTTAAGCTAAACACCTCAATCGGCCAATGCAACACACTGAATAATACGCTAACAACCCGCACTGGAACTTCCTCACTCTTCCAGAACCTTGTTTTCCAATCTCGCTGTCAACCTCGTCTTCTCTTCTGTTATTCTCTCTGATCCTCCTCCGTTTCAGTCCTCCTTTTGATCTTTGGATTTAGGAAGTGTTTATGACTGCGCAGCACTCTCATCTCAACCTCTGTGTGTGCAGGAGGTGGTGTGTGGGGTGGGCATGCGTTTCCGGAACCTGTCGTGCTTCGTGTCGGACGGCTCCAGCGATGGGAAGAGCAGCATTGTAGAGGAAGATCTCTGTGCTGGATTGGAGCTGGCCGTCGACGGAGATACGAAGATTGTTCTGGAGGAGACCTGCACCTTACCCTGCCCTGGTAACACAGTCTTAGAATATTCATGGTTCAGGACACACATGGTCCAAAACACAAACAGTAACAGACAGAAACAAACAAAAATCACATATAGTTTACATATTGGCTAAAACGGCAATGGTTCCTCATACTGGAGGAGAACCTGACTGAACTTAGGCCCGGGTTCGTCAATTTTGAAATTATCCTGTTTGCAGAATTGAACAACCTACACATACATCTGTACATGATATTGCGCAGAACAGGTGGGCACGCCAACACTGACAAAAATAAAAGATATAATATTTAATTTACTAATATAAATTAATATTATAGCAAAATATTAGCAAATTATATATATATATATATATATATATATATATATATATTAGGGCTGTCAAAACGATTAATCGCGATTAATCGCATCCAAAATAAAAGTTTGTGTTTACATAATATATGTGGGTGCACTGTGTATAATTATTTTGTATATATATAAAAAACACACATGCAAGTATATTTAAGAAAAAAATATTATTTATATATAAATTATTTATATTTATATATAATATAAATTATATATAAATCTGTATACAGAATATACATGAAAATATTACTTAAATATATACAAGCATGTGTGTGTATTTATATATATATATAATAATTATACACAGTGCACCCACATATATTATGTAAACACAAACTTTTATTTTGGATGCGATTAATCGCGATTAATCGTTTTGACAGCCCTAATACGTATATATGTATATATAATTTAATAGATATAAAACATATTTAATTTAATAGATATATGACATGATTAATAGACATGGTATATTTAATTTAATAGAAAAAAAAATTATCACAATATCTTAAAAACATTCTCAAAACCAAACCTGGCCTCGAACTGTTTAGAATAACCAGTTTTTTTTTTAAAATAGAAATTTATTTGTACTTTAATAAAGTGCATGTTATTGCTTTGTTCTATATTAACATCCCTTAATCCTACCCAATAACTACCTTGTAACTATTAATAGGCAGTTATTAGGAGTTTGAGGCAAAAATTCATACAGATGGCTAATAGTTAGTTAATAATGAGAATTGGACCCTAATCTATAGTGTGACCACATTTGGTTATACAGCAATATTACTTTTAGTTTAGTTATATAATCTGGATGTTTTTGGTTTTATTTGATGTAATATAAAAGTTTGGGTTCAGGTTGATACTTATACCCTATTTGAGATCGTCATTGTTTTTGTGTTAAAGGGATACTTCAGGATTTAGTATTAGTAGAAAACCTGTAGTATTTTCGAATTACCGTGCTTTCCACTCTCATATCCCCCTGAGACGAGAGATTTATGTATTTTTTGTCTGGAAAAAATCCTCCGATGATGAAAAAAATCGTCATTTTGCGTCATCGGAGGATTTTTTGTCCAGAGTCTAAAGATTACAGTCAGTAGTGGGTCTGTCCCGCATGTTCTCAACCCGCCCGTAGAGGGTGGATCTCACTCACAGAATGAACACATAGTGTCGGCCATCTTTTTTGAAATTGAAATTGAAGGGCAATTTCAACCTCAATTGGTATAAATTGTAAGTGAATTGTTGCATGTCAAAATATAGTTCCACATCTTCCCAAGCACTTCTGCAGTTTTGAGTTGGTTAGTGGACATCTACTTGAGGCAACTCTCCTGCTGATCTGTTCAGGTGACTGTTATCTGATGGAGTGGTCCGACTGGAGCCCGTGTCAGAGAGTGTGTGTGAAGGGTCAGCGTTTGGACTTCACCCCGGTGCAGGTCCGCTCACGTGCCGTCATCGCACAGGAACCAGAAAACATCGCTCAGTGTCCCGATCAGGAATGGCAGTCCCGCCCCTGCACCAGTGAGACATTCTTCTTTCTCATTGCCATAAACACACTGCTTTACTTGGATTCCTTGAATAAATACTTGAATTAACAGGTCCATAGAATTTTACATGAAATGCAGTTTGATGTTTAGGGCTTGATTCTTTACAATAGTGATTGAGGGGCTAATACAACTAACAGACTGACCAAAATAAAAGCTATTTAAGGCAGGCACAGTGTGAATGCAATGGGAATTGGGCTTTTTTTCAAGCTGGTTCACATTTTGGTCCAATTTAACCCCATAAAGCCTGAAATGTTACATTTTGAAATTGAACAGTTTATTGAATATTTAGACAAAATATTTTTTCAAATTCAAAAAATTTTGCAGGCTAATAGTATGATGAACAGTACAGTATAACAGGATACTTGATTAAAATGCATATAAATATCAGTTGTCACATATATCTGCCAATAATGTCTTTGTAAGATGATATCTGAATGCTTAGTTTTATGATCAAGGCTCTGTAGATTTTATTGTGTGGGCCAAAACATACAGTACAATGCAATACAATGACTGAGAGATGAATAAATAAACGTTCCACAAAAGCCTGATGGATCATTGATACTTCTTGCAAAGTTTTGATCATCTAGATGCAGTAGGGTTAATTATTTTGGTACTATTAACAAGATGTGTGTGTGACGTCACCCTTAATGAGTCTCTCTACAACTGTCCAAAAGGGTCGACTGCAGTATGTATATTTACTCTGTTGATTTCCGGATAGATGGTGAGTGTTATGAGTACCAGTGGATGGGCGGTCCTCAGCTGATCTGGTGTCAACGCTCGGATGGATTAAACGTCACAGGTGCTGTACAACACCACTTCACATCTGTCTCTTTAAGTCACATGAATGAGTAACCAATGAAGGTTGACAGAGACCAATACAAACCTTCAGAGAACATTTGTTTACTTGATGTGCCTGTGGACTTTTTTTTCTCAATGTGCACATCTCAGGTCCTTTCAGTGTTTCCACCACTTTTAAATGCCTTTTGGCCTTCACTAAAGGTCATCATTAACCTTCCTGCAGTGTGACAAATAAATTATTGTAGCTTCTGAATTAATGAGCTTATAAAAGCTTCATGCATAATAATTATAACAGAATTGTCAAAGTGCTGTTTTAAGCAGACTGTTCTGAACATCATGCCAGCATCTTTGTCGTATGTGTACTGTGCATAAGATTCATATTTTCTGTAGTTTCTGATTAAACTACTAGTGTACAGTTGTCAAAAAGCTTCCAAAATGTAATCCAAAGTCAATTTTGTTGTAATTTTTAACACGTCATATGGCAATGGATATGAATGTACTACAGTTCCTTTGTAAAACATATACAGTAGTGGAGCAATGAATATGGAAAATAATTACAACAGTACCACAATATACACAGAGTAAAACCAGAACTGGCATACATACCTAAAGTTTAGCAGCAGTGGGATATGATTTATAAGTAAATTTTATGCGCACACAAATCATAAATTATACGTCAATATTCCATAAAAAAATAGGAATTGTCTATTTTGATTTCATGGTGGCTTAAATTGGTATTGCATGCAAGTGATGTAATAAAAAAGTATACTTTTAAATAAGATAGAGTAACGTTAATTGATATTCTAAGCAAAAAAAATGTACTAATAAACATATCAGAGAATGTTTCTGCAATACCAAAAAAAAACAATTAATACAATTTGTATATTAATACAAATACAATTATTTACATTTTGTTTGGCAAATTTCATATCCATACAGTAAGTGTAAATTCCAGAATTCTTCACCATCATTTAAGTTGTTTTGGATAGAGGTGGATTTTTATTTTAAGTCTCTTAATTTAATTACAAACAAGAAATGCATATCAGTAATGAACATTCATTCAGAAATTTTTAACGGTTAATATGTCACTAGAACTATTTTTGTCATGGAATACAAATCTGTCAATCTGTCACAAAAAAAGTTTATTTTTCTTTATTGGTAACTTGATTTTTTTTTTATTATTTTTTTTCAACCTTCAATGTATTGTATCGATACTATTATAATGAATGTGAAATGAAAAGACTGAAATGTTGTTGTTATTTAAAAAAAAAAAAAATAATAATAATAAAACTTTTTTGTCAAAAGCTTGAAAAAGATCTCTGCTCTGTTATTTCTTCCAGGTGGATGCCCTCCAGCGCTACTGCCAGGGGCGGACCAGTCATGTGATCCACTTTGTAACAAACCACAGTCATTCTGCTCAGAGGTAAGACACAAGAGGATTGTGGGATTACGGTAATCTCAGCCTGGGTGTCTGTAACTGTCGACGTTTGCTCCAGCTGTAATTATTATAATGGACGTAACAGAAAATCATAGTCATAAACTGTTTTTTGGGGGGTGCAGTTGATTTATATTTTACTTTTAAATACATTTTAATCATATTAAGATCCGAATTAGTGCATACCAAATGATAGATGCACAAATAATATAATCTAGTTGATTTTTGTGTGCATGCTATTTGGGATCATTTTACCCACAATCCCTTTCAAAAAAGACATTTTTGTGAATATTCTCTTTCCTCTATGGATGGGCGATGACATTAATTTCCCTGGTCAATAGACTACTGCAGGGATGACATAGTTTTGTAGGCCAACCTGGAAGTCAACATGACCCTGCTTCCCTTGTCAAAAAAGCCAATAGTTTATTTTTTTCCATTGGCTTTGGAGCATTGTGGAAATTAAGCTCTGTGACCAACAAAAGTGTATGATTCTTACACGTTTTGTTCATTACAATATTCACAAATAGGGATGGGCAACGATTAATCGCGATTAATCGTTAGCAAAATAAAAGTTTGTGTTTACATAATATATGTGTATGTAGTGTGTATAATTAATTTGTATATTTAAATACACACACATGCATGTATATATTTAAGAAATATTTGCATGTATATACTTTATATATATTTATACATAATTAATATTATATATAAATATAAATATTTGACATATTAATAACACATTTTTCTTAAATATATACATGCATGTGTGGGTATTTATATATACAAATTAATTATACACATTTCACACACACATATATTATGTAAACACAAACTTTTATTTTGCTAACGATTAATCGCGATTAATCCGTTGCTCATCCAACTATTAGCCTATTAATTTTGAAGCCTAATTATTTAATCTCCATAAGTGATGAGGCTATAAATGACGCCTTCAGTTTTTATTTAACATCTACAGTTTGGAAAGTTTGAGTTTAGTTTGCCAATGAGGCTGTATAAGCAGATTAGTAAGTAGATGAGTTTACCAGTTCAGCGTGATGACCTTTTATGACCCCAACAAATCACCTTTATTTATTAAATTAAATACAGATTGCAGCTTTACAGTGATAACAGGAAGATGATGCATAATATACTAAAGTATTTTGTTGTAGAATAAAACGTGAGAACATAACCACAGACCTTATTTCAAGCATTTAACCAAAAACAGTTGAATTTGTGAAGGTGGGTTTTAGGACTGGTTCCTACAGCACTCATTTGGGTGTAATTTGGGTCAGGCTCTGAGAGGAAGCAGAAAGCATGATAGTATTTGTGTGCTGTTGCTGCCCCCTGCAGGAGGGCGTATGTATGTGCGAGGAGGGCTATACTGAGGTCCTGACGGCTGAGGGAATGCTGGAGCAGTGTACGCCCATCCCTGTGCTCGAAATCCCAACCGCAGGGGACAAGAAAACCGACGTGAAGACCAGCCGGGCCATCAACCCCACCCTGCCCACCACGGTTCAGCCTGGCCGCGTGGGACGCACATGGTACTTGCAACCCTTTGGACCAGGTAAATATTCAGTTTCAGTTTCTGGAAGTAGTTTTTGCATTTTGCTTTTGCTAAAAAATCAAGGCTTTTCCTCTTTAGATGGAACATTGAAGACGTGGGTGTACGGTGTGGCGGCAGGTGCTTTTGTCCTCCTGGTGTTTATAGTGTCGATGATTTACCTCGCATGGTAAGAGCGACGCCACTTTCCATCTGCTTCGTCATCATCACTCACTTTATTTTCTCATTCACTACGTGCATTCGTTTGCTTGTGTTTTTCTTTTACTCACATCCCATCATCCATGCCTCCCTTCGCCCGTCACGAGCAGCAGTTACTGTGCCATCCGGCGGTCACTCGAGACGCCAGATTCTGCCAATGGTACGGTGGTATGGATGGGCCAAGACGCCCATGAACTGACGTACACCTGCCCTGAGTGCCAGCAGCCGAGTCAAGAGTCGAGAGCCAGTTAAAGACCGGAGGAACAGACTCCTGGTCTCAGCCCCCTCTGCCCAGTGCCTCGGCCTCTGTCTGTGCCTTGTGTTCGGATGCTCTATGCACCGAGCTGCCCGGGTAGGCTGCCTATCTATAGTTTAAGGGTTTAAAAAAAGATCAAGAAACTCATTCTGTTGCAAAACCTAGTGAGCTGTATCAGTAGGCTTTATAGGGTTCATTCTTTAAAAAACACTTTTTTTTCTGTGTTGATTGAATTATATGTATATTTATAATGTATACTTTATATATATTGGGTCACCTGATGGAGTTTTAGGAAACCATTGGGTCACATGATGGAGTTTTAGGACACCACTGGGTCACCTGATGGAGTTTTAGGACATCATTAGGTCACTTGATGGAGTTTTAGGACACCATTGGGTAACCTGATGGAGTTTTAGGAAACCATTGGGTAACCTGATGGAGTTTTAGGACACCATTAGGTCACTTGATGGAGTTTTAGGACACCATTGTGTCACCTGATGGAGTTTTAGGACACCATAAGGTCACTTGATGGAGTTTTAGGACACCATTGGGTAACTTGATGGAGTTTTAGGATACCATTGGGTAACTTGATGGAGTTTTAGGACACCATTGGGTCACTTGATGGAGTTTTAGGACACCATTAGGTCACTTGATGGAGTTTTAGGACACCATTGGGTCACCTGATGGAGTTTTAGGACACCATAAGGTAACTTGATGGAGTTTTAGGACACCATAAGGTCACTTGATGGAGTTTTAGGACACCATTTGGTCACTTGATGGAGTTTTAGGACACCATAAGGTAACTTGATGGAGTTTTAGGACACCATTGGGTCACTTGATGGAGTTTTAGGATACCATTGGGTAACTTGATGGAGTTTTAGGACACCATTGGGTCACTTGATGGAGTTTTAGGACACCATTAGGTCACTTGATGGAGTTTTAGGACACCATTGGGTCACCTGATGGAGTTTTAGGACACCATAAGGTAACTTGATGGAGTTTTAGGATACCATTGGGTCACTTGATGGAGTTTTAGGAAACCATTGGGTCACCTGATGGAGTTTTAGGACACCATAAGGTCACTTGATGGAGTTTGAGGACACCGTTGTGTCACCTGATGGAGGTTTAGGTCACCATTGGGTCACTTGATGGAGTTTTAAGACACCATTGGGTCACTTGATGGAGTTTTAGGACACCATTGGGTGACCTGGTGGAGTTTTAGGACACCATTGGGTCACCTGATGGAGTTTTAGGACACCATTGGGTCACCTGATGGAAATTTAGGACACCATAAGGTCACTTGATGGAGTTTTAGGACACCATTAGGTCACTTGATGGAGTTTTTCGGTTCCTTGTCATTTGGCTTGCTCAGTTGGGGATATTCAAATTAATTAACCAATCAGTGAAACCCTTGATCAGCTCTACCAAACGTGGATGTTTTTCCACTAAGAAACGAACATTGTTATTATGTTTTGATTGTTACTGTGAAGCTGCTTTGATGCAATCTATTTTGTGAAAAGCTATATAAATAGACTTGACTTGACTTTGTCCATCATCAAATTTTCACTGATTTGTCATAATGCATTTTGGGATTGTGCATTTTTGGCATTCATGTGATTCTGCCTTAGAATTAGGCTCAGATTAGGTATTCTGATAGGTAACATGATGTTCCTTACCTTTTGGAACAATTCACTAGGTTTTGGAACAGTGAATTTGCTATGATCATATGTTACAACAATGCTGAAAACTAATTTGGCCAATATAGTCTTTAATGACGCATGACATAGTTTTGCACCTATTATATTTCGTCATAAGTCATTACTGAATCTTCCCTCATCATCATGATTTTTCATCATACATCATTGTTTTTTTTACACATTGCATGATTTCATTTTTGTACCGTATGCCATAAAATGCATATGCATACTGTATTTATATAATATATTGTGTTTTCAAATAGTGTAAGATAAAGTATACACAAGCAATGTACACACTGCAAGATTTTGATCGAGACAACCTTAAATGCAGCAATGAATGGCCTAAATTACAGTTGCTGAATATCGTAATAATAACCCAACATAGTGATTGCTAAAATATTTATTTTATGGCTTTGTTCTTAGTAAATTGCTATGAACAGAGGTGCCATATTTTTTTTTATTGAAAAGAATTAAATTGATGCAGTGTGCATGTGGCCTTAAAGTAATTCTAAAATAATTCTTAAACCAAGCATATTGTTATAGAATTTTGATTCTTTTGTCCTCAGCAAAAAGCCAAAGAAACCTCAGCGAAGACAAAACAATAACCGACTGAAACCCTTGACCCTGGCGTACGACGGTGATGCGGACATGTAGCCTTTCTCTGAGAACAAACATCATGAAAATATCATCGACATCCTGAAAACAGGTGAATCTCTCTCAAACATGCCCTCGTCACATTATACCCCCAAATTTAAAGTAAAACAAAAAAAAGTGATGATATTTTTGATTAAAAGAAACTAAAGCAATTTTAACACCTTTAAGATTTTGTACATCGTGATATTTAGAAATTTTGATTATTGCATTATTCATGACAATGAGTCACATTAGTTCCTAAATTCTTTATTTACTGTAATACATCTGGACGATTGAAGTGTTTTTATAATTCTCAGTATTGTCAATAGCGATTCTTAATAAAAATATCCATTTAAATCAGCAAAAATTAAAGGCTATATAACTAATATTACCATTGTGTATTAATACCTATGTATTGAAGCATAGTAAAACAGAGTTATAGTAAAAGTATAGTAAAAGAGAGTGTATATTACAGCAATAAGAATTTAGGATAAATGTGCTTAACTGTTATGAAAATATTGTCACAATGCAAAAAGCTTTTGTATCAACATTTCATTTTATAGCGCTTTATAGAACTTGTTTCACAGTAATAAACAGGAAAGTAACAGAATTAATGCAAACTTCATCAAATATAACCGATTCAATTCAATTCAGTCACTGTGTAAAGTTCATTCATTATGAAACAAGTTCAATTCTGCTGCATGTGTAGGAGCTCTACCGAAGACAATAGTGCCGTTATTCAGCGTCATCTGATAAAGTCAATAAACTACGCCTAAAATAAAGCTTAATTTTTTGGTTTGGGGGGAAAATATGACCTAGGCATGTTTTTGAGATTCACCTACAGTACATACTCCTCCAAATGAGAAATGCCTAACCATCAGAAATACTGGACCCTCATCGCTTGAATCCAACTTGGAAGAAGAAACATCCCAGAGCCACAAAAGAAAACCGTCATACTTTGTTTTTACTTCCCGTTCTTGTTCTGGAAGAGCCTTTACAGACATCTCCATATGCTGTGAGATCATGCCTTCGTTTATATATTCAGTTCCTTACAAGCATTTGTCAATTATGCAACTGCGGTCAAGCTAGTGGTCTTCTACGACTGGTAGGACCTTATCAAAACAACTTTCTTCCGACTTGTGCTTCCCAGCTGAGAGGATTCATGTTTTTTGGAGTTATACAAACAATGCCAAACCATACAGTAGAGAACAACTTCAGATATCACTTACATCATGGACATCATTTGCTCACAGAAGATGCAGCCTTTCTATGGAAGGTAAAAACGAGACGAATCATGTTCTCCTGGAAGTCCCACTCTGATTCCAGGTGTTATTTTGCACTATATTAGTGCAGCAAGGAATTGAACAATGTCTCTGAAGCAATGATTCTTCAAGGCAACAATATGAATATGAATCTGGAGCACATCAATGAAGCGGGATAACTGAGAAAGTGTAAGAATAAATCTCAGAGTGGGACTCTTTAAAGACCTCACGTCCTTTTATTTTCGCTCATTTGTGCATTGTATAGTTTCTACTGTATGTGTCTTTTCTGCTCAACAGACTTTACATATGTATTTTTTTTTGTTATGGTTTTCCATTCAGGCATTTTTATAATATATAATAATTGGTCGATATACAGTTGTTAGGGAAAAGTGGTTGTGACAGTATTATGATTTCGATTGGGGGATTTATGCCCCATTTTCAATGTCTGGTAAATATTTACATGAATGATGTACGTGTCAAGACAATGGGTCTCGTGGGAAGACCGATAGTTTCTGCCTTATTATCGATTCAGAAATATGGGAGTTTTGTTCCTAATTGTTGCCAATTCTCACAAGACAGTGGTCATGCAAAATACAGTGGCCCTACAAAGTATTTGGACACTTAAAGGGATACTCAATAGGCTCATTTTACATCTCCCCCAGAGTTAAACTGTTGAGTTTTACCATTTTTGAATCCATTCAGCCGATCTCCGGTTCTGGCGGTACCACTTTTAGCATAGCTTAGCATACATCATTGAAGTGGACAAGACCATTAGCATTTATTTTTTTAAAAAATGACCAAAGAGTTTTGATATTTTTTCCTATTTAAAACTTGACTCTTTCTCGACAGACAGAAAATGTAAAGTTGCGATTATACTCTCATTTTTGCGTTATAATCAAGAAACTTTATTGCCATACCATGAGTGCGAATGAGAGTATAGTTCCTAGCCATATCAGCCTAGAAAATCGCAACTTTACATTTTCCGTCGTTCTTAGTGCACGATGTATCTACAGAAGAGTCAAGTTTTAATAGGAAAAATATCGAAACTCTTTGGTCATTTTGTTGTTGTTGTTGTTGAGAAATGCTAATGGTCTTGTCCACTTCAATGCTAATGCTAAGCTATGCTAAAAGTAGTACTGCCAGAACCGGAGATCGGCTGAATGGATTTAAAAATGGTAAAACTCAACAGTTTAACTCTGGGGGAGTTGTAAAATGAGCCCAATTCCAAAAAAAGAAAAAAAAGAAAAAAGTGGAGTATCCCTTTAAGATCAACTTTAAAATGTCTGAATGTAATTGCATTAGATATAGGGTTGTGAACCGGTAGCATATTTTTAAATACTGGATACAAGTGACACAATGTATTGAAATATTCGGATGTTGTTTCCCAGACTATTATTTTGGACCACCAATGTCAGAACTCTCTTAAAGGGATAGTTCACCCAAAAATGAAAATGCTGTCAGTAATTACTCACCCTCATGTTGTTCAACCCCATAAGGCTTTCGTTCATCTTCAGAACACAAATTAAGATATTCTCGATGAAATCTGAGAGCTTGATAAACTTAAGATTGAGTTACTATAGTCACTTGGACTATTTTAACAATGTCTTTACTAACTTTTCTGGCCCTGCAAGTTTCAGTCCCTTAAAAGCTTATGGAGGAGTGATCCAGCTCTCAGATTTCATCGAAAATATCTTAATTTGTGTTCCGAAGATGAACGAAAGTCTTGCAGGGTTTGAACAACATGAGGGTGAGTAATTACTGACAGAATTTAAATTTTTGGGTGAACTATCCCTTTTTAGTGAATCAGAAACATACAACCTATTTGGTGTTGTCTAATTCCTAAATTATTGACTCTTATGAACCAGTTCTTTTTAGTAAATCAAAAACTGTTCGGTGTAATTCGATTCCTGAACTATTGATTCTTATGAACCGGTATTTTACACTGAATCAAAAACTTGTGAAACTTAAATCAGTATACCTGCTGGTGTATCACACGACACTGTATACTTGAATATACAAATTAGGATGTAAGCATTATATAGACATTGGATGAATTAAAAGTGTTAACAGAATTTTGGTTTCCCCTATATTTTATATAAATAGGCATTTATGATGCCTCTAAAAGGACTGTGAAAAGTCATTAAAAGTTCAGGAATGGCTTTATATTTATTTAGAATAAATTCCGCTCGATTTGTTATTGTGTAATCTAATGCATCTCTACATTCAGTGTGACTTACATGTGAAAATACTTTCTGGGGTTATTGTACATGTGTAGCACTTTTTCCTGGGATCTGATATATATTTTATTGTATAATATTATGGCATCCCAAATATAGTCACAATTTGAGCTGTCTTCTACACACTTACAGAACATACACAAAGCCGATCGATGTTTAACTATTCAGCAGAATATTAAATAGTAATCAATTTATATTTCCATATTAATCCCCTTAAAATGCAGTGAAAAAGAAAATGTTGTATAAAATCATGAAAATTTATATATATCCAAACAAAAGCGTGAATATGATATTCCTAAGATGTATTAGTCTATGAATCCTGCTGATTCCCATTCAGATAGTAGTTATAGAAGAGGCTTTTTATTGGTCAACTTTCCTCGTTTTCCCCCGATTCATTTACGCTGCTACTAAATCAGAGTCATTTCACCTGGCCGTCCTGCTAGCAGCTGGTGAAATTAATGTTTTGTATCATTTGTAAATAAGAATGAGTATTGAATCATATTAATTTCTTTTATATTGCACAGAAATGTTTAGTACATTGCAAAGTGGTCTCGCCGATTCTTTGTTGATTATGGTCATGTTGTAAAGTCTTTTTTGTACAGCTTATGTTTTCTGATGACCTACAGGTAATAAACACTGGTGTATTAAACATGAAGGATGACCTTGTTTCGTTTTTACAACCTAATATAACGACCCACCAGCCTGAACCAAGCATTTTAAGAGTGTATGCATTATATTATAAATGATAAAAACTCTCATTCCGTATACAGTATGTCCATGACTGTGAATGTTTACTCTTTTATGTGATGACAGATACGGTGCTGCTTTGTAGGATCGACTGTATTAATGAAAGTCATAAAGCGTCTGGATTGGTTGAGTCGAGCTTCACAGGCGTTCCTCCCTCGTGTGAGCAGCTCTCGGTGTCAGATGGAGCTGAGTGACCATGTGTTCACAGCGCAGAACAAGCCTGGAATCAGGAACATCAGCTTCCCCTGTGAAACCCACTGAATCCCATTGAGAATTTCACAAGGATCAGAACGGCTGCGAGGAAAGTTCAAGAGTCAAAAAATCTTCTAGATGATGATGATTGCAAGCAGTTTGGCGCATATTTTGATCCTTTCTTCTATATATGATGTAAGTACACTTTCATTTTATCTCTAATTCTTCTACGTCTCTTGGCTGTGGGTGTTGATCTGCTCTTTGACATGTCAAGTCAAATCCGTACTGAATGCATACGTGATTTCTGTCAGAATCCTAATGGGATCTGTGTCCAATCATGTAAGATCGAAGACTGAAACATTGTTTAGGAGAGCTTTATGAAGGATAGATCAAAAGTGTGTGATCAAATGCTGAAATTGAACGTGAAATTCCAATAGAATGTCTAATTAAAGGCAATCATTCCTTGGTAAATCAGATTTTTTTAGACTCCGTTTGGAAGCTTTGGAACATTAAGCCTATTTAAATATAAACATTTTGTTTTATGAGATTTGCTCTGAAATTCCAACAGGAATTCTATAAACATTATTGACGTTTTTGTGAAACAGCAAAAAAAAAAAAAAAAAAAAAATCTGGTATTAGCTGGTTTAAGATGGTTCCCCTGGTCTTTTGACCAGCCAAAAACCCCTAAAACCATCAAATCAGACCAGCCTGACCTGTAAAAACCAGCTAAGACCATCTAAACTCAACTTTTTTAGGATAATTATCCATGATGGATCTTGATTGCATTAGTGGGAGTAATTCTAATTTAATGGTTGGTCAAGAATATCGTAAAGGAACCCAGTATTGGTCACTGGTCTGATAATGCTGCTCAGAAAAGTCAGCAATTTTGTCCATCGTGTTTTCAGAAAGAATGTTACACTGTTTGTATCCTATTGTGTCTCATCTATTGCACTTCCAATCGCAGTTTATCATTCTTGGCATTTTAGAAGTGTTTTACAGTGTTCATCAGACCAGGACTTTTTAATAATGCAACATTCCAGCATTGTAAGAGTATTTTGTGTTGACTTCTGTCTCTCCGTTCTTGCACCTTTTCTGTTCACCCGTTCCCTGTGTAAGGTCCAGCTCACACATCAGACTGAAGATCGATTCGTCTCTAATTGAAATAAGAGGCAACGTGCTGGAGCCTCAAAAGGATTATTGCTTTTTTATATAAATATATAAGTGTGACTGTAAGTGTCTGACCCCTGGAGATAAAGATCCAATATACGAATTCTGTAAAAAGAGCTATCGAGTTGATATCATAAGTTTCGATTTTTGGGGTTTTCCTTTTTTTCCATCTGGACATGTTCAATGGAATTACTCCAGTGTTAAATAACCTTCATCTGATTACAGCATGCTGTGTATGTTTTTATGATCCATGGAGCTAAATCATGGCTTACTGATTTATGCACTAATACTCCCAATGCAATCCCAAATTCTTTTTCATCTTTAGGCAGATGCAGGTTTCAGAGGTAGTATCTCCCTCTGGGAATGTTTCAGATGACTTACAGTATGTTGTGATTTCATCTTGCAGGTGAATTTCAATCCCTTTTTCACTGACTGCACAGGTCTGATCTTTAGAAAAATCTTCAAAGGTCCTACCCTAATCATATGATTATAAACAGCCTATGTTTTTATAATAATTCACATCCATATTTATATTTACAGAACACAAAAACGCAATTTAAGAAATATTGAAACTTCAGATCTGTTTTCAAGCCAGCGTTCAAACAAGAAAATGGCTTGTTTTCACACTTTATCATTACGAAGAATCATTGAAATGATCTCTGCTGAAGTTTCATTGTGTTTGCTTGGCAGTCCATCATTCAGCAACACGCTTTAATGAAGGTGAAGGTGCTATTGTTCACGCACATTACCTCGTCTGGGTGCTTTGAATCATGTTTGTGAATGTTACAACTCCATAAATTCCCATCTTGGAAAATGAACTCTGAGCTGGAAACACCTTGATCTTATTTATAGCTGGAGTGGGATGGCAGTGTACAACTGCTGGAGACCTAATCCATTAAACCAGCTTCCTGTAAATCTGCCATCGAAACAGCCATAATCCTGCTCAGAGCTGTTTGGGGAAAACTGTCAGTCTTCAAATGAAGTTAATTATGTTTCACAGCATTTTGACGGAAAAGTAGCATGTCTCACTGTATTGTGTATCATAAAAAAGTCATTCTGAAATTAAAATGAGAGCAATGGGATGAAAGGTTTTTGTTATATCTTCATAAATTATCCCATTAATTTATCACTGCAGGGTGCTGGAACTGGGGGAGAGGTTGAAATAAATATGTATTTTAGTTCTATTGGGAATTCAAAAAAATCATTTTTTTATCTACTTTTCTCTTGCCTATTTATAAGTCAGCCTGACTGTCTATCTATATCTATCTCTGTCTAGTTATGTCAGTCTATCTATCTATCTATCTATCTATCTATCTATCTATCTATCTATCTATCTATCTATCTATCTATCTATCTATCTATCTATCTATCTATCTATCTATCTATCTATCTATCTATCTAACGTAAAAAATGAAGTAACCTGGTTGCCTTACAATTTTAAGTTCATTGAACTGGAAAAATTGAGTTAATACAATGAAGGAGATTGATTTAATCTTCAGAAAGTACATAAATTATGTAAGTTGATTTGACAAAAGAAAAAATGTTGTGATTACAAATCATGAAAATATTTTTTTACAGTGTAGTATCACCCTGTCGACTGCAACCACTTTGAATACCTTAGTAAGAGAGCAGCTGTTAAGAACACACAAGCAACCACAATCTTGATGCGTCATATTTAAATATGCAAATAAGAATAGAGAGATTTTCAGTAAAAAACGTAATAATTTATGTTAAACTAACTTAACTCAACTTAAATAATTTATGTAGTTCAGATAACATAATATTTCGAGTTTCCGAAGATTAAATCAATTTCCTTCATTCTATAAACTCAATTTTTCCATTTTAATGAACTCAAAATTTTAAGGCAAACCAGGTTACTTCATTTTTTAAGTTAAACCAACAATATTTCCTTACAGTGTATAAATTAATGGCAGAATTTTGGCTGAACTTTATCTTCAGATGTTGCAGTGTCTCTTTTAACACCGTCTCTTTTACATTTTGTAAGTCTGACCATGTTTCCCTGACTCTCTTCTAGGTCATTTTGATCTGGTATTGATGGCCTAAATTCAATTACAGGCAACTCCCGGACACCTTTTGTTATTTATTTCAGGACTGTCATTGCGCTGCTAACCCCTAGCGTTGGATGTGAACCACTTTCTTGATAAGCAACAAACTGTAACATTTGGGCCATTGATCCAAAAGCTCACTAATAAAAGCTCTCTTGTATGACAGATTTGCTGTCAGGTGAAGTCAAGGAGATATTGTCTTTCTGATATGTGTGTATTTTTTTAGTTCGGTGTCTCTCTTTTGTCCAAAACTCATTCTCTGAAGTCTAAAAGTCTCATTTTGTTTGTCTCAGATCAGATATGCCAATGGAAATAGTCCTCTGACCTCAAGGTCTCTACATATGGACAGGCCAAAGACGTCATGTGCTGATTCGGACCCTTTGCCCGAATCGAGTCCCGATGGCCGTGGCGCTGACCCCACCCTAGGCCTCCTGTCTGACAAAATCCGCTCATGTCCCGAGCAGGAGCTGTGGGATTGGGCCCCGAACCTGACGGAGACACACCCGTCCGGCCAACAATCAAGGAAACGGCTCACGGTGAAAAGAGGAAAAGCGAAGATGTTCGGTTGGGGAGATTTTGCATGCAGAATGATGTCTGCAAGCCTCAACCTGTGGATCACAGGGAAGATTGTGGATCACGGCAACGGAACGTTTAGTGTTTTTTTCCGATACAACAGCACCGGCGGTGGAAACGTCTCCATAGGGCTGGTTCCTCCGAGCAAAGCGGTGGAATTTGATGCAACGACTCAACAAACTGTTGTGCACTCGGTGGAGTCGAGGATGTTTAACTGCAGGGTGGAGCATGAGAAGGTGGAGAGAGGCACCAAAAGCACACGCTGCTGGTATGACCCGTCCCGTAGCTGCGATCAGGACCAGACTCAAAGCCATGTCTCGTGGCTCTGCTCAAAACCGTTCAAAGTCATCTGTGTCTACATATACTTCTACAGCCTGGACTATAAATTGGTGCAGAAAGTCTGTCCAGACTATAACTACCACAGCGAGTCTCCGTACTTGCCTTCTGGATGATCTTTTATCTCATAATGAGAGAAACCAGCTCATATTATAAGAATATTATTATTTTTTCTTTTAAAAAAATATTTAGTAGCCTACTGTTTGTCTCTATACTCACGTATGAACTTAGCTCTCGGTGGCAGGCACTGGTGAGTATGTGTCATTATTTCTGACAGACGGAGCAAAACTTAATGAGTTCCTGTAATTGATTTTTCTTTGCTGAGATCATGTGTCAAGGGTTTTGTCATTTCTCATTGTGAATTAATGAAATTGCTGTGAAAGTGAATGTAATTTCATTATTGAATACAATCTGCCTCCACGCACTTGGGGGCAATTACTTATCACATTGAAAATGAATGTAAAATGCATGTTTACATTAATGTTTCTTAAAACTTTGGGAGAAAATTTTCAGAGAGCCTCCATTCTCATACAGAAATGCGAGGGGAGGGGTGTACGTCATAGAAGTATTTTTGCACGGCCTTTATTTTTTACACTTACACTAAGTCTTAATAAAAATATGCTTCAGTTTCTTTCTTTTCTTTCTTTCGTCCTTCCTTTTTTCGTACGACTGTCTCTAAAGAATCGTAAACTGAGGTGATTAGTCTATTGTACTCAGCGCTGAGAAAAGTAACAGACACCACGTGATCACGCCTGTTCTTTTGTTTAGGTAAAATCGACGACTGGATAATGCTACAAAGAAACTTTATTCGTAATTTAGAAGCCACGAAAACTTAAAATATCATACTAATATCATCAAATCATTCAGAACGACCCAAAAATTGCGTCTTTACAGTCCCTGTTTCAAGATACTTGTCATTCTACCCACCCATCGCTTCTTCGCAGTGCGCTCGTGCAGGAGCGCGCATGACGTCATCGCTCCATCTGCAAGGACGCGCACCCAAAAACACGCAGTGATACACAAATAGCGTTTCATTTTCGCATTACAGAATGACTTAAACATCTGCAGCCGGGATCCAAACTCATAAGGTGAGTCTCACTCTAATTCAGTTCATTATAAGGCCTTATAATATGTAGATAATTTCCTGCATTTACTGTAGCTGTGGCATAATGACAGAATAATGTAGTAGCTGTTTGTTTTGGTGCGGCAGAGAATGAAATCCGGATGTGAGAGTCACATGCAGGACGATGAATATTGTAAGTGACGAGTGTACTGTAGCATTAATTAGGTTTATTTACAGAGATATCATCTTCCTGTAGAGAAATGCTCGCAATAGATAAAGAGAGGCCCGTACAGTCAATTATGTGTGTGATGCATTAACGAAACATGAATGGGGTTTTTTACTTCAATAGCACAATGACCACTTATCTTCTATAAATGAAAACTATGTGTTACACTTATAAACATGTGCCAATGTCATCAATTGAAATGATTTTCCTTCTTATTTCAGATAACTGATAAACATGGAGAAAGGGAACCAGTGAGTATGCATTAAAATGCAGACATTCATGATTGTAGACTTAAATGAGACGCTTTCATAATTGATTTGTCATGTCTTTGCAGGGGTTATTCTCATTTTGACCAGTTTCTCCAAAGTCAAGAATCATCTGTGGTGAACAAGTTCCAGCAGAAATACTGGAAAACCAAACAAACACTGATCAAAGTCACAGGAAAGAAGGAGGACGAACATGTCGTTGCTTCTGATGCTGACCTGGATGCTAAACTGGAGGTGAGAAATGGACAGAATTCAGACTTTTCTCTGAATCTGAACGAAAGGTCATGTGATGGGTTTGGTTGGGCATGCTTCCCCTCAGGTGTTTCATTCAGTGCAGAGAACGTGCATGGAGCTCCTGAAGGTCATCGAACTGTATCAACGGAGGATCAGCTGTGAGTAGACCTCAATTTCACACATATATTAATATTCATATCAGTGATCTCTAGTGAAAAAGAAGTGTGCTTAACTGTATTGAATGTGGATAGTGTACTTCTACTCGTAAAAATATATTTGTGTACTGTTTAAAGAGAGTCCACTTTAATGTTTCTTAAAGGATTAGTTCACTTTTAAAAAAAACTTTTGCTGATAATTTACTCACCCCCATGTAATCCAAGATGTCCACGTCTTTCTTTCTTCAGTCGAAAAGAAATTAAGATTTTTGATGAAAACATTCCAGGATTTTTCTCCATATAATGAACTTTACTGGTAACCAAACAGTTCAAGGTCCAAAAGACAGTTTCAGTGCAAATTGTTCATAGGGCTTGGAACGATTCCAGGCGAATAAGGGTCTTATCAAGCGAAACGATCGGCCATTTCAAAAATAAAAGTTTTATAAGCACAAATGCTCGCCTTGCTCTGTTCTGTGATGCGCGTTCGTGACTCTCCTGTTCATTAAAATGAACAAATCTTTTTTCGTTTTAATTTTTTTTTTCGTTTTAAAATCGTTTCAAATTACTCGAAAAAAGATTTGATCGTTTTGATGAACGAGTTTGAACAAGAGAGTCACAAACGTACATCACAGAACAGAGCAAGGTGACCATTTAAGCTTATAAAACTTAAACTTTAGTATTTATTTATTAAATGAGCAATCGTTGCTCTAGATAAGACCCTTATTCATCGTCTGGAATCATTTAAAGCCCTTTGAACAGTTGTCACTGAAACTGTCTTTTGGACCTTGAACCATTTGGTTCTCATTGACGTCCATTATATGGAGAAAAATCCTGGAATGTTTTCATCAAAAAACTTTAATTTCTTTTCGAATGAAGAAAGAAAGACATGGACATCTTGGATGACATGGGGGTGAATAAATTACCAGCAAAATTTTTTTAAAAGTGAACTACTCCTTCAAAGGTGGAATTTATTTGTCATATTTTTTTTTTCCAAGGAAATAATTAGTATATGTGCCTTAATTCCTTTCAGTTTTGTCTGAGGAGGAGAATGAACTGGGTCGGTTCCTGCGTTCGCAGGGCTCTCAAGACAAGAGTCGCGCTGGAAAGATCATGCAAGCTACTGGGAAAGCGCTCTGCTTCTCTTCACAGCAAAGGTCTCTTCATTTATTCAGTGTTTCGAAAACAAATCCAGCACTGCTGGTGAGCCATATGTTGTGCATGCTTTGCTCTGGTCACCAGCATGTGAAGCAGGTCAGCTCAGGTTAGCTTGAGAACACACTGGTCCACTAATCGTCCAGCAGCCTGGAATTTTATTTTAGTATTGAAGATTCTTCATCATCTTCAGTCAGTCATATGTGATTGGTTTGAGAGTTCTTCTCATTGATTGCTTCCTCACTGCAGATTGGCGCTGAGAGGTCCGCTGGGCCGCCTGTACCAGGAGGTGGAGACCTTCCGTTACCGAGCGATCTCCGACACTTGGCTGACGGTGAACAGGATGGAGCAGTCACGCACGGAGTACAGAGGAGCTCTGCTCTGGATGAAGGACGTTTCTCAGGAGCTCGACCCGGACACACACAAACAGATGGAGAAGTTCCGCAAGGTCAGACTAAAAAGATTATCTGTATAGACAAAACATGAAAAAGAGATACTTTTACTTATGTGTAATGATCTTTCTGAGATGAAAAAAATAATTAAATTTATTGTGTAAAGATGTGTTAAAACAGTGTAGTAAATTAATTGAGGAAGTGAAAAGACAATACATGTTTTAAAGCAAAGCTAGATAAGTCAAAACATTTATTTTCAGGCCCTTTATGGGAATCCTGAAGCTGTCGACTGTGGAAATTAGGCTAGTTTTCATTCCTTTTTAATGAGTTTTGAGTCATCGCTTTAGGCTGGACATTTTTTTCTGTGACTTGCCAACCCTGCAGTGATGGTGTTCCTGCAGTGAAAGCTTTTCACCATTTAATCATTCTCATCTCCAGTGGGATAAGACAGACTGCGTCCAAAATCACATACTTCCCTACTACAGTATATACAGTAGTAGGCAAAAAACTGAATGGCTGCGTCTGAAATCACATAGCCTACTTGAGTCTTGACTGGGTAGGTAATAGTTTTGAATAAGTAATTACTTCACAACTGCTGAAAAAGTATGTTCTATTATAGCAATATTTTATGAATGTTTTCTGGACGTACTACATCTGCAATGTTGTCATTATCATGTGATCTGCAGTGTCAGTTGGTTCACTTCACTCCCATTCACAAATCCTCTCCCGTGGCCTCATGGGATGGTAAAGTGTCCATCGTATGCACACTTCATAATGTCACAGGAATAGTTAGCTCATCTGGGTACATTTTTCCTACTCTTTTATGAGTGCTGGGAATTCAGACCTACTTATTTTGTCACATTCTTTTTTCACTAACTATAAAGTACGAAGTATGTGATTTCGGATGCAGCCAATGTGACAAACTCTCAAACTCAAACTCTCATAAACCTGCTCCTGTGGGATGTGTCAAATATGCATGTGTGTGTGTTTTTGTGTGTCAGTGATGTGTGAGTTATGAAGTGGGTGTTATATCTGCCCCTATGCTACACAAATTCATAGTATACCACACAGAACATACTTCTTTAGCAACGTAAAGTGTACTTATTCAAATAACTATCTACTCAAGACAGTATGTTATTTCAGACACATCCAGTGTGATGGGAGAAACTACGTTTTTGAAGCTCTGATTCAATTGAACCAATTGCTTTGTAAAATGATTTACAGTTTCGAAGTGCTCTAAACACTTCGATCTGGCGCCACCTGCTGGTCAAAACCGTGTAACTGCAACGGAAACTCAGCCAAAACGGTTTATAAACCAATTACAAATGTTTTCATGAAAGTGTAATCTATTAAATGGAATTTAGAAATAATTAAATACCATGAAATATGAATGCTCTGTAAAATGTATGTTTTATTGATTTGTAGTCATTGTTTTGTGTGCTATTAGGAAGAGAGTTGGCAAACTGGGTCAATTAGAAGCAACTCATTTAACATTCTCTTTTTGTATTATTTTACACATACGTGTTAAAATTCATTTAATGAATTAAAAACGAACCTACATTCTAAAACTGACCTGAGATCAGCTAAAACTCATTAGACACTCGTTGTGTTCACCTCACCAGATCAACGGTTGTTTTTGACAGGCTTCATCTCTTTATATCCCTCAGGTTCAAACTCAGGTGCGTCACACCAAGACCAGTTTTGACAAGCTGAAGAATGATGTGTGTCAGAAGGTTGATTTGCTTGGAGCCAGTCGCTGTAATCTGCTCTCACACGTCCTGACAACCTATCAGGTGCAGCTTCTTGTAGCTTTATTATTATTTTTATTTTTTACCTGAGTTGTGAGCATTTTACATGTGATGTGTGCATTGTTATTATTATTTGATGTAAACGAATTGTTAATAAAGCCAGTTATCCACAATTTAGCAGAATGAAGTCATATCACAAAGATAAATATCTGTCTTTTCTGTGCTTCAGACCACATTGCTTCATTTCTGGGAGAAAACCTCTCACACCATGGCTGCTATTCATGAGAGCTTTAAAGGCTGCCAGACTCACGAGGCTTCAGCACTGGGGGTGAGAGCTTTCAAAAGAAACTGATCTCAGTATGTTTTATATTCATATTTTGGGGATGGATGTGTATATTTACTTATAGCTCTCATTTAGTGTTAAAGTTCCCATATTGTGTCATTTTTGATCGCCAAAATTACATATTAAAAAAAAAATTCCTTGAAAAAAAATGTGCCTTCATGCCTTAAAATAGCTTGAATATAACTCTACACCCTTGCCCTTATTTAGTATACATGTGGTTCTATGAATATGCAAATTATCCCCGCCTCCACTCACTCGCTGCCCATTTGGGTAACATTCTTATTTAGTTTAAAGGAAGAGTGTGTTATATTTACGTGTATTTAATTATTTAACAGGTGATATTATTATCTAAAGCATATTCTGGAAAATGCGCTAAGTTTGGACTGTTTTTAAAGATATTATACTTTTATTCAGCAAAAATGCATTAAATTGACAATAAAGAGTTTTATAATGTTACAAAACATTTCTATTTTAAATAAATAATAATAAAATAATCCTCAAATAAATATGTTTCCAACCTTGATCATAAAAGTAAATGTTTCTTGAGCAGCATATTAGAATTATTTCTGAAGGATCATGTGACACTGAAGACTAGGGTAATGATGCTGAAAAAAAATTCTGCTGGAAAAAATGACATAAAATGATTAATATAAATTATAATATTAAATAATAATAATATTAAAATAGAAAACAGTTATTTTGAATTGTTATAATATTTGACAATACTGCTGTTTTTATTGCTCATTTAAATGCAGCATTAAGAGACTTTAAGAGAAACTCTTGAATGGTGGTGAATGATACAGGGTGAGGTTTGAATTATGGAAAATCATCTTAATATCGTCCCTATCAGTAAACAATTGCTCTCATACTAGTGTGGCAAGTTGTGTGGCAAGAATGGCAAAAAAAATTAATTATTAAATTGTCTTAAATTATTAAATTGTCACCCATCTTCCATTGTTTGGACAAACAGGATGTGATATAACGATGCATGTTCAACTAATACGTTAATCTGTTGTGCCTGATACTCCAGGGTTCAGATCAAGCTTCAAAGAAAAAGGTGAAGAAGAAAACAAAGGCAAAAGCAGAAGACGAGGAGACGAGTCAGAATACAGATGAAACGTAGGAGCTGTTCGGTCCTAATGTCCTTTCCTTTATCAAGTGACATACACTTCTAATCGCTCGTCTCTTCTCTTTCAGGCTTATTTCAATTGAACAAGAAACTCTGAGCAGTAACTCAGTACAAACAGGTAATGCTTTCATACATACATGTGTTATACATGAGTATTATCCACAGGAATAACAGAATAACTAATATTCACCCTTAAAGGGGACCTATAATGCCCTTTTCCAAATTCACGAAAAGGGCTCTTTCAAAAACAAGCTTGAATGTTCAATAAACACATTATTTTTCACATATTCTCCATTGTTGCAGCTCCTCTCTTCCCAGTCTGTCAGTATCGCTGTGTTTATGGTGCGTTCTATTATAGCCAACGAACCGACTTGGACCTCGGATTTGACGTCACGTCCACACTTCAAGCGTTCTATTATGTTTTGCGTGTCCGAGTCGGAGAAAAAAATGGACGCCACCCGGTAGCACTGGCCGAGTACCAGGCACTTACATTAAAAAAAAATATTATGACTACACCTTATCAAAACGCAGGCATTGAACTTGAAAATATTCACTTTATTTAAAGTTTTTCATGTTAATCTTCTGTTTAGCAACGTCAGTAATTCCACTCACAACAACCGATTCCCAAACCTACAGGGGACGCAATAATACGAGTGATTATAATCGTCATTTAAAATACCAAAGCGGTTCAAAAACAATGGAAAGAATTCATTCTTACAAGTCACAGGGCGCAGCCATCTTGAATTCCAAAACGGAATTCTTGCTCGGTGTCCTCACGGTTGTCCAACGTCTGTCGTCCGATTCGGATCTCCGGGACGGATGAATAATAGAACGCACCATTAGTTCCTGTCTCTATGAAGCCCCTCCTTCTGAAAAGCACACTGTGCTCTGATTGGTCGGCTGGACCAGTGTGTTGTGATTGGTCAACCCTTTTCATCCTCAAACAGCAACATTATACACTAAAGAAAGCCCAAAAGGTCTGTTTAAAGCTTTAAACATGATCAATAAAGCCTTTTTTTCTCTCTGTACTCTGCACATACAGGAAATGAGGAGTGTTTCTCTGGCGGTCAGGAGAAGGATGGCTTGAGTTTGTTGGATGAGATTCTGGGCAGCAGTTCTCTGGAGGACAGGGGTTTCTCGCAGGAATGGCGTGAGATGTTTGGGGAGGATGAACCGGCCGGCAGTAGCAGAGCAGAGATCCAGCCGTCTGAGGAAGAGTACGACTTCTTCCTGCCTTCCAAACTACTCGACCAGAACATGAACGACCGACAGTCCACGGCCTCAGGTGAACAGACATATCTGACTACTGGCAGGAAGTTGGTTTATTGGGTAATACTTTACTTGAAGGGGTGTGCATAAGACTGACATGACACCTTCATAACACATGTCATGAATATGAATTAGGGTTTATGCATGTTTTTGACAACTGTCATTAATTGTCATTCGCTCAATAAGGACATTTTGAATGCAAATATGACGTTGTTTATGATGTCTTGTTATGGTAAATGGTAAATCATAACCTGTCAGTGTCTTTGTCATGACAACTTGACATTAAATTAAGTTAAACTATCGTGTGGTTGGCTTTGACATTGGCTGTCATGAGGCATTATAACTGTGTCATGAATATTTTCTGACCTCAACCACAGTGGTACTAATTGAATTTGTCATTAAAAAGTTATAATGGCTTCATGACAGCCAATGTCAAAACCAACCGCCTGACAGTTTAATGTAATGTTAACCAATAAAGCTAGGTGGTTCCTTAAGTTTGATCATTAATCTGCTATGTCATGTTTATGACAGATTGTGTTGTCTTAGAAATGTCATGTCATGACAAAGACACTGACAGGTTATGATGAATTGGTTTACGTCAAGGTGTCATAACAAAGACATCTCAAACAATGTCATATCTGCATTAAAAATGTCATAACTGAGTGAATAACACTTAACATAAAACTTCCTTCATATTCATAACATATTATGAAGGTGTCATATTAGTCTTATGCACACCCCTTCAAGTAAAGTGTTATGGTTTATTGTAGACAAGAACAGACTCTCTAACTGTAACCAGCCAGTTCATCTGATGCAATAATAATTGATCATCATGAAACAAAATATACACCACCCCTTTTTTATGTTTTTGAAAGATGCTCAGCAAGGCTGTGTTTATGTGATCAAAAATACAGTAAAACATGAAATATATTTTTTTTAATTTAAAATGTATAAACAATTTAAAATAACTATTTCTATGTACTTATGTTTTCAAATGGGATTTAATCTTGTGATCAAAGCATCATTACTCCAGTCTTCAGTGTCACATGATTCTTCAGAAAAAAAAGAAATGTGCTGTAACGTTATAAATGTCTTCACTGTGAATTGTGATCAATTTAATGCATCCTTGCTGAATAAATTTAAATAAACTGTTGCATACATTTACTGTAAATTCTCTTTAATATTGTCTGTATTCCAGGTTGGGCAACAGCCATTCCACAGAATATCCCTGAAAGCTCATCCGTGGCGAGTCAAATCTCTTCCAAATCTGCAGTGAAAGGTAAATGATCAGAGGCTTTTATAGTGTGCCAGACTCAATCCTGGGAGTCTAAACATGAATTGATCCATTGCGATGCATTGATCTGAAACAGAATTTAATAATTGCTTACAATCAAGCTCTTGATTGTAAGTGGGATTCTTGACATTTTGTGCCTTTTTCTCATTTATGGTCATGAACATGCAGGCAAAATTTCAACACGCTGATGTCTTTTGACAAATACGTAATTTCTGTTACGTTTGCGATGTTTTTTGAGATTTTGAGGGAGCTTTTCCCCACTTATTTCAATACAGAAAAATATTTTGTCAGCCCACATACACTCTAAAAACTGCTGGGTTGTTTTAACCCAATTTGGGGTAAAATATGGACAAACCTAGCCATTGGGTTTAAAAAGTAATTTAAAAATGTAACACAAGTTTTGGGTTTGTATTGGGTTAAAACAACTCAGCATTTTTTAGAGTTTATGGTAAAAATGAGCAGTCATTTCTTGTTTCAATCTGTCTGAAAAACAATCAAACCTGTTGTTTTTCTTGAAATTGTGTGACTTTTTCTCATTTAGACTCATGAACATGAATGCAGAGTTTCAACACACTGTTTTTTGACATGTACACAAAACATATCTGTTGTGCACATTTATGTTTGTGATGTCTGTGGGTCAGTTTGACATGCATATATTTATATTGAATTGAATCCAATTAGGGTCCAGACCATATTTGACCCAGACCGTACAGGTTATTCCCTTAAATCGAACAGTGCATGGGGGTTAAAAAAGAAATAGATACATACAATTGTGATCAAATTGCAGATGGTTTCAGAAAAAAATATTTACACCTCTAACTTTAGGTTGTCTTATATTGAATATAATGTAATTAGGGCTGTCAAAACGATTAATCGCATCCAAAATAAAAGTTTGTGTTTACATAATATATGTGGGGGCACTGTGTATAATTATTTTAGATATATAAATACACACACATGCTTGTATATATTTAAGAAATATTGTCATGTATATTCTGTATATGGATTTATATATAATTTATATTATATATAAATATAAATATTTTATATAAAAATAATATTTTTTTCTTAAATATACATGCATTTGTGTTTTTATATATTTACAAAATAATTATACACAGTGCACCCACATATATTATGTAAACACAAACTTTCATTTTGGATGCGATTAATCGCGATTAATCGTTTTGACAGCCCTAAATGTAATACATCTTTCAATCACGTCTAAATGTTTTTCAATAACAGATACCTCAAAAGATCTTTCTGCTTGGTTCAATCTGTTTGCCGATCTGGATCCGCTGTCAAACCCGGATGCGATCGGCCGAACCACTGAGGAAGACGAGCAACTTAACGCTTAATCCGCCCTGATACAGATGCACTTTATCGCTTTGTCGCACAAATGACAGTTTATGCAAGAGGCCGACAGATCTGGACAGATGTCAAGTGATTTCTTTATGCCATTGCAGTAACCCTTAATTATTTAATATAGAATTATTTGCTGCCAAAGGAAATGAATAATATTCGCTCTGGCCTTGATTCCTTTTCTATTGCTAGTATTGTCAAGGCAGTTTGATTTGCCATAACATTGTGGATTTACTTGTTTTACATAAACGTATATATTAACATTTCTCAACATTATCAGCAATAGTAAGTAGTTTTTGGTTTGTATATTGTGATATTGCATGTTTTTTTTGTTTTTTTTGTAAATCATTATTTATTGTAAATGTTAGTGCTGACTACTAAAACTAATGCTGCATTTCAAAAGCCTTAAATATCAAGAGGGGTTAAGGACAGTCCTTGAATTAATTTATTTTGATGTAAGTCATATTCTATATTATCTTATGGAAACTTTATCTGATGAAAGCAGTTGTTACAGTGTATATATATATTTTAGGTGTATGGATAAGTTATAGAATGCTACTCTAACCACTTAATTTTTACAGTCTTGATTCTGGAAGTTATTTTTCTTGGAAGTATTTTTTCCCCTTAAAGGGATACTCCACCGGGTTTTCATATTAAACTATATTATTCCCTTTTTATCCCTTGCGGCAATACAGAGCGATAGAGTGCACGCACTGAGACGAGAGAGGTATGCATCGACTCGTTTTAGTTAAGGGAATAACATAGTTTAATATGAAAACCCGGTGGAGTATCTCTTTAAAAAATAATAGAAACCTCAGTGCTCATGGTAGGTCTGGTATGAAAGATTTAAACATTATTTGATTTTTTTTCTTCCAGAACCTGACTATTCAGATCTGAATTATGTTTCAAGTTTCTGAAAAATATAAAAGTACATTTTCCCAGCTCATGAGGTTTCTATAAATAAAAACAAATTAACTTTTTTATATATATAATTGCTTTCATTGTGATGTTTTTTTGTCCATTCAAATGGACATCAGGTCAAAACAGGTGTACTTCCCAAAAATGTACCAACATGAAATAAATTAATAAACATAAAATTTGTTGGTCTATACTTTATGCTTTTTCTCAACTATGATTTTGAGGTTTTTGTTTTACAGTTTGCACATTGTTTGTAACAAACTAAATATATTCGTATCAATCAATCTGGTCATATTAGGGTCATTTTCTGTGTGCATTTCTCTTTTCTTAGAGCAAAAACTTGAACATTTTCACAGTACAACTTTAATCGTAAGGTTTTTCCTTTATGTTGCACATTTGTTTATTCATAACAAAATAAACCTGTAAAAGTCACTGTATTTCGATTTCCAGTAACTCTAGCTAGTCCAAGGCCAAAAAAAAGGTCCATTCCGTCCTTGGGCTGTAGGCAAACGGACATGGGTTGGCGGACGGGCACGCCCCGACCCCCCCGGGGGGCCGACGGGAGGAGCCCGAAGTTTCGGGACCCCCGAGGCAGTTCTGCAAAGGCCCCCTCGGTGGAGCCACCCTCGAAACCTCCCACGAACCTACTATTCGTCCGACCAACCACCGCTTCCACATGGCGTCCGGCAACCGGCCCCCCTGCCCACTGACCGGTCCCCCGACACGCCCCCGTCCCACGAACCCACTATTTGTCCAATAACCCACTATATTTGCCAAATGTCACGGGACCACTCCCCGCCAACTCCTGGGCCACGCCCCCGTCCCACGAATCCACTATTTGCCCAATAATCCACTATATTTTCCAAATGTATTTTCCCCTGAGTTCGTGGCCATCACATAATTCCACTGTCCACAAACCCACTATTTTAACTCTGGATTATAATGGAGGGCAATGAGACTTAGACCTGAGTGCAAAAATGAAGGCCCTAGACCCTTCCAGAGCTGAGATATTGAGATATTTGTAATGGCATAAATGCTACGTGGGATCTCAATATCTCAGCTCAGGAAGGGTCTAGAGCCTCCATTTTTGCACTCAGGCCTAAGTCTCATGGCCCTCTATCAGAATCCAGAGTTTCAAGAAGATTGGAGAAACTTTTTTGGGGGGTCGAAATTTTGAGTTTTGAAATTTTGACTTTCGATATCTTGGCTCTGGAAGGGTCTAGAGCCTCCATTTTTGCGCGCTGGTCGAAGTCTCGTGGCCCTCTGTCAGAATCCAGAGTTTCAAGGAGATCGGAGGGGGTCAAAATTTCGGCCAAAAAAAAAAAACGACAGTGTTACCCCTTATGTTTTTTTTTCGGGTCCAAATTTTGACCTTTGATATCTCGGCTCTGGAAGGGTCTAGAGCCTCCATTTTTGCGCGCTGGTCGAAGTCTCATGGCCCTCTGTCAGAATCCAGAGTTTCAAGAAAATCGGAGGGGGTCAAAATTTCGGCCAAAAAAAAAAAAAATGACAGTGTTACCCTTATGTTTTTTTTTCAGGTCCAAATTTTGACCTTCGATATCTCGGCTCTGGAAGGGTCTAGAGCTTCCATTTTTGCGCGCTGGTCGAAGTCTCGTAGCCCTCTGTCAGAATCCAGAGTTTCAAGAAGATCGGAGGGGGTCAAAATTTCGGCCAAAAACGACAGTGTTACCCTTATGTTTTTTTTTCAGGTCCAAATTTTGACCTTCGATATCTCAGCTCTGGAAGGGTCTAGAGCCTCCATTTTTGCGCACTGGTCGAAGTCTCGTGGCCCTCTGTCAGAATCCAGAGTTTCAAGCAAATCGGAGGGGGTCAAAATTTCGGCCAAAAAAAATATTTGACAGTGTTACCCCTTATGTTTTTTTTTCAGGTCCAAATTTTGACCTTCGATATCTCGGCTCTGGAAGGGTCTAGAGCCTCCATTTTTGTGCGCTGGTCGAAGTCTCGTGGCCCTCTGTCAGAATCCAGAGTTTCAAGAAAATCGGAGGGGGTCAAAATTTCGGCCAAAAAAAAATGACAGTGTTACCCCTTATGTTTTTTTTTCAGGTCCAAATTTTGACCTTCGATATCTCGGCTCTGGAAGGGTCTAGAGCCTCCATTTTTGCGCGCTGGTCGAAGTCTCGTGGCCCTCTGTCAGAATCCAGAGTTTCAAGAAAATTGGAGGGGGTCAAAATTTCGTCCCAAAAAAAAAAAATGACAGTGTTACCCCTTATGTTTTTTTTTCAGGTCAAAATTTTGACCTTCGATATCTCGGCTCTGGAAGGGTCTAGAGCCTCCATTTTTGCGCGCTGGTCGAAGTCTCGTGGCCCTCTGTCAGAATCCAGAGTTTCAAGAAGATCGGAGGGGGTCAAAATTTCGGCCAATAAAAAAAATGACAGTGTTACCCCTTATGTTTTTTTTTTCGGGTCCAAATTTTGACCTTCGATATCTCGGCTCTGGAAGGGTCTAGAGCCTCCATTTTTGCGCGCTGGTCGAAGTCTCGTGGCCCTCTGTCAGAATCCAGAGTTTCAAGAAGATCGGAGGTGGTCAAAATTTCGGCCAAAAAAAAAATGACAGTGTTACCCCTTATGGTTTTTTTTCGGGTCCAAATTTTGACCTTCGATATCTCGGCTCTGGAAGGGTCTAGAGCCTCCATTTTTGCGCGCTGGTCGAAGTCTCGTGGCCCTCTATCAGAATCCAGAGTTTCAAGAAGATCAGAGAAATTCAAAATTTCGACCCCCCGAAAAAAACGACAGTGTAACCACTGTCGTTTTTTTTTGGTGCAAAAAAAAGTTTCTCCAATCTTCTTGAAACTCTGGATTCTGATAGAGGACCATGGGACCTTCACCTGCGTGAAAACGTTGAGGCTCTAGACCCTTCCAGAGCTGATATATTGATATATTTATAAGGGCATAAATACTACGTGGGATCTCAATATCTCAGCTCTGGAAGAGTCTACAGCCTCCATTTTTGCACTCAGGTGTAAGTCCCATGGTCTCGAGACAGAAACATATTGTAACAAATGTTTATTGGTTTTATAAGAAAGACAGAAACATATTGTGACAAGAATGCTTTATTAATGGAATGTAACCAGTATTATGCATGTAAGTAGTAAAAGAAAAAATGTATTACATTAATGTTGTGTTACCCCTTATGTTTTTTTTTTTCGGGTCGAAATTTTGACTTTCAATATCTCGGCTCTGGAAGGGTCTAGAGCCTCCATTTTTGCGCGCTGGTCGAAGTCTCGTGGCCCTCTGTCAGAATCCAGAGTTTCAAGAAGATCGGAGGGGGTCAAAATTTCGGCCAAAAACGACAGTGTTACCCCTTATGTTTTTTTTTTCAGGTCAAAACTTTGACATCCGATATCTCGGCTCTGGAAGGGTCTAGAGCCTCCATTTTTGCGCGCTGGTCGAAGTCTCGTGGCCCTCTGTCAGAATCCAGAGTTTCAAGAAGATCGGAGGGGGTCAAAATTTCGGCCAAAAATGACAGTGTTACCCCTTATGTTTTTTTTTCAGGTCAAAACTTTGACATCCGATATCTCGGCTCTGGAAGGGTCTAGAGCCTCCATTTTTGCGCGCTGGTCGAAGTCTCGTGGCCCTCTGTCAGAATCCAGAGTTTCAAGAAGATCGGAGGGGGTCAAAATTTCGGCCAAAAACGACAGTGTTACCCCTTATGTTTTTTTTTCAGGTCAAAACTTTGACATCCGATATCTCGGCTCTGGAAGGGTCTAGAGCCTCCATTTTTGCGCGCTGGTCGAAGTCTCGTGGCCCTCTGTCAGAATCCAGAGTTTCAAGAAGATCGGAGGGGGTCAAAATTTCGGCCAAAAACGACAGTGTTACCCCTTATGTTTTTTTTTTGGGTCAAAACTTTGACATCCGATATCTCGGCTCTGGAAGGGTCTAGAGCCTCCATTTTTGCGCGCTGGTCGAAGTCTCGTGGCCCTCTGTCAGAATCCAGAGTTTCAAGAAGATCAAAGGGGGTCAAAATTTCGGCCAAAAACGACAGTGTTACCCCTTATGTTTTTTTTTCAGGTCAAAACTTTGACATCCGATATCTCGGCTCTGGAAGGGTCTAGAGCCTCCATTTTTGCGCGCTGGTCGAAGTCTCGTGGCCCTCTGTCAGAATCCAGAGTTTCAAGAAGATCGGAGGGGGTCAAAATTTCGGCCAAAAACGACAGTGTTACCCCTTATGTTTTTTTTTTTTTCGGGTCAAAATTTTGACATCCGTTATCTCGGCTCTGGAAGGGTCTAGAGCCTCCATTTTTGCGCCCTGGTCGAAGTCTCGTGGCCCTCTGTCAGAATCCAGAGTTTCAAGAAGATCGGAGGGGTTCAAAATTTCGGCCAACAACGACAGTGTTACCCCTTATGTTTTTTTTTCGGGTCAAAACTTTGACATCCGATATCTCGGCTCTGGAAGGGTCTAGAGCCTCCATTTTTGCGCGCTGGTCGAAGTCTCGTGGCCCTCTGTCAGAATCCAGAGTTTCAAGAAGATCGGAGGGGGTCAAAATTTCGGCCAAAAACGACAGTGTTACCCCTTGTGTTTTTTTTTCGGGTCAAAACTTTGACATCCGACATCTCGGCTCTAGAAGGGTCTAGAGCCTCCATTTTTGCGCGCTGGTCGAAGTCTCGTGGCCCTCTGTCAGAATCCAGAGTTTCAAGAAGATCGGAGGGGGTCAAAATTTCGGCCAAAAACGACAGTGTTACCCCTTATGTTTTTTTTTCAGGTCAAAACTTTGACATCCGATATCTCGGCTCTGGAAGGGTCTAGAGCCTCCATTTTTGCGCACTGGTCGAAGTCTCGTGGCCCTCTGTCAGAATCCAGAGTTTCAAGAAGATCGGAGGGGGTCAAAATTTCGGCAAAAAATGACAGTGTTACCCCTTATGTTTTTTTTTCAGGTCAAAACTTTGACATCCGATATCTCGGCTCTGGAAGGGTCTAGAGCCTCCATTTTTGCGCGCTGGTCGAAGTCTCGTGGCCCTCTGTCAGAATCTAGAGTTTCAAGAAGATCGGAGGGGGTCAAAATTTCGGCAAAAAAAAAAATGACAGTGTTACCCCTTATGGTTTTTTTTTCAGGTCCAAATTTTGACCTTCGATATCTCGGCTCTGGAAGGGTCTAGAGCCTCCATTTTTGCGCGCTGGTCGAAGTCTCGTGGCCCTCTGTCAGAATCCAGAGTTTCAAGAAAATCGGAGGGGGTCAAAATTTCGGCCAAAAAAAAAAATGACAGTGTTACCCCTTATGTTTTTTTTTCAGGTCCAAATTTTGACCTTCGATATCTCGGCTCTGGAAGGGTCTAGAGCCTCCATTTTTGCACGCTGGTCGAAGTCTCGTGGCCCTCTGTCAGAATCCAGAGTTTCAAGAAGATCGGAGGGGGTCAAAATTTCGTCCAAAAACGACAGTGTTACCCCTTATGTTTTTTTTTCAGGTCAAAACTTTGACATCCGATATCTCGGCTCTGGAAGGGTCTAGAGCCTCCATTTTTGTGCGCTGGTCGAAGTCTCGTGGCCCTCTGTCAGAATCCAGAGTTTCAAGAAGATCGGAGGGGGTCAAAATTTCGGCCAAAAACGACAGAGTTACCCCTTATGTTGTTTTTTCGGGTCAAAACTTTGACATCCGATATCTCGGCTCTGGAAGGGTCTAGAGCCTCCATTTTTGCGCGCTGGTCGAAGTCTCGTGGCCCTCTGTCAGAATCCAGAGTTTCAAGAAGATCGGAGGGGGTCAAAATTTCGGCCAAAAAAAAATTACAGTGTTACCCCTTATGTTTTTTTTTTGGGTCCAAATTTTGACCTTCGATATCTCGGCTCTGGAAGGGTCTAGAGCCTCCATTTTTGCGCGCTGGTCGAAGTCTCGTGGCCCTCTATCAGAATCCAGAGTTTCAAGAAGATCAGAGAAATTCAAAATTTCGACCACCTGAAAAAAACGACAGTGTAACCATTGTCGTTTTTTTTTTTTGGTGCAAAAAAAAGTTTCTCCAATCTTCTTGAAACTCTGGATTCTGATAGAGGACCATGGGACCTACACCTGCGTGAAAACGTTGAGGCTCTAGACCCTTCCAGAGCTGATATATTGATATATTTATAAGGGCATAAATACTACGTGGGATCTCAATATCTCAGCTCTGGAAGAGTCTACAGCCTCCATTTTTGCACTCAGGTGTAAGTCCCATGGTCTCGAGACAGGGAACCACTGTCGTGTTTTTTTTTTTTTTGGCGCTGTTGTGTGGAATAATGCAATTTATATTAATAATAACTATATGTAAACTGCTTTTAAAGACTTTATAGAACAGTCTTTTATGTAAAACAGCTTTTATATGAAATTATTTGTAAACTGCTTGTAAAGACTTTATAAAACAGTCTTTTATGTACAACAGCTTTTATATGGAACTATATGTAAACTGCTTGTGAAGACTTTAAAGAATAGTCTTTTATGTAAAACAGCTTTTGGAAACCATATATAAAAGACTTTATAGATAGTCTTCTGTTATACAGTTTTTATACGTAAACTGTTTATAATAAATACACAGAAACATATTGTAACAAATGTTTATTGGTTTTATAAGAAAGACAGAAACATATTGTGACAAGAATGCTTTATTAATGGAATGTAACCAGTATTATGCATGTAAGTAGTAAAAGAAAAAATGTATTACCTTAATGTTGTGTTACCCCTTATGTTTTTTTTTTCGGGTCGAAATTTTGACTTTCAATATCTCGGCTCTGGAAGGGTCTAGAGCCTCCATTTTTGCGCGCTGGTCGAAGTCTCGTGGCCCTCTGTCAGAATCCAGAGTTTCAAGAAGATCGGAGGGGGTCAAAATTTCGGCCAAAAAAAAAATGACAGTGTTACCCCTTATGTTTTTTGTTCGGGTCCAAATTTTCAGCTTCGATATCTCGGCTCTGGAAGGGTCTAGAGCCTCCATTTTTGTGCGCTGGTCGAAGTCTCGTGGCCCTCTGTCAGAATCCAGAGTTTCAAGAAGATCGGAGGGGGTCAAAATTTCGGCCAAAAAAAAAATGACAGTGTTACCCCTTATGTTTTTTGTTCGGGTCCAAATTTTGACCTTCGATATCTCGGCTCTGGAAGGGTCTAGAGCCTCCATTTTTGCGCGCTGGTCGAAGTCTCGTGGCCCTCTGTCAGAATCCAGAGTTTCAAGAAGATCGGAGGGGGTCAAAATTTCGGCCAAAAACGACAGTGTTACCCCTTATGTTTTTTTTTCAGGTCAAAACTTTGACATCCAATATCTCGGCTCTGGAAGGGTCTAGAGACTCCATTTTTGCGCGCTGGTCGAAGTCTCGTGGCCCTCTGTCAGAATCCAGAGTTTCAAGAAGATCGGAGGGGGTCAAATTTTCGGCCAAAAATGACAGTGTTACCCCTTATGTTTTTTTTTCAGGTCAAAACTTTGACATCCGATATCTCGGCTCTGGAAGGGTCTAGAGCCTCCATTTTTGCGCGCTGGTCCAAGTCTCGTGGCCCTCTGTCAGAATCCAGAGTTTCAAGAAGATCGGAGGGGGTCAAAATTTCGGCCAAAAACGACAGTGTTACCCCTTATGTTTTTTTTTCAGGTCAAAACTTTGACATCCGATATCTCGGCTCTGGAAGGGTCTAGAGCCTCCATTTTTGCGCGCTGGTCGAAGTCTCGTGGCCCTCTGTCAGAATCCAGAGTTTCAAGAAGATCGGAGGGGGTCAAAATTTCGGCCAAAAACGACAGTGTTACCCCTTATGTTTTTTTTTCAGGTCAAAACTTTGACATCCGATATCTCGGCTCTGGAAGGGTCTAGAGCCTCCATTTTTGCGCGCTGGTCGAAGTCTCGTGGCCCTCTGTCAGAATCCAGAGTTTCAAGAAGATCGGAGGGGGTCAAAATTTCGGCCAAAAACGACAGTGTTACCCCTTATGTTTTTTTTTCAGGTCAAAACTTTGACATCCGATATCTCGGCTCTGGAAGGGTCTAGAGCCTCCATTTTTGCGCGCTGGTCGAAGTCTCGTGGCCCTCTGTCAGAATCCAGAGTTTCAAGAAGATCGGAGGGGGTCAAAATTTCGGCCAAAAACGACAGTGTTACCCCTTATGTTTTTTTTTTTCAGGTCAAAACTTTGACATCCGATATCTCGGCTCTGGAAGGGTCTAGAGCCTCCATTTTGCGCGCTGGTCGAAGTCTCGTGGCCCTCTGTCAGAATCCAGAGTTTCAAGAAGATCGGAGGGGGTCAAAATTTCGGCCAAAAACGACAGTGTTACCCCTTATGTTTTTTTTTCAGGTCAAAACTTTGACATCCGATATCTCGGCTCTGGAAGGGTCTAGAGCCTCCATTTTTGCGCGCTGGTCGAAGTCTCGTGGCCCTCTGTCAGAATCCAGAGTTTCAAGAAGATCGGAGGGGGTCAAAATTTCGGCCAAAAACGACAGTGTTACCCCTTATGTTTTTTTTTTCAGGTCAAAACTTTGACATCCGATATCTCGGCTCTGGAAGGGTCTAGAGCCTCCATTTTTGCGCGCTGGTCGAAGTCTCGTGGCCCTCTGTCAGAATCCAGAGTTTCAAGAAGATCGGAGGGGGTCAAAATTTCGGCAAAAAAAAAAATGACAATGTTACCCCTTATGTTTTTTTTTTCAGGTCCAAATTTTGACCTTCGATATCTCGGCTCTGGAAGGGTGTAGAGCCTCCATTTTTGCGCGCTGGTCGAAGTCTCGTGGCCCTCTGTCAGAATCCAGAGTTTCAAGAAGATCGGAGGGGGTCAAAATTTCGGCCAAAAACGACAGTGTTACCCCTTATGTTTTTTTTTCAGGTCAAAACTTTGACATCCGATATCTCGGCTCTGGAAGGGTCTAGAGCCTCCATTTTTGCGCGCTGGTCGAAGTCTCGTGGCCCTCTGTCAGAATCCAGAGTTTCAAGAAGATTGGAGGGGGTCAAATTTTCGGCCAAAAATGACAGTGTTACCCCTTATGTTTTTTTTTCAGGTCAAAACTTTGACATCCGATATCTCGGCTCTGGAAGGGTCTAGAGCCTCCATTTTTGCGCGCTGGTCCAAGTCTCGTGGCCCTCTGTCAGAATCCAGAGTTTCAAGAAGATCGGAGGGGGTCAAAATTTCGGCCAAAAACGACAGTGTTACCCCTTATGTTTTTTTTTCAGGTCAAAACTTTGACGTCCGATATCTCGGCTCTGGAAGGGTCTAGAGCCTCCATTTTTGCGCGCTGGTCGAAGTCTCGTGGCCCTCTGTCAGAATCCAGAGTTTCAAGAAGATCGGAGGGGGTCAAAATTTCGGCCAAAAACGACAGTGTTACCCCTTATGTTTTTTTTTCAGGTCAAAACTTTGACATCCGATATCTCGGCTCTGGAAGGGTCTAGAGCCTCCATTTTTGCGCGCTGGTCGAAGTCTCGTGGCCCTCTGTCAGAATCCAGAGTTTCAAGAAGATCGGAGGGGGTCAAAATTTCGGCCAAAAACGACAGTGTTACCCCTTATGTTTTTTTTTCAGGTCAAAACTTTGACATCCGATATCTCGGCTCTGGAAGGGTCTAGAGCCTCCGTTTTGCGCGCTGGTCGAAGTCTCGTGGCCCTCTGTCAGAATCCAGAGTTTCAAGAAGATCGGAGGGGGTCAAAATTTCGGCCAAAAACGACAGTGTTACCCCTTATGTTTTTTTTTTCAGGTCAAAACTTTGACATCCGATATCTCGGCTCTGGAAGGGTCTAGAGCCTCCATTTTTGCGCGCTGGTCGAAGTCTCGTGGCCCTCTGTCAGAATCCAGGGTTTCAAGAAGATCGGAGGGGGTCAAAATTTCGGCAAAAAAAAAAATGACAATGTTACCCCTTATGTTTTTTTTTTCAGGTCCAAATTTTGACCTTCGATATCTCGGCTCTGGAAGGGTGTAGAGCCTCCATTTTTGCGCGCTGGTCGAAGTCTCGTGGCCCTCTGTCAGAATCCAGAGTTTCAAGAAGATCGGAGGGGGTCAAAATTTCGGCCAAAAACGACAGTGTTACCCCTTATGTTTTTTTTTCAGGTCAAAACTTTGACATCCGATATCTCGGCTCTGGAAGGGTCTAGAGCCTCCATTTTTGCGCGCTGGTCGAAGTCTCGTGGCCCTCTGTCAGAATCCAGAGTTTCAAGAAGATCGGAGGGGTTCAAAATTTCGGCCAAAAACGACAGTGTTACCCCTTATGTTTTTTTTTCGGGTCAAAACTTTGACATCCGATATCTCGGCTCTGGAAGGGTCTAGAGCCTCCATTTTTGCGCGCTGGTCGAAGTCTCGTGGCCCTCTGTCAGAATCCAGAGTTTCAAGAAGATCGGAGGGGGTCAAAATTTCGGCCAAAAACGACAGTGTTACCCCTTATGTTTTTTTTTCGGGTCAAAACTTTGACATCCGATATCTCGGCTCTGGAAGGGTCTAGAGCCTCCATTTTTGCGCGCTGGTCGAAGTCTCGTGGCCCTCTGTCAGAATCCAGAGTTTCAAGAAGATCAAAGGGGGTCAAAATTTCGGCCAAAAACGACAGTGTTACCCCTTATGTTTTTTTTTCAGGTCAAAACTTTGACCTTCGATATCTCGGCTCTGGAAGGGTCTAGAGCCTCCATTTTTGCGCGCTGGTCGAAGTCTCGTGGCCCTCTGTCAGAATCCAGAGTTTCAAGAAGATCGGAGGTGGTCAAAATTTCGGCCAAAAAAAAATGACAGTGTTACCCCTTATGTTTTTTTTTTCGGGTCCAAATTTTGACCTTCGATATCTCGGCTCTGGAAGGGTCTAGAGCCTCCATTTTTGCGCGCTGGTCGAAGTCTCATGGCCCTCTATCAGAATCCAGAGTTTCAAGAAGATCAGAGAAATTCAAAATTTCGACCACCCGAAAAAAACGACAGTGTAACCACTGTCGTTTTTTTTTTTTAGTGCAAAAAAAAGTTTCTCCAATCTTCTTGAAACTCTGGATTCTGATAGAGGACCATGGGACCTACACCTGCGTGAAAACGTTGAGGCTCTAGACCCTTCCAGAGCTGATATATTGATATATTTATAAGGGCATAAATACTACGTGGGATCTCAATATCTCAGCTCTGGAAGAGTCTACAGCCTCCATTTTTGCACTCAGGTGTAAGTCCCATGGTCTCGAGACAGGGAACCACTGTCGTGTTTTTTTTTTTTGGCGCTGTTGTGTGGAATAATGCAATTTATATTAATAATAACTATATGTAAACTGCTTTTAAAGACTTTATAGAACAGTCTTTTATGTACAACAGCTTTTATATGGAACTATATGTAAACTGCTTGTGAAGACTTTAAAGAATAGTCTTTTATGTAAAACAGCTTTTGGAAACCATATATAAAAGACTTTATAGATAGTCTTCTGTTATACAGTTTTTATACGTAAACTGTTTATAATAAATACACAGAAACATATTGTAACAAATGTTTATTGGTTTTATAAGAAAGACAGAAACATATTGTGACAAGAATGCTTTATTAATGGAATGTAACCAGTATTATGCATGTAAGTAGTAAAAGAAAAAATGTATTACCTTAATGTTGTGTTACCCCTTATGTTTTTTTTTTCGGGTCGAAATTTTGACTTTCAATATCTCGGCTCTGGAAGGGTCTAGAGCCTCCATTTTTGCGCGCTGGTCGAAGTCTCGTGGCCCTCTGTCAGAATCCAGAGTTTCAAGAAGATCGGAGGGGGTCAAAATTTCGGCCAAAAAAAAAAAAATGACAGTGTTACCCCTTATGTTTTTTTTTCGGGTCCAAATTTTCAGCTTCGATATCTCGGCTCTGGAAGGGTCTAGAGCCTCCATTTTTGTGCGCTGGTCGAAGTCTCGTGGCCCTCTGTCAGAATCCAGAGTTTCAAGAAGATCGGAGGGGGTCAAAATTTCGGCCAAAAAAAAAAAATGACAGTGTTACCCCTTATGTTTTTTGTTCGGGTCCAAATTTTGACCTTCGATATCTCGGCTCTGGAAGGGTCTAGAGCCTCCATTTTTGCGCGCTGGTCGAAGTCTCGTGGCCCTCTGTCAGAATCCAGAGTTTCAAGAAGATCGGAGGGGGTCAAAATTTCGGCCAAAAACGACAATGTTACCCCTTATGTTTTTTTTTTTCAGGTCAAAACTTTGACATCCGATATCTCGGCTCTGGAAGGGTCTAGAGCCTCCATTTTTGCGCGCTGGTCGAAGTCTCGTGGCCCTCTGTCAGAATCCAGAGTTTCAAGAAGATCGGAGGGGGTCAAAATTTCGGCCAAAAACGACAGTGTTACCCCTTATGTTTTTTTTTTCAGGTCAAAACTTTGACATCCGATATCTCGGCTCTGGAAGGGTCTAGAGCCTCCATTTTTGCGCGCTGGTCGAAGTCTCGTGGCCCTCTGTCAGAATCCAGAGTTTCAAGAAGATCGGAGGGGGTCAAAATTTCGGCCAAAAACGACAGTGTTACCCCTTATGTTTTTTTTTCAGGTCAAAACTTTGACATCCGATATCTCGGCTCTGGAAGGGTCTAGAGCCTCCATTTTTGCGCGCTGGTCGAAGTCTCGTGGCCCTCTGTCAGAATCCAGAGTTTCAAGAAGATCGGAGGGGGTCAAAATTTCGGCCAAAAACGACAGTGTTACCCCTTATGTTTTTTTTTTCAGGTCAAAACTTTGACATCCGATATCTCGGCTCTGGAAGGGTCTAGAGCCTCCATTTTTGCGCGCTGGTCGAAGTCTCGTGGCCCTCTGTCAGAATCCAGAGTTTCAAGAAGATCGGAGGGGGTCAAAATTTCGGCCAAAAACGACAGTGTTACCCCTTATGTTTTTTTTTTCAGGTCAAAACTTTGACATCCGATATCTCGGCTCTGGAAGGGTCTAGAGCCTCCATTTTTGCGCGCTGGTCGAAGTCTCGTGGCCCTCTGTCAGAATCCAGAGTTTCAAGAAGATCGGAGGGGGTCAAAATTTCGGCCAAAAACGACAGTGTTACCCCTTATGTTTTTTTTTTCAGGTCAAAACTTTGACATCCGATATCTCGGCTCTGGAAGGGTCTAGAGCCTCCATTTTTGCGCGCTGGTCGAAGTCTCGTGGCCCTCTGTCAGAATCCAGAGTTTCAAGAAGATCGGAGGGGGTCAAAATTTCGGCCAAAAACGACAGTGTTACCCCTTATGTTTTTTTTTTCAGGTCAAAACTTTGACATCCGATATCTCGGCTCTGGAAGGGTCTAGAGCCTCCATTTTTGCGCGCTGGTCGAAGTCTCGTGGCCCTCTGTCAGAATCCAGAGTTTCAAGAAGATCGGAGGGAGTCAAAATTTCGGCCAAAAACGACAGTGTTACCCCTTATGTTTTTTTTTTCAGGTCAAAACTTTGACATCCGATATCTCGGCTCTGGAAGGGTCTAGAGCCTCCATTTTTGCGCGCTGGTCGAAGTCTCGTGGCCCTCTGTCAGAATCCAGAGTTTCAAGAAGATCGGAGGGGGTCAAAATTTCGGCCAAAAACGACAGTGTTACCCCTTATGTTTTTTTTTTCAGGTCAAAACTTTGACATCCGATATCTCGGCTCTGGAAGGGTCTAGAGCCTCCATTTTTGCGCGCTGGTCGAAGTCTCGTGGCCCTCTGTCAGAATCCAGAGTTTCAAGAAGATCGGAGGGGGTCAAAATTTCGGCCAAAAACGACAGTGTTACCCCTTATGTTTTTTTTTTCAGGTCAAAACTTTGACATCCGATATCTCGGCTCTGGAAGGGTCTAGAGCCTCCATTTTTGCGCGCTGGTCGAAGTCTCGTGGCCCTCTGTCAGAATCCAGAGTTTCAAGAAGATCGGAGGGGGTCAAAATTTCGGCCAAAAACGACAGTGTTACCCCTTATGTTTTTTTTTTCAGGTCAAAACTTTGACATCCGATATCTCGGCTCTGGAAGGGTCTAGAGCCTCCATTTTTGCGCGCTGGTCGAAGTCTCGTGGCCCTCTGTCAGAATCCAGAGTTTCAAGAAGATCGGAGGGGGTCAAAATTTCGGCAAAAACGACAGTGTTACCCCTTATGTTTTTTTTTTCAGGTCAAAACTTTGACATCCGATATCTCGGCTCTGGAAGGGTCTAGAGCCTCCATTTTTGCGCGCTGGTCGAAGTCTCGTGGCCCTCTGTCAGAATCCAGAGTTTCAAGAAGATCGGAGGGGGTCAAAATTTCGGCAAAAACGACAGTGTTACCCCTTATGTTTTTTTTTTCAGGTCAAAACTTTGACATCCTATATCTCGGCTCTGGAAGGGTCTAGAGCCTCCATTTTTGCGCGCTGGTCGAAGTCTCGTGGCCCTCTGTCAGAATCCAGAGTTTCAAGAAGATCGGAGGGGGTCAAAATTTCGGCCAAAAACGACAGTGTTACCCCTTATGTTTTTTTTTTTCAGGTCAAAACTTTGACATCCAATATCTCGGCTCTGGAAGGGTCTAGAGCCTCCATTTTTGCGCGCTGGTCGAAGTCTCGTGGCCCTCTGTCAGAATCCAGAGTTTCAAGAAGATCGGAGGGGGTCAAAATTTCGGCCAAAAACGACAGTGTTACCCCTTATGTTTTATTTTTCAGGTCAAAACTTTGACATCCGATATCTCGGCTCTGGAAGGGTCTAGAGCCTCCATTTTTGCGCGCTGGTCGAAGTCTCGTGGCCCTCTGTCAGAATCCAGAGTTTCAAGAAGATCGGAGGGGGTCAAAATTTCGGCCAAAAACGACAGTGTTACCCCTTATGTTTTTTTTTTTCAGGTCAAAACTTTGACATCCGATATCTCGGCTCTGGAAGGGTCTAGAGCCTCCATTTTTGCGCGCTGGTCGAAGTCTCGTGGCCCTCTGTCAGAATCCAGAGTTTCAAGAAGATCGGAGGGGGTCAAAATTTCGGCCAAAAACGACAGTGTTACCCCTTATGTTTTTTTTTTTCAGGTCAAAACTTTGACATCCGATATCTCGGCTCTGGAAGGGTCTAGAGCCTCCATTTTTGCGCGCTGGTCGAAGTCTCGTGGCCCTCTGTCAGAATCCAGAGTTTCAAGAAGATCGGAGGGGGTCAAAATTTCGGCCAAAAACGACAGTGTTACCCCTTATGTTTTTTTTTTCAGGTCAAAACTTTGACATCCGATATCTCGGCTCTGGAAGGGTCTAGAGCCTCCATTTTTGCGCGCTGGTCGAAGTCTCGTGGCCCTCTGTCAGAATCCAGAGTTTCAAGAAGATCGGAGGGGGTCAAAATTTCGGCCAAAAACGACAGTGTTACCCCTTATGTTTTTTTTTTCAGGTCAAAACTTTGACATCCGATATCTCGGCTCTGGAAGGGTCTAGAGCCTCCATTTTTGCGCGCTGGTCGAAGTCTCGTGGCCCTCTGTCAGAATCCAGAGTTTCAAGAAGATCGGAGGGGGTCAAAATTTCGGCCAAAAACGACAGTGTTACCCCTTATGTTTTTTTTTCAGGGCAAAACTTTGACATCCGATATCTCGGCTCTGGAAGGGTCTAGAGCCTCCATTTTTGCGCGCTGGTCGAAGTCTCGTGGCCCTCTGTCAGAATCCAGAGTTTCAAGAAGATCGGAGGGGGTCAAAATTTCGGCCAAAAACGACAGTGTTACCCCTTATGTTTTTTTTTTCAGGTCAAAACTTTGACATCCGATATCTCGGCTCTGGAAGGGTCTAGAACCTCCATTTTTGCGCGCTGGTCGAAGTCTCGTGGCCCTCTGTCAGAATCCAGAGTTTCAAGAAGATCGGAGGGGGTCAAAATTTCGGCCAAAAACGACAGTGTTACCCCTTATGTTTTTTTTTTTCAGGTCAAAACTTTGACATCCGATATCTCGGCTCTGGAAGGGTCTAGAGCCTCCATTTTTGCGCGCTGGTCGAAGTCTCGTGGCCCTCTGTCAGAATCCAGAGTTTCAAGAAGATCGGAGGGGGTCAAAATTTCGGCCAAAAACGACAGTGTTACCCCTTATGTTTTTTTTTTCAGGTCAAAACTTTGACATCCGATATCTCGGCTCTGGAAGGGTCTAGAGCCTCCATTTTTGCGCGCTGGTCGAAGTCTCGTGGCCCTCTGTCAGAATCCAGAGTTTCAAGAAGATCGGAGGGGGTCAAAATTTCGGCCAAAAACGACAGTGTTACCCCTTATGTTTTTTTTTCAGGTCAAAACTTTGACATCCGATATCTCGGCTCTGGAAGGGTCTAGAGCCTCCATTTTTGCGCGCTGGTCGAAGTCTCGTGGCCCTCTGTCAGAATCCAGAGTTTCAAGAAGATCGGAGGGGGTCAAAATTTCGGCCAAAAAACGACAGTGTTACCCCTTATGTTTTTTTTTTCAGGTCAAAACTTTGACATCCGATATCTCGGCTCTGGAAGGGTCTAGAGCCTCCATTTTTGCGCGCTGGTCGAAGTCTCGTGGCCCTCTGTCAGAATCCAGAGTTTCAAGAAGATCGGAGGGGGTCAAAATTTCGGCCAAAAACGACAGTGTTACCCCTTATGTTTTTTTTTTCAGGTCAAAACTTTGACATCCGATATCTCGGCTCTGGAAGGGTCTAGAGCCTCCATTTTTGCGCGCTGGTCGAAGTCTCGTGGCCCTCTGTCAGAATCCAGAGTTTCAAGAAGATCGGAGGGGGGTCAAAATTTCGGCCAAAAACGACAGTGTTACCCCTTATGTTTTTTTTTTCAGGTCAAAACTTTGACATCCGATATCTCGGCTCTGGAAGGGTCTAGAGCCTCCATTTTTGCGCGCTGGTCGAAGTCTCGTGGCCCTCTGTCAGAATCCAGAGTTTCAAGAAGATCGGAGGGGGTCAAAATTTCGGCCAAAAACGACAGTGTTACCCCTTATGTTTTTTTTTTCAGGTCAAAACTTTGACATCCGATATCTCGGCTCTGGAAGGGTCTAGAGCCTCCATTTTTGCGCGCTGGTCGAAGTCTCGTGGCCCTCTGTCAGAATCCAGAGTTTCAAGAAGATCGGAGGGGGTCAAAATTTCGGCCAAAAACGACAGTGTTACCCCTTATGTTTTTTTTTTTCAGGTCAAAACTTTGACATCCGATATCTCGGCTCTGGAAGGGTCTAGAGCCTCCATTTTTGCGCGCTGGTCGAAGTCTCGTGGCA
>CM075874.1:31003057-31188057 GCA_038021265.1 Cyprinella venusta
TGGTCAAAATTTCGGCCAAAAACGACAGTGTTACCCCTTATGTTTTTTTTCAGGTCAAAACTTTGACATCCGATATCTCGGCTCTGGAAGGGTCTAGAGCCTTCCATTTTTGCGCGCTGGTCGAAGTCTCGTGGCCCTCTGTCAGAATCCAGAGTTTCAAGAAGATCGGAGGGGGGTCAAAATTTCGGCCAAAAACGACAGTGTTACCCCTTATGTTTTTTTTTCAGGTCAAAACTTTGACATCCGATATCTCGGCTCTGGAAGGGTCTAGAGCCTCCATTTTTGCGCGCTGGTCGAAGTCTCGTGGCCCTCTGTCAGAATCCAGAGTTTCAAGAAGATCGGAGGGGGTCAAAATTTGGCCAAAAACGACAGTGTTACCCCTTATGTTTTTTTTTCAGGTCAAAACTTTGACATCCGATATCTCGGCTCTGGAAGGGTCTAGAGCCTCCATTTTTGCGCGCTGGTCGAAGTCTCGTGGCCCTCTGTCAGAATCCAGAGTTTCAAGAAGATCGGAGGGGGTCAAAATTTCGGCCAAAAACGACAGTGTTACCCCTTATGTTTTTTTTTCAGGTCAAAACTTTGACATCCGATATCTCGGCTCTGGAAGGGTCTAGAGCCTCCATTTTTGCGCGCTGGTCGAAGTCTCGTGGCCCTCTGTCAGAATCCAGAATTTCAAGAAGATCGGAGGGGGTCAAAATTTCGGCCAAAAACGACAGTGTTACCCCTTATGTTTTTTTTTTCAGGTCAAAACTTTGACATCCGATATCTCGGCTCTGGAAGGGTCTAGAGCCTCCATTTTTGCGCGCTGGTCGAAGTCTCGTGGCCCTCTGTCAGAATCCAGAGTTTCAAGAAGATCGGAGGGGGTCAAAATTTCGGCCAAAAACGACAGTGTTACCCCTTATGTTTTTTTTTCAGGTCAAAACTTTGACATCCGATATCTCGGCTCTGAAAGGGTCTAGAGCCTCCATTTTTGCGCGCTGGTCGAAGTCTCGTGGCCCTCTGTCAGAATCCAGAGTTTCAAGAAGATCGGAGGGGGTCAAAATTTCGGCCAAAAACGACAGTGTTACCCCTTATGTTTTTTTTTTCAGGTCAAAACTTTGACATCCGATATCTCGGCTCTGGAAGGGTCTAGAGCCTCCATTTTTGCGCGCTGGTCGAAGTCTCGTGGCCCTCTGTCAGAATCCAGAGTTTCAAGAAGATCGGAGGGGGTCAAAATTTCGGCCAAAAACGACAGTGTTACCCCTTATGTTTTTTTTTCAGGTCAAAACTTTGACATCCGATATCTCGGCTCTGGAAGGGTCTAGAGCCTCCATTTTTGCGCGCTGGTCGAAGTCTCGTGGCCCTCTGTCAGAATCCAGAGTTTCAAGAAGATCGGAGGGGGTCAAAATTTCGGCCAAAAACGACAGTGTTACCCCTTATGTTTTTTTTTCAGGTCAAAACTTTGACATCCGATATCTCGGCTCTGGAAGGGTCTAGAGCCTCCATTTTTGCGCGCTGGTCGAAGTCTCGTGGCCCTCTGTCAGAATCCAGAGTTTCAAGAAGATCGGAGGGGGTCAAAATTTCGGCCAAAAACGACAGTGTTACCCCTTATGTTTTTTTTTCAGGTCAAAACTTTGACATCCGATATCTCGGCTCTGGAAGGGTCTAGAGCCTCCATTTTTGCGCGCTGGTCGAAGTCTCGTGGCCCTCTGTCAGAATCCAGAGTTTCAAGAAGATCGGAGGGGGTCAAAATTTCGGCCAAAAACGACAGTGTTACCCCTTATGTTTTTTTTTCAGGTCAAAACTTTGACATCCGATATCTCGGCTCTGGAAGGGTCTAGAGCCTCCATTTTTGCGCGCTGGTCGAAGTCTCGTGGCCCTCTGTCAGAATCCAGAGTTTCAAGAAGATCGGAGGGGGTCAAAATTTCGGCCAAAAACGACAGTGTTACCCCTTATGTTTTTTTTTTCAGGTCAAAACTTTGACATCCGATATCTCGGCTCTGGAAGGGTCTAGAGCCTCCATTTTTGCGCGCTGGTCGAAGTCTCGTGGCCCTCTGTCAGAATCCAGAGTTTCAAGAAGATCGGAGGGGGTCAAAATTTCGGCCAAAAACGACAGTGTTACCCCTTATGTTTTTTTTTTCAGGTCAAAACTTTGACATCCGATATCTCGGCTCTGGAAGGGTCTAGAGCCTCCATTTTTGCGCGCTGGTCGAAGTCTCGTGGCCCTCTGTCAGAATCCAGAGTTTCAAGAAGATCGGAGGGGGTCAAAATTTCGGCCAAAAACGACAGTGTTACCCCTTATGTTTTTTTTTCGGGTCAAAACTTTGACATCCGATATCTCGGCTCTGGAAGGGTCTAGAGCCTCCATTTTTGCGCGCTGGTCGAAGTCTCGTGGCCCTCTGTCAGAATCCAGAGTTTCAAGAAGATCGGAGGGGGTCAAAATTTCGGCCAAAAACGACAGTGTTACCCCTTATGTTTTTTTTTTCAGGTCAAAACTTTGACATCCGATATCTCGGCTCTGGAAGGGTCTAGAGCCTCCATTTTTGCGCGCTGGTCGAAGTCTCGTGGCCCTCTGTCAGAATCCAGAGTTTCAAGAAGATCGGAGGGGGTCAAAATTTCGGCCAAAAACGACAGTGTTACCCCTTATGTTTTTTTTTCAGGTCAAAACTTTGACATCCGATATCTCGGCTCTGGAAGGGTCTAGAGCCTCCATTTTTGCGCGCTGGTCGAAGTCTCGTGGCCCTCTGTCAGAATCCAGAGTTTCAAGAAGATCGGAGGGGGTCAAAATTTCGGCCAAAAACGACAGTGTTACCCCTTATGTTTTTTTTTCAGGTCAAAACTTTGACATCCGATATCTCGGCTCTGGAAGGGTCTAGAGCCTCCATTTTTGCGCGCTGGTCGAAGTCTCGTGGCCCTCTGTCAGAATCCAGAGTTTCAAGAAGATCGGAGGGGGTCAAAATTTCGGCCAAAAACGACAGTGTTACCCCTTATGTTTTTTTTTCAGGTCAAAACTTTGACCTCCGATATCTCGGCTCTGGAAGGGTCTAGAGCCTCCATTTTTGCGCGCTGGTCGAAGTCTCGTGGCCCTCTGTCAGAATCCAGAGTTTCAAGAAGATCGGAGGGGGTCAAAATTTCGGCCAAAATTTCGGCCAGATGTCAAAATGTCTTCTTGAAACTCTGGATTCAGACAAAGTTTTGACCTGAAAAAAAAACATAAGGGGTAACACTGTCGTTTTTGGCCGAAATTTTGACCCCCTTTGATCTTCTTGAAACTCTGGATTCTGACAGAGGGCCACGAGACTTCGACCAGCGCGCAAAAATGGAGGCTCTAGACCCTTCCAGAGCCGAGATATCGGATGTCAAAGTTTTGACCTGAAAAAAAACATAAGGGGTAACACTGTCGTTTTTGGCCGAAATTTTGATCCCCTCCGATCTTCTTGAAACTCTGGATTCTGACAGAGGGCCACGAGACTTCGACCAGCGCGCAAAAATGGAGGCTCTAGACCCTTCCAGAGCCGAGATATCGGATGTCAAAGTTTTGACCTGAAAAAAAAACATAAGGGGTAACACTGTCGTTTTTGGCCGAAATTTTGACCCCCTGCGATCTTCTTGAAACTCTGGATTCTGACAGAGGGCCACGAGACTTCGACAAGCTCGCAAAAATGGAGGCTCTAGACCCTTCCAGAGCCGAGATATCAAAGGTCAAAATTTGGACCTGAAAAAAAACATAAGGGGTAACACTGTCATTTTTTTTTTGGCCGAAATTTTGACCCCCTCCGATTTTCTTGAAACTCTGGATTCTGACAGAGGGCCACGAGACTTCGACCAGCGCGCAAAAATGGAGGCTCTAGACCCTTCCAGAGCCGAGATATCGGATGTCAAAGTTTTGACCTGAAAAAAAACATAAGGGGTAACACTGTCGTTTTTGGCCGAAATTTTGACCCCCTCCGATCTTCTTGAAACTCTGGATTCTGACAGAGGGCCACGAGACTTCGACCAGCGTGCAAAAATGGAGGCTCTAGACCCTTCCAGAGCCGAGATGTCGGATGTCAAAGTTTTGACCCGAAAAAAAAACATAAGGGGTAACACTGTCGTTTTTGGCCGAAATTTTGATCCCCTCCGATCTTCTTGAAACTCTGGATTCTGACAGAGGGCCACGAGACTTCGACCAGCGCGCAAAAATGGAGGCTCTAGACCCTTCCAGAGCCGAGATATCGGATGTCAAAGTTTTGACCTGAAAAAAAAACATAAGGGGTAACACTGTCGTTTTTGGCCGAAATTTTGACCCCCTGCGATCTTCTTGAAACTCTGGATTCTGACAGAGGGCCACGAGACTTCGACCAGCTCGCAAAAATGGAGGCTCTAGACCCTTCCAGAGCCGAGATATCAAAGGTCAAAATTTGGACCGGAAAAAAAACATAAGGGGTAACACTGTCATTTTTTTTTTTTGGCCGAAATTTTGACCCCCTCCGATTTTCTTGAAACTCTGGATTCTGACAGAGGGCCACGAGACTTCGACCAGCGCGCAAAAATGGAGGCTCTAGACCCTTCCAGAGCCGAGATATCGGATGTCAAAGTTTTGACCTGAAAAAAAAACATAAGGGGTAACACTGTCGTTTTTGGCCGAAATTTTGACCCCCTCCGATCTTCTTGAAACTCTGGATTCTGACAGAGGGCCACGAGACTTCGACCAGCGCGCAAAAATGGAGGCTCTAGACCCTTCCAGAGCCGAGATATCGGATGTCAAAGTTTTGACCTGAAAAAAAAACATAAGGGGTAACACTGTCGTTTTTGGCCGAAATTTTGACCCCCTCCGATCTTCTTGAAACTCTGGATTCTGACAGAGGGCCACGAGACTTCGACCAGCGCGCAAAAATGGAGGCTCTAGACCCTTCCAGAGCCGAGATATCGGATGTCAAAGTTTTGACCTGAAAAAAAAACATAAGGGGTAACACTGTCGTTTTTGGCCGAAATTTTGACCCCCTCCGATCTTCTTGAAACTCTGGATTCTGACAGAGGGCCACGAGACTTCGACCAGCGCGCAAAAATGGAGGCTCTAGACCCTTCCAGAGCTGAGATATCGGATGTCAAAGTTTTGACCTGAAAAAAAAACATAAGGGGTAACACTGTCGTTTTTTGCCGAAATTTTGACCCCCTCCGATCTTCTTGAAACTCTGGATTCTGACAGAGGGCCACGAGACTTCGACCAGCGCACAAAAATGGAGGCTCTAGACCCTTCCAGAGCCGAGATATCAGATGTCAAAGTTTTGACCTGAAAAAAAAACATAAGGGGTAACACTGTCGTTTTTGGCCGAAATTTTGACCCCCTCCGATCTTCTTGAAACTCTGGATTCTGACAGAGGGCCACGAGACTTCGACCAGCGCGCAAAAATGGAGGCTCTAGACCCTTCCAGAGCCGAGATATCGGATGTCAAAGTTTTGACCTGAAAAAAAAACATAAGGGGTAACACTGTCGTTTTTGGCCGAAATTTTGACCCCCTCCGATCTTCTTGAAACTCTGGATTCTGACAGAGGGCCACGAGACTTCGACCAGCGCGCAAAAATGGAGGCTCTAGACCCTTCCAGAGCCGAGATATCGGATGTCAAAGTTTTGACCTGAAAAAAAAACATAAGGGGTAACACTGTCGTTTTTGGCCGAAATTTTGACCCCCTCCGATCTTCTTGAAACTCTGGATTCTGACAGAGGGCCACGAGACTTCGACCAGCGCGCAAAAATGGAGGCTCTAGACCCTTCCAGAGCCGAGATATCGGATGTCAAAGTTTTGACCTGAAAAAAAAACATAAGGGGTAACACTGTCGTTTTTGGCCGAAATTTTGACTCCCTCCGATCTTCTTGAAACTCTGGATTCTGACAGAGGGCCACGAGACTTCGACCAGCGCGCAAAAATGGAGGCTCTAGACCCTTCCAGAGCCGAGATATCGGATGTCAAAGTTTTGACCTGAAAAAAAAACATAAGGGGTAACACTGTCGTTTTTGGCCGAAATTTTGACCCCCTCCGATCTTCTTGAAACTCTGGATTCTGACAGAGGGCCACGAGACTTCGACCAGCGCGCAAAAATGGAGGCTCTAGACCCTTCCAGAGCCGAGATATCGGATGTCAAAGTTTTGACCTGAAAAAAAAACATAAGGGGTAACACTGTCGTTTTTGGCCGAAATTTTGACTCCCTCCGATCTTCTTGAAACTCTGGATTCTGACAGAGGGCCACGAGACTTCGACCAGCGCGTAAAAATGGAGGCTCTAGACCCTTCCAGAGCCGAGATATCGGATGTCAAAGTTTTGACCTGAAAAAAAAACATAAGGGGTAACACTGTCTTTTTTGGCCGAAATTTTGACCCCCTCCGATCTTCTTGAAACTCTGGATTCTGACAGAGGGCCACGAGACTTCGACCAGCGCGCAAAAATGGAGGCTCTAGACCCTTCCAGAGCCGAGATATCGGATGTCAAAGTTTTGACCTGAAAAAAAAAACATAATGGGTAACACTGTCGTTTTTGGCCGAAATTTTGACCCCCTCCGATCTTCTTGAAACTCTGGATTCTGACAGAGGGCCACGAGACTTCGACCAGCGCGCAAAAATGGAGGCTCTAGACCCTTCCAGAGCCGAGATATCGGATGTCAAAGTTTTGACCTGAAAAAAAAACATAAGGGGTAACACTGTCGTTTTTGGCCGAAATTTTGACCCCCTCCGATCTTCTTGAAACTCTGGATTCTGACAGAGGGCCACGAGACTTCGACCAGCGCGCAAAAATGGAGGCTCTAGACCCTTCCAGAGCCGAGATATCGGATGTCAAAGTTTTGACCTGAAAAAAAAACATAAGGGGTAACACTGTCGTTTTTGGCCGAAATTTTGACCCCCTCCGATCTTCTTGAAACTCTGGATTCTGACAGAGGGCCACGAGACTTCGACCAGCGCGCAAAAATGGAGACTCTAGACCCTTCCAGAGCCGAGATATCGGATGTCAAAGTTTTGACCTGAAAAAAAAACATAAGGGGTAACACTGTCGTTTTTGGCCGAAATTTTGACCCCCTCCGATCTTCTTGAAACTCTGGATTCTGACAGAGGGCCACGAGACTTCGACCAGCGCGCAAAAATGGAGGCTCTAGACCCTTCCAGAGCCGAGATATCGGATGTCAAAGTTTTGACCTGAAAAAAAAAACATAAGGGGTAACACTGTCGTTTTTGGCCGAAATTTTGACCCCCTCCGATCTTCTTGAAACTCTGGATTCTGACAGAGGGCCACGAGACTTCGACCAGCGCGCAAAAATGGAGGCTCTAGACCCTTCCAGAGCCGAGATATCGGATGTCAAAGTTTTGACCTGAAAAAAAAACATAAGGGGTAACACTGTCGTTTTTGGCCGAAATTTTGACCCCCTCCGATCTTCTTGAAACTCTGGATTCTGACAGAGGGCCACGAGACTTCGACCAGCGCGCAAAAATGGAGGCTCTAGACCCTTCCAGACCCGAGATATCGGATGTCAAAGTTTTGACCTGAAAAAAAAACATAAGGGGTAACACTGTCGTTTTTGGCCGAAATTTTGACCCCCTCCGATCTTCTTGAAACTCTGGATTCTGACAGAGGGCCACGAGACTTCGACCAGCGCGCAAAAATGGAGGCTCTAGACCCTTCCAGAGCCGAGATATCGGATGTCAAAGTTTTGACCTGAAAAAAAAAAACATAAGGGGTAACACTGTCGTTTTTGGCCGAAATTTTGACCCCCTCCGATCTTCTTGAAACTCTGGATTCTGACAGAGGGCCACGAGACTTCGACCAGCGCGCAAAAATGGAGGCTCTAGACCCTTCCAGAGCCGAGATATCGGATGTCAAAGTTTTGACCTGAAAAAAAAACATAAGGGGTAACACTGTCGTTTTTGGCCGAAATTTTGACTCCCTCCGATCTTCTTGAAACTCTGGATTCTGACAGAGGGCCACGAGACTTCGACCAGCGCGCAAAAATGGAGGCTCTAAACCCTTCCAGAGCCGAGATATCGGATGTCAAAGTTTTGACCTGAAAAAAAAACATAAGGGGTAACACTGTCGTTTTTGGCCGAAATTTTGACTCCCTCCGATCTTCTTGAAACTCTGGATTCTGACAGAGGGCCACGAGACTTCGACCAGCGCGCAAAAATGGAGGCTCTAGACCCTTCCAGAGCCGAGATATCGGATGTCAAAGTTTTGACCTGAAAAAAAAAACATAAGGGGTAACACTGTCGTTTTTGGCCGAAATTTTGACCCCCTCCGATCTTCTTGAAACTCTGGATTCTGACAGAGGGCCACGAGACTTCGACCAGCGCGCAAAAATGGAGGCTCTAGACCCTTCCAGAGCCGAGATATCGGATGTCAAAGTTTTGACCTGAAAAAAAAAACATAAGGGGTAACACTGTCGTTTTTGGCCGAAATTTTGACCCCCTCCGATCTTCTTGAAACTCTGGATTCTGACAGAGGGCCACGAGACTTCGACCAGCGCGCAAAAATGGAGGCTCTAGACCCTTCCAGAGCCGAGATATCGGATGTCAAAGTTTTGACCTGAAAAAAAAAACATAAGGGGTAACACTGTCGTTTTTGGCCGAAATTTTGACTCCCTCCGATTTTCTTGAAACTCTGGATTCTGACAGAGGGCCACGAGACTTCGACCAGCGCGCAAAAATGGAGGCTCTAGACCCTTCCAGAGCCGAGATATCGAAGGTCAAATTTGGACCTGAAAAAAAAAACATAAGGGGTAACACTGTCATTTTTTTTTTGGCCGAAATTTTGACCCCCTCAGATTTTCTTGAAACTCTGGATTCTGACAGAGGGCCACGAGACTTCGACCAGCGCACAAAAATGGAGGCTCTAGACCCTTCCAGAGCCGAGATATCAAAGGTCAAAATTTGGACTTGAAAAAAAAACATAAGGGGTAACACTGTCATTTTTTTTTTGCCGAAATTTTGACCCCCTCCGATTTTCTTGAAACTCTGGATTCTGACAGAGGGCCACGAGACTTTGACCAGAGCGCAAAAATGGAGGCTCTAGACCCTTCCAGAGCCGAGATATCGAAGGTCAAAATTTGGACCTGAAAAAAAAAACATAAGGGGTAACACTGTCATTTTTTTTTTTTGGCCGAAATTTTGACCCCCTCCGATTTTCAAACATGTAAGTGCAATAAACATGCTTTCGTAAATGTGAATCCACATAACACCGAATACCCTGTGGAAACAAATGGCCTCATACTGAAGTCAGTTCTTGGTATCAATGCTTTCCTAGACAGAGAAAAATAAATGCATCATACTAAATCAGAAACCGCTACAACAAATAATGGCATATACTTTTCAATATTATGTGCTGTATTATTGTGTTTACAGTTCTATCATTAATATGTAACTGGATGGCATGAAATGAATTAATAATTTATGTGTAATTTTAATCTAACAGTGTGGCTATACATTTGTGTACTCTCTATATACAAAACTAACTGTAAAATGATCTTTAAATGTGCAGATTTGTGAGTTATTGCAGTAAAAGATGACTGACAGATAAAAATGTTTGTTTTTTGTAACTAAATCCACATAACACTTAATATACAGTCTCAGTACTAACGTAAAATAAATCAACATTCACAATTCAACAACAACAAAAAATAGGAAGCACATACACACAAATATTCTACTTTACAAACGTCACTTTGTCACTAACAGTGTCATATGAACAAATGAGGAAGACCCAAAAATGACAACAAAAAACATCATTTCTGTCATTATGACTCCAACAGGGAAGTATGGATGTTAGGGCTGGGTAGTATTGTGAATATGCAAAGATTATGTAAAGATTTGTGCATTCCAGCAGAATTACATGAAACTGCAAGATAAAGTTCAATGTACAACAAAATGGTCCTTTTGCACAACCATTAGCAAGTAAGAAATTTCCTAGAAAGCGGAGTCAGATCTGAGCTCTGATTGGCTAACTGAGCAGCAGGCACTTCCTGATACTGTCTGCGTTTGTGCAGCGCAGCGGGAAGCTGTTTTGAGGACCAGACGTCTGATCTGAAGTGTGATTATCCAGCGGACTGGGACGAGCAGCAGCATCTGATGGGAACAGAGACGAACACAGCAGCTTCACGGGACAGAAGGCAGAGCCACTCGGAGTGAAGTTCACCTTGTTTCTGTCGGGGCAGGAAAAGATGGGAAAGCCTTGTGTCCTACAAGTGCTATGAGATAAAAAAAAAATATAAATCAATAACATATGAAGATCAAGAAAAATAGTAATGAAGTCAAAGAATAAGGAAACAACAAAGTTGGTGGCCATTCAAATTCTTTATATACTGATTTATAATAATATACATGGAAATGTAAATCAGTTTTCATATAATGCATCACAACTAAACTACACAATTTAGAAGTTGTTTATAAAATCTATATGCATTTTTTAAATATATTTGAACTATTTTTAAAATAACAAATGACTGGGAAAAGCTCATGTTATTATCCACATACAAGGCATTACTATGGTACTAAAAAACAAGTATAACATGATGCTCTGTGAGCTAAACTGAAGCCCACTGGGAAGTTTTACCAGCAAACTTCATCAAAACCTTGTAGCAAAACCCAAAGCATGCTCTGTGTACAACGATATGGTTTCAAAAAAGGGTTTTATGAGAATCCACTGTAGTGCAGTCAATGGTACTTACATGAGATCTTCAAACACCTTGACCTTCTCACAGCCCTCTGGAGGCTCACGCTTAAACATATAACTGTTGTTGGGTTTGGGAGAGCTGGAAAACTGAGGCAGAGGTGAACCATTCCTGTAATCTTAAAAGGACAAAATAAAGCTGTTTATTTCAGCAAACCTTCCCTAATAAGATACTGTGAAAGTGACGGTATCAGATGGCAACACCATGGTAATATGAGTTAATGAGTAGCATAGACAGTGCTCTACCTTTGTCAGTGTCTGCAGGAGGAGAGCAGCAGAAACAGGGACTGCAGGACATCTGTGTCTCAGTGCTGTGAGTGTGATGAAGAGGAGGAACAGGAGCACGGCCACCGTCTCGCACCTCCAGAGGCTGAAACACCAGGACAAACACGCCACAATTACAGTCTTGCAACCTTGAAATGTGTCTGTGTGAGTGTGTGAGTGAGTGAGTGGGAGAGTGAGTGAGTGTGAGTGAGTGAGAGGGTGTGTGTGTGTGTGAGTGAGTGAGAGTGTGTGTGAGCGAGTGTGAGAGTGAGTGAGTGAGTGATCGAGTGAGTGATCGAGTGAGTGAGTATGTGTGTGAGTGAGTGAGTGAGTGAGTGAGTGAGTGAGTGAGTGAGTGTGTGAGTGTGACTGAGTGAGTGAGAGTGAATGTGAGAGAGTGTGAGTGAGCGACTGAGAGCAAGAGTGAGTGAGTGAGTGAGTGAGTGAGTGAGTGAGTGAGTGTGTGTGTGTGTGTGTGTGTGTGTGTGTGAGTGAGTGAGAGTGAGTGTGTGAGTGAGTGAGTGTGTGTGTGTGAGAGAGTGAGTGAGTGAGTGAGTGAGTGAGAGAGTGAGTGAGTGAGAGCAAGAGTGAGTGAGTGTGTGAGAGAGAGAGTGAGTTAGTGTGAGTGAGTGAGAGAGTGTGAGTGAGTGAGTGAGAGCAAGAGTGAGTGAGTGTGTGAGAGAGAGAGTGAGTGAGTGTGTGAGTGTGACTGAGTGAGTGAGAGTGAATGTGAGAGAGTGTGAGTGAGCGACTGAGAGCAAGAGTGAGTGAGTGAGTGAGTGAGTGAGTGAGTGAGTGTGTGTGTGTGTGTGTGTGTGTGTGTGTGAGTGAGTGAGAGTGAGTGTGTGAGTGAGTGAGTGTGTGTGTGTGTGTGAGTGAGTGAGTGAGTGAGAGAGTGAGTGAGTGAGAGCAAGAGTGAGTGAGTGTGTGAGAGAGAGAGTGAGTTAGTGTGAGTGAGTGAGAGAGTGTGAGTGAGTGAGTGAGAGCAAGAGTGAGTGAGTGTGTGAGAGAGAGAGTGAGTTAGTGTGAGTGAGTGAGAGAGTGTGTGTGAGTGAGTGAGTGAGAGCAAGAGTGAGTGAGTGTGAGAGAGAGAGTGAGTTAGTGTGAGTGAGTGAGAGAGTGTGAGAGAGTGTGAGTGAGTGAGTGAGAGCAAGAGTGAGTGAGTGTGTGAGAGAGAGAGTGAGTTAGTGTGAGTGAGTGAGAGAGTGTGTGTGAGTGAGTGAGAGCAAGAGTGAGTGTGTGTGAGAGAGAGTGAGTTAGTGTGAGTGAGTGAGAGAGTGTGAGAGAGTGTGAGTGAGTGAGTTAGTGAGTGAGTGAGTGAGTGAGTGAGTGAGAGCAAGAGTGAGTGAGTGTGTGAGAGAGAGAGTTAGTGTGAGTGAGTGAGTGAGTGAGTGTGAGAGAGTGTGAGTAAGTGAGTGAGTGTGAGAGTGAGTGAGTGTGAGTGTGTGTGTGTGTGTGTGTGTGTGTGTACCTTCTCATCTTCCCTTCCCCAGTCCTCACAGATGAAGACACTCTCCAGCTCCTGGTTAATACAGTCACTATAGCTGGGCATTCTACATATGAGGGGTCTTGAATGGATCATATTAGTTGAAGATGCAGTGAGTCTCTTTGGCTGAAAAACAAAGCACATCTTCATTAAAGAGACTAATTAGACCAGTAAGTACATTAATGTCAAAGTCACCTGATTAATGTCTAAAACTGCCTTTATAAATATGGGTTAATCTCATGAAAATAGTATAACATTTCACTCCAAAATGTAAGAGATAAAAATAAGAAAGTAAATTTTTTTTAAAGATAGAAATTAGAAATTCTAATAAGTTAAAAAAAATCGTGAAAAACTGTTTTGATAAAAAATATAATAGAAATGATAAAATATAATAGAAATTAAAATTATATATATATATATATATATATATATATATATATATACACTACCATTCAAAAGTTTATATATATATATATATATATATATATATATATATATATATATATACACACACACACACACACACATTACCATTCAAAAAGAGTTAAAGAGTTATGGGTAATAGGCTACTTCGGGATAAGTACCCTAAAAAGGCAGAGATGCAAGCTATCCGATAAAGATGCAAAACTATCCGAGCACACATGATGAAGTCGATCTACAGTACCTGGACCTGGCTCAGCTGCGTCACTTCTTCTTTCTCCTTGATATTGCAACTTCCCTGCAAACTGCGCTGGAGCTGCTGGCGGAGTTTAGCGATCTAGAAAGCACATACTTATCATTAGCAATGGCTGGAAGGAAAGAACAATTGTTGACGCAAAATCTAATCTCATGCCATACAGCCCTACACCAGACGACTATTGAATACGAGATGACAAGCCCCGACAACTAACCATATATAATAAACCACACAGGTTTCATTGCTAATTTAGCTTTCAGAATAGATGTTTGTTATGTTGCCACATCTTGGGATTCCTAAACTGACTTTGCACGTGCATGAGAGCCAATACTGGCAAGTCAAGACACAATGTGTGGGTACATTTTTTTTATTTCCCATAATTATGGGAAACAAAGCCAATTATACGCCCAAAGTATGTCTATAAATAAACACACCTCCACCCATCATAACCCAGAGGTTACTATGGCGATATTCACACAGAAATTGGATATGTTTATGAGTTCTGTATTTAACTTTTAATATGGTTGAATTCACACGGTTTACAGGAGTGACAACTGCATTCTATCACCAAACTCGCACCTGTAAATACTACGCAACTAGACAAACTAGATGGAATTACTTGAAATATAATTGGAAACTGATCTCTAGTGATGTGTCGAAGTTTTTAATGATCATATGCTGGTGAAGGGTGAGAAACCTTGCAAGCCACATGACTTTTCTCAAAGAGCCATGTGTGACTCGCAAGCCATAGGTTCACGACCCTGATATAAGGTGTGTTGTGTTCACACATGTATGTATTTCGGTTGTATTAATCCAGACCAAAACATAAAACTTTGGTACATTTGTTAGTATTTTTGTTTTGGTACGTGTAAGTATTTTCATGCATACCTCTATGAGATGGTCAGCGCTCCCCCATGATGCCGAGCGCTTGTGTACGTTAACCTCTCCTCCATCCTCAGTCCAAAATCCAGGCGTCTGCAATTAAACATGGTCAAAACATGTTAAACCATACACACACACTTGACTAAATAATCATGCTGGCTTTAAATGATGTCATATATAGAATATATTCTTAAAATCATGTGACCTAGATATGTACATTTTTCATAAAACAACAGGATGTCTGTGGTTGGCAAACAGCAAATGTGCCGCTTTGACCAAAACCGCAACAAAAAGGAGAACAAACAAACAGCCACAAAAGATGGACAAAAGACACCACAAATAAGTGCATTTTTTTCCAGATTCTAATTTTCTTCTTGTCTTTAATGTGTTTTGTGGTGCCAGCTGATTAACCTCTTAGAAAGTCTGAGAAAGTAAAGAGAGAGGGTGAAGGAATATTTATGAAAGTTTCAACTGTTTTGGTCCATATAATACAAATCAATGGGGCTGAAAACTATATTGGACCCTATTGACTGAAAAAAACTGAAGAAAGCAAGTCATAATGGTTTGGACTGACTGTGGTTTTATGGAAATGATAAAATTTTCTGGAAAAGAATATCTTTCAATACGACCTGAATGCAATGTTTGCAGACACTTTATTGCATGCATATAGTAGTTTATATTTATATTGAATGCAATTTGAATGTTTTTTTGACCCACTTAAGTAGAAGTTAATTGCATACTTTTATAATTACTTCTAATGTCTTTAAAATATATTTTAAGTGTACTGGCGAAAATGTATCATCAAACTAAAGTATTTTCTATTGAAACTTGTCTGCAATGCATTTAAGTATGTAATGATGAAGTTGCAAATACATTATAAAAAAATATTCATATCAATTAAAACTACATTTAAAATGTTAACAAAGTATTTTACATGCTTTAGTATGTTAGTCAACATAAGTAAAAACTAAGCATACTTGAATGACAAAATATTATTGAAGCAATGATTTACTAGTTAATTTAAAGTGCATTTAAATTTAAAAAAACACACTTAAAGGTACAATATGCAGGATTTTTGCAGTAAAATATCCAAAAACCACTAGGCCAATGTTATATATTTTGTTTAGCTGATTACTTACAATATCCCAATAGTTTCCAACTATTTGTAAATCGTGAGAAAATTACGATTTTTAACCAAGGAAAGGGGGCGTGTGAGCAGGGGTGAGGAGTCGCCAGTCAATGACGTCATAACCATGTTACCCCCGGTTTCCGCCAGGTTTGACCTCGAACTGCAATAGTAACCATGGCGACAGACGTGGACAACTGGGTCGGTTATGCCCGTTATGCGAGCTCAACAGCGCGAGCGTCCCTAGCAGGGTTTTGTTCAAACATTATAGACCATGGCAAGCAGACTTTGAGAAAAAAAGAGGACTAACGTCTTTCGGAGATCAACTTCTTTCCAGATGCCGAGAGCTCCACGTCCGCGACTAACTTTGACTTAGAGACGCTAGTGTTGCATGTTACTTGAGCAAACAGGTGAGCAAATCAATGTACATAAAACTAATCAATGTTATATAACTTAGTTCAACATGATGAAAAGTTAGAATATGATCTGTATGTTATTCTCTAATGTTAATCTAGCTTAGTCTCATACAGCCAACAAACAACCTAAGTTAACTAACAACATTCAACACACTCAAATGCCGTTTAGTGTGATAGTGAAACTGTAACCTCAAGTTTAATTCCTCTAATTAACTGACCTGTGTGAGTATGTTAATTCAGTGTGTAGTTCGCTAGAATTTAATTTCCTTATTCCTTTATATCCGCTGGACTCACGTTGCGTGTGGCGCTGGTATAGGTCTAGCAATCGCGCCCTGCTTCATACTACAGTCATGATAAAAACATCACTGTATTCACTCATTCATAAAAGATCCATCAGCTTGACGACAAAATCCATAATTCCGCTTAATGCGGAATATACGTCATTAATATACGCCTTTGTTATTGTAAGAGGTTAGCGACCCCTGGTGGTGAAACAATCTTGCATATTGTACCTTTAAGTGTGTTTAGAAACAGTCATGAAAGTTATCTATAAGCACAGTTTTTAGAAATATACTTAAAAAAAATACTTCGTTTTCACAAAGGCAGAGTGAGTAAACGATGACGAAATTTTCATTTTTTGGGGGGGTTGAATGAACCATTCCAGGAAGCAAACAGGGTCAATTGTGATTTCATGTTGACCAAGAAACAGTTCATGAGAAGTTTTTAAACACTAATCATCAATTCACCAAGCGCTTTAAACAATGGCAAAAGCTGCTACTGTCAACAAAGAGCCTCGGCACGGCTCTGCGGCGTGAAGAGAGACGTCGAGAGAAACGGGATGATTCTGACTCTGGGAGCGCGAGGCCTCCGTGAGCCGGATCAGACATTAGCATATGTATGGATCTCACTGCGGGCAGCTCACCACAGGCACACAAAGAGCTGTCGGAGAGCGCCAGGTGGTGCAGAGACACACAGACATGCGCTCGCAACCCTTAGGTAGCGTGTGCACACACCTACACACAAATACACACACAGAGCGACAGGTGCAAACTGCTGCACCTCCAGAAAGAATTCAGTCCACACAACGCCAGAGAGAACTTTCTATGGCGACAGACTGCCACGAAGCATCGGCCTTTGTGACGGTTTTGTTTTAGGGGAGGCGAGGGGTCTCGGCAGAGCTAAACCGCTGAGCACTCAAAGACTTCATGATACTAATGAAGAAAGGAAACAAAAAGAGTAAGACGGATATCGACCAGTCAAAAACAGCAAAACTAACAAGCAAAGCCATTCTTCGATGTCCAATGCATTGTGTGTTGTGACACATTCCTCACAAAACCATCATTCAAATGTTGTGTGACTTGTGTGGCAGTAAACCTTCCGTTGAGTCGGACCAGACAGGTTAGCCTTCGTCTTGGGTGCCCAACACCCAGTTGCCGGTTTATGGTTTGTGTCTCCTCAAACTAGAGCCCGACCGATAAAGGATTTTGAAGGCCGATACCGATACAAATATTGTTGGGTTTTAAAATCCGATATATCGCCCGATAGTTTTTTTTATTAAATATTGTTGGGTTTCACACACGTGTAAAAGAAAAGCTAACTTTTCTCCACAAGATACGTTCGATACTTTTTATAGTACTTTTTAAGAAATGTCAATGTTCACTCCTCGCAAGTATAACTTACATTTTACAATGCAGGGACTGTAACTAGAGATACGCTAGTTATAAATACAGTAATCATTACTTTATTTAGGCAGAAAAAGTTCATTGTGTTTTCCAAGCTCATTAATGTTAATGTTAGCGGTCTTCCACTGATGATAGTGGCATTAGCTAGCTTTGTGGTTAGCTAGTCTATGACGAGCCATAATTTAGCAATAGATAACATCATACTGCAAATTGTAAAACATACATTTTCAGTATAACAGGCCAAGGAGAGATGATTGAAGCGTGTTTCGTCCGTTTTTATTTTATTTTTTAAATATTCATTTATCGGCCATTATAACTGCCGATACCGATATTTTGCAAAAATTTGCCTAATATCGGCCGATATATCGGTCTGGCTCTACCTCAAACCACTGTTGGTTAATTCAGCACTGCTGACCGGCATCAACCCACAAGCTTTGCCGCTTCAGAGATTCTCTGACCCAATCACCAGTCTGTAACATTGTACCCAGACCTTAATATATGGCCTTATTAGGAGATGATCAACGATTTTCACTTCACCTGTGACTGGTCAGAATGTTTTGGCTTGTCATTATGCATACATATTAATATATACAGACACGTCCACTCTGTTAATGCCACTTTCATAAAAAGGTATTAAGTGATAAACCAATAGAAATGAGATTAAAATTAGTTTTTGGTCACTTTGTTTTTGTGAAACATTAGTATGACATTAGTATTAATAAGTCAAAATGATGAAAAAAGTAGGTCTAAGAAAAAGCCAAGTGTGATGAATCATCATGCACAATTCATCGGTGCACGACATAAAAAAAAACCCACAAAAATTGTTTTTGTAATCTTTCATTAAAATGTATTTATTTGCACCATCTCAAAAAGCAACGACTTTCCTTCTCTGTTTATGTCATTGGCCCCTTATTTTTCAACCTGTCTCCATTTTATGTAATGTCCACTTTTTTCAATCATTTCCTGATGGATAAAATTAACAAGTTGTATTGATTAATACCCTATTTAATTTGGAAACACATCTGATTATGGACGTAAAATTGCTTGGGAATGCGATCTCCCACTTTGTGTTTGTGAAACATTATTAAATCATTGAGTAAAAATGATGTGAAGTTAGTTTATAAAAATAGGTCACATATCAATGGTTTGCAGATGCAACTTGTTTGATATTTTGTGGTCTAATGCAATGGGTATTCAGGCATTTTAAGTGACTCTTTATTATAGGGGACTATACTGTTAAGTAAATTGCATGTAACGTTGACTGACCTGTGTGGCTTTATCACTCATACAGGACGGCTGGGGTTGGTACGGCTCTCGTGGCCACTGTCCAGTCAGGTACTGCTCAGGCAGCTTGTCCAATGAGACCGGCTGTCGACTGGCTGATCGTGCTTGTGAGAAAAAACAGAGGTGTTTATGATTATGTATGCAGTGGACGGTGACATGAGAAATTACTGCATTATGGTGACAGAGAGGAAGTTGGTGGGTGTCACTGGAAACTGATGAACATTTGTCTGCAATGTCATAACAGTACTGAAACAGAACAAAAACAGATTGTGTTTATGATGGAACGGAAACAACAGAAACTTAATATTTATATTTTCTGAAGAAAATTTTGACAGTGTTTAACTATAACTAATGTTATAGTTGCTAGTCTGTTTAAAGGCCTAAAAGATTTATAGATATGGCTCAGTGTCCCTCTATTATTTTATTTTTTAGCCCATTTTATGATCCTTCAGCCAAAAATCTCTCTGATTCTATGGCACAAACATAAATTAAACTGTAGGTGCAGGATGAATTTAATAAACAAAACTGATAATAAACATAATAATAATAATAATATAAATTAGGGCTGTCAAATGATTAATCGCATCCAAAATAAAAGTTTGTGTTTACATAATATATGTGGGTGCACTGTGTATATTAATTTTATAAATATAAATACACACACATGCTTGTGTATATTTAAGATATATTTTCATGTATATACTGTATATAGATTTATATATAATTTATGATATGTAAATACAAATATTTTATATATAAATAATATTTTTTTCTTAAATATACATGCATTTGTGTATATTTATATATATACAAAATAATTATACACAGTGCACCCACATATATTATGTAAAAACAAACTTTTATTTTGGATGCGATTAATCGCGATTAATCGTTTGACAGCCCTAATATAAATCTCATAAAATAATAAATAAAATAAATAATATTAAAATTCCAATGTATTATAATATTATTAAAGCTGCAGCCCGCATTTTTTCCTCTTTGTCGCCATCTCTGTTCGAAATCTGCAATTGCAGCTATTCGCGGAACTTACCACTTTGAATCGAGCTAAGGCAAGCAGAGAGTTTTGAACACTGGCTGGTTATGTAATTGCTCAAATTTTTATTTTGGATAATTTTTAACTCAAAAAAGTTACAGACTGCAGCTTTAAATATTATTAATGGAAAGAATAGTATACATATTAAGAAATTAAATGACAATTTTAATATAATATAATTAGGGCTGTCAAACGATTAATCTCGATTAATCGCATCCAAAATAAAAGTTTGTGTTTACGTAATATATGTGGGTGCACTGTGTGTAATTATCTTGTATATATATATATATATATATATGCATGTATATTTAAGAAAAAAATTATGTATATATAAAATATTTATATTTATATATAATATAAATTATATATAAATCTATATGCAGTATATACATGAAAATATTTCTTAAAAATATACAAGCATGTGTGTATGTTGCACCCACATATATTACGTAAACACAAACTTTTATTTTGGATCGTTTGACAGCCCTAATATAATATAACGTATATAATATAATATCATTGCAATGGAGAACTGAATGCACTTAACACTGTCAATAAATGACTTTATCAACTGATAACTTTTGTTACGTAAAAAATGCATGTATCGTGTTGTATTGTCTTGAATATATATGTTTTAAATGGAATTTCTGGATCCCAAAATACACTGTTCATATATATAATCTATAATGTATCATAAAATATGTAAATGACTGTTCTCACATAAAGGTTACAGTCAGAGGACACTCAGGAGGAAATGAAACGAAGTGAAACTGCTCAGAGTGAAACCCACATGCATGTACACACATGCACCAACAGCTGAAATTCAAAACAACCCGCTTGCATGCAGCCCACAGAGCGATTCCTACGTGTGTTTGCTCTCTGCTCCAGCTCTGCAAACACAAATGTCAAAGCCTATGCAAAAGAGCCAACAAAATGGCACTGTCGGTTTACTCCCTGCTCATTGTTTTACAACAATGTGCAAAAAAACAGCATTGCAAGCGACACTCAAGACACGAGAAGACGTGTCATGGCTGGTTACAGTAGGGCACAGGCCTCAAACACTGGATGATAACATCAGCTCCGAAACATTTTCAGCCGAGAACACACACCTTTTCTCAATGCACTTGTTTGGGGGACGGCTACACTACATTCACTTGCAGATTGCAGCGAGGCAGCTGCAAGGTCTTTGTGTGAAGGAGAAGCGTTTCAAATGCAAATCTACACAAGCATCAGGCACTCCATGAGGACGAGAGATAGAGAGCTGTCTTAAGCGCTAAAGCCTGCCAGGCCACAACGGTTTGGGCAATAGTAGTTTACTGATATAAGAACGAATAAATGTCAGAACGTTGCTTTTAAAATTCCGAACTTAGGCACAATGAAACACTTGTGAACAACTGAAACACAAAGGCCAATGGAATACTGGCGCATTAGCTATATACTGAACACTACTTACTATTATTTACCAATTAGTGTGTATATATGAAGAGTTCAGATGCAAAAGCCTCTAAGTGCCATTTGAAATTTTCTTCTAAAATGATCATTTTTAACAAGCTTATATATTCAAGTTCAGTAATTTCACTTCAATTGCAATGAAGATTACCTATTAATTGTCATTTAAGTGAAATTACTGAACTTAAATATACAAGCTTGATAAAAATGATCATTTTAGAAGAAAATTTCAAATGGCACTTAGAGGCTTTTGCATCTGAACTCTTCATAGGCTATAAAACAAAGTGACGATTAATGTTTCCAAAAAATAGTGTGCTACATTGTCAGATGTGTCATGTTTAATTCAATGAGACGAGTGATGTGCATTTATTATTATCTAAGAACAAAAATACTGTAATGTATTAAAATAATTGTAAAAATGTCTGATTAAATACGAAATCAAGAGATGGATCAGCTGTCGCTTCCAGTTCATCATACTTGAAACAGAAGGTCAAGTTTAGAACATTGCATTGTGGGATACAGAATTCCTCTACATTTCAGCAAACATTGTAGATTATTCGGATATTTCATCCATACAAAAAAAAAAAAAAATACATGCATACCAGGATAGTATGGTATATGCTATTACGAACATAGTAAATATGTTGTGACCATATAATTACATTAAAGGCACGTCACCTGACCTGAGGGAACATGTTCAGAGGTGCATTGTGGTTAATCTGCTGTCAGCTGGTTATTCTTGAAAAATTAAACTTTTTTAGAGACCACAGTTTTGCACAGTTTTACCATTTTGCGATGATAATCATCTGCTTGTATAATATCCGCCTTATTATATGGCTACTTGTCAAATAAATAGATAAATGCACATGAAATAATGATTACAAGAGACATGAAGCACAGATATGTAGGAAAATGATTGACTGGGCCGGTCAATTATGAGGTTTAGTCAGTGTCATTATTATGAAAATACCTCATCTGACCAGAATCAGACTTCCAGGGAGCCGTGCAATGAAATTAAAATATATGGGTAACACTTTACAATAAGGTTCATTTATTAAACATTAGTTCATGCATTAACTAACATGAACTAACCATTTGTTACTGTGTGCGTTATTCTTTGTTAACGTTAGTTAATACAAATCTAGCTGTTCATTGTTTGTTCATGTTAGTTCACAGTGCATTAACTAATGTTAACAAGATTTTGATAAAGTATTAGTAAATGTTGAAATTAACATTACCAAAGATTAACAAATGCTGAAGAAGTATTGTTCATTCTTTGTTAATGTTAACTAATGTAGTAACTAATTAACCTTATTGTGAAGTGTTACCAATATATGATACTTTGCAAAATGGTGTGATAAACTGTTCTGCTATAATTATTTCATATAATTTTCAATTGATATACTCAGAATTTATGGCTGGATGACAAAAACATGAACTTGAAATACAAGAATTACAATAAAACGTAGGAAAACATACTGTACATTAACACACATACACATATTGAGGTCTTGAGATCTGTCATGACCACAGAAATGTGATGTTGGTCTGGTTCTCAGGTCCAATATTGTTCCTTGTTAGTTCAAAATAGTTAATGTTAACAAATGAAACCTCATAGTAAAGTGTTACAAACTAAAGTTAGAAGAGGTTTGATGCTAAAAAATGCATTATGCATTAATGCAAAACTTGCAAAATAAATAAAACGTACCTGCTTTCCCTGCTGTTATAAAGTGATTCTCTGATGGGATCCTGATGGGCTTGGTGATCTGCTTCATGTTGTGAGGATGATGATGAAGGACTTCTGCTGTGTCTTGAAAGAATGAAAGAGATCTCTCATTACTCCATCTCAGAGGGACACTGGCAGAAACAGGCTGAAGTCTAGACTTACTATTGCACTGGGTGAGTAAATGCGCACGAGACGTGACAATAAACTCCAGAACGAGAACTGAAAACGCGTTCATGCGAAAAGCTGGTCTATTTTTAAACTTTGCTTCCTCTTAATCAATTGTGCGCGTATTAAATTGTCACTGCCTGTAAAAACTCTGAAACAAATCGGACGCAAAGTTCAGAAGCAGGACCAAACTCTCCAGTGTTCCTGAGCTGACAGATGTTGCAGTAAAGGCAGTGGGCGGGCGGAAGACGCGTGAGGGCTGCTTCTGATTGGAGCAGAGACTAGCGCTGTTTGATCACCATTGGCTTATGCGGTCCTTCTTTCCGCAAAGAGCCAATGAGATCACTTTATTTCCTGCCGGGGCGGGGTTTTGTGTTCGATGGAAAAATAAGCATTCTGCTTTGGAGCTGTGGAATGTTTTTATGTTGCCTCATTTTCTGAACAGAGAAAGTGTAGGAGTCTTGTTTACATTCTGGAAATCATTATTTGAGGATGAGATATCTAGAGACGATCTTAAAGGAATATTTTCCCATATGCTGATATTTTCCATTGAAAAGACTCGACTTGTTGAGCTCCAAAAATGACAAAAACATCATGGAAGTAGTCCATACAGATGAAAATTTTGTATGTAAATACTAACCAAACACCAGCTTCTCTTTCTAAACTCAAATCTCATTTTCAAAGCAGCCATGGGTCTGTTGCTCAGTATGATGGCATTGATAGGAAAATGATATTAGTTCTTATGACAAAGCACTTTTTCATCCAAAGTCTACAAGGGAAGGCTATGTTGTCATGAGTTTCTTCAAGAATATCTTTTTCTTTTGTTCTACACCATAAATTACAGCCATAACTCAAGTCTGAATTAGAGGTATGACTGCAATTTATGTTGCAGGACAAAAAGTGAGACTAATGTTAACAAACAGGCCATATTTTATCATATTTTACACATGATTTTCAAAAAATCTATGCAGGAAAACAATAGGAACGTCTCAAGTCCCATGTCTCAAATGCAAATTGTGTTTCTTAGGTCTCAAAATGGTTCAATGGCTTTATTGTCTTGAAAATGTCACAATTTGTAATAGTCCTTAAAATATGCTTATTTTGTCCTTTGATTTTGGGGTGTGCTTTAGATTTTGAACTTCCGATTCAAACAGTTAATTAATGCATCATGGTTCATTACACTGAAAATTTATATAAAATCACATTGAAGAAAAAAAGGGCTTCATTCAAAACTCCTTCAGAAAAGTGTTTTAATAACATTAGTCCTCAATGGAAGTTCTTTTTTGTTTTTCCAAAAATAAAGACAATCATTTAAATAGTTAGGATGTTTAGTTGTTGCATTGATTGTGCAATAAATTAAGGTAAGAACTACAAAACAGCATTTTACATTATCTTCAGATCCAAAACTGCAACACTCAGCCAGAACTAATGTTAAAAGTACACATTTTAAACAACAAAAATCACTGTGTTATATGTTAAAACCAATTAAAAAAAACTGAATTTTATTTTTACTACTTTCCAGTGAGAATCATTTCTCTTGACCTGGGCTTCCCTTAACCTGATGTATAACACCTCTATGATGGTGGTTCCTTTTAAAGAAATATGATGAAGGCAAGTAATGGAAGTAGTGATGGACCACGTAAAAGCACTTTCTATAAGACATCAACAAAACAATCCTCGCATGTATTCAAACTCATCATGTTGAAATGATCATAATATCCTTTTTCCTGTCTCTAAACTCAATACTGAAATAGTTTTATTCATCGAAATTCCTGCTTCTGAATCCCAAATGCTTTGGTCAGACATTCACATGGACACTTTTCTCAGGAAGCACAACTGCCCGTGGGTGGGTGAGTTAATCATGGGTAACATAATCCTAACAGTCTTACTGCTTTGGTTCCTGTGACAATAGAACACCTGTCGTTGACATCAGTGCAAGTGAGGTGTACAGATCAATGCTCGTCGACTGCTGAAACCGTGAGATCTTTTCCCTCATCACTTACAGTACTAGTGTTGGTAGCTGGTTTCTAGTAACTTGGCAGATTTAACTTGGAAAAGGAAGGCAGATAGGCCTTTATACACTATCAGAAGGCACCAGGTTGCCTGTGGTGTCCAGCTGCATGCATTTACAGGTGCAGGCCGACACGGGACACTCACTGTGATCTCTGAAAGGACAGAATATAAAATATTACTTTGAAAATGTTGTACTCCATACTATACAGTTTTTAAGCGTTTAACGTTTTGGAAAGAGGTCTCTTTTGAGACCATGGTTGCATTTATTTGATCAAAAATGCAGAAAAATATTATTACAAATTAAAACAACTCTCTTCTATTTTAATATATTTAGAAAAAAGCTGAATTTTCAGCATCATTACGCCAGTCATCGGTGTCACATGATCCTTCAGAAGTCATTCTAATGTGCTTGGAAAATGTGAAAGTTCAAAAGAACAGCATTTATTTGAAAAATCATTTTTGATTTAATGCATCATTAGCCCTAATTGGTCGGTAATTATTTCTCAAGTGGACAAAAAAATAATTGCATGCCACCTTATAAGTAATAAATGTCATGCATTCCTATGGCAATTTATTTTTTTTTCACGGTAAAGGAACGATGTGATCCTACGAACCCGGGAAAACAATACTCACATATGCTTGGAATAATATAAATACATCTATACTGAATTGAATAATAGGAAAACATAATAAATATCTCATTTATTATTTGACCATTCAAATATCCTATAATATTTGAATTGATATTTGAACAATATTTGATTGAACAATATTTGAAATGGTAAGTTAATACAACCTCTTATTTAAATAAGGTAAACAATTGACTTGTCTATTTAGTTTATGTTCATAATTGTGTATAATATTGTATTGCACGTGTTGTAGCCATAATAATGGCGCATTTCAAATGTTAATATGCATTTATTATTATTATTATTATTATTGTCAAGAAACAGTAGGCAATTCGGCTGGGTATTTTTACACGGATGGCGGGAGAAAAACACAGACATTCTGGATTTGGACATCAATAACACTGACTAACCCCTGTAAATATTAAGAATTTCTTCCCTCATGAGAAACAATTACCATCCAAACAGGGCTATTGTTGAATTAAAAACAATCTTACTAACCCCAACTCAACTAAATTTTAAAAAGTAGTGTATTTGTATTTGTAATTCTATCAAATAAATGGCATAATATGGGTGAATATGACTCTTACCTGAACCAGCTGAGCATGTGACCCGCATGACCACCATGCCGGCAGTTGTGGCACCAGGTAAACCAGTTATTGAACTGTGCAAGTTTTTTGTCTCGCGTGAGATCGGCTTTCTCATCTGCTTTTGCTGACAAGATGGATGAGACTCACAATGAGCTGAACACATGTGGGCATTATATCATCATTTATCAAGAGGAACTTTAAATGATCTGTCTGTTACCTGGGCAGCTGGACACGGGGGTGCCCATGTTCATTAAGCAGAGGGCACAGCGTGGAAGTGGTTTACGACAGCCAGGGCAACTGGTGACCTTTGACTTGGTGGGCGAACCGCTGACCCCGTACTGACTGAATCCACGGCCCTGATGCGGTATCGCCGAGCAGCTGTATGATATAGACTTACCGCAGAAGTTACAGCTCACAAACACCTGCACAGAATACATCAAAAATAATAGAAGAAAATCAGATATAGCCAGCATAAAGACAACATTTAAGCTGAAGGATGCAACCAAAAATTATTCATGCTAGGAATTCACTAATAATTATGATGTTATGGCTCACAAACAATTTTATAAGTCGCTACCGTATAAAAAATGTATTCTAGAATTTTATTTGATAGTAAAAAAGCATCACAAAAATAACATTAGCTAAATCAGATAGATCATTACAGGTCAGTGATCGCAACATACATGCTTAATCAAAACTTAATAAAAATCTGATTCTAGCCTGTGCAAGTGGTTTTGAGCTGGGATCCAGTTTGCTCCTATGAATGTCAAATTCAGCCCGTTTATGCCAAAACCTCCAGGCGTCCAACAGGTTGCGATAGTTCTCGATCCAGCACTGCACCCGAGGGTCCTTCAGCACCTCTCCTGGGGAGCCCTACCAGAACAAACACCAGATACACAAACCTTTTACCAACTCACCACAACTTTTGTGAAGGAGACCTGAATGCACACCAGTTTTACAACAGTTACATTCAGTCTGTCCTATGGAGGCTCTAAAGGGACATTATGAAGACAAAAATATAAGATGGGAGGAACTTTAGGCAAGGCTTTTGCGTTTTCTCACAAATGTTTTGTGTTCCCGAAAGAAACTCGCAAAGAACACAAAGCGAATGCAAATAGTTTCTAGGGGAACGCAAACATTTTGTGAGACAACGAAAAAACATTGACTTATTACTTTTCCTCCCATCTCATATTTTTTTCCACGTCCCCTTATAGGGGCTCCATCCTGCAATTTAATCAACATCTGAATTTATTTTATTTGCATTTAACTTTATGTTTCTGTTGTAATATTCACTACTGTTCAAGTTAGGGATGCAAACTATCGATTAATTCATTAATCATTAGTTGATCGACCTCATCGATCGATTAACGATTAACTGATAAGCGCCTATTTTCCTGAGAATGTAAATTTCTCACTGTATCAATTTAACAAAAAAAGCAAAATATTGCTTATATATTGAATAAAAAAGCATGTTATAATGCTCAATTGATGTTTTATTGTAACAGTTGGGATACGTCACGGATAATGGCATTTATGTAGAAAATAAATTATGCACAGAAAATTAAAATAAAGATTATGTACAACTTTAAAAAATGCCCCTTTAAGAGCTGGGCGTGTATGTGCCGTGCGTCTCGAACACCCCTTTTGCCGTCTATGCGAACACACCATGTATGAAAGTGTGACAGACAGTTAGACTAGTTTCCCGGGAAAAATAACAAACCGGGAGGGGTCCGGGAGATAGGGTTAAAAAACGGGAAAAACGTGAGTATTGACAGGTGAGCTAAATTATTGTTAGGGTAAATACAGCTGGATTTTTGAGGTTAGCGTTTGTGTTTTTTGCACCTCAAAGTTTGTCGGCTCTCTCGCGTGAGCATCTCGGGTCACGTTCGCAATGTTCAATTAATTTAATTTAATCGAGTAAATTCTTGTCGACAATTAATCGATTAATCGTTTGCACCCCTCGTTCGAGTTTATGGTAGGATATTTTGAGGATGCAAAAATGTATCAAAAGTAGCAGTACTGACATTTGTTACAAAAATAATAAATTCAAATAAATGCAGATTTCTATTAATCAAAGAATATTGGGGAAAAATCATGGTTTCCACAAAAAAAAAAATGAACAGAAATGTTTCTTGAGCAGCAAATCAGCATATTAGAATGATTTCTGAAGGATCATGTGACACTGAAATCTGGAGTAATGATGATGAAAATTCAGCTCTGCCATCACAGGAATACATAACATTCTAAAATCTATTAAAACAGTCATTTTAAATAATTTCTACAGTGTTTTTGATCAAATAAATGCAGCACTGGTGATCATAAGAGAATTGTAGTATTATGTAAAACAAAACATCCATCCGAGGTCAGATCATCTTTATCATGGATGTTCGGTTACCTTCAGCATGCAGAAACTGGCCGTCTGCACGTCTCCGGTTCGGTCTACGTAACTCTCCATGAGATCGACTCCATCTTTGGTTAGTCCTGTGAGCAGGATTCCCTCCAGGTTACCAGCCTCCTTCATCTCATTGGTCAGCTTGTCTATGTAACGAGGCAACTTAAGGGAGGAAATAAAATGAAAGTGTATTACATACAGCACACCAGTGGCACTTGGATGAACAGAGGGGTGAACGGGCCTTACCTGAGCGTCATTTAGAAACATGCATGCGAAGGCCACCCTGTCCCTGACAGCAACACGACTCTCATACTGTAAAATAAAGAGCCTGGATATTCAGCAATTTTAAATTCAATTTTTCAAATCAATTCATTTAAGCTCAATACTCAGCCTAGTTTTTTCTCTTAACATACCAAGACCCCGTCATACGCGCCGGGTTCACTGGTGAGGAAGGCAAACATGATGCACAGGTACGGCTTCTTCAGCTGGAGTCGGAGAGAGCTGCACATCTCTCTCCACAGGGAGTTCTTCTCATCGGTGTAGCCCGACAGAGCCATGGCCACCACGTTCAGATTCAGATCACCTGATCAGAGAATAAAGGAAAAATACTCAAATTCAACTCCAAATTAATTTCTTTCTTATGGTGAATCTCCAATTTGATCTTCCATACAACAAAAGCATGGCTTTGCCAAGGAAAAAACAACAGCATAAAATGAACATAAAAATAATCCATATGACTTGTGCACTTTTTCTGAAGCCATATGATACCTTTATATGATACAGTTTTTATTTTGGCTTTATTAAAAGTTTTACTAATATTTTGAATTAGCTTTCACTTTTTATATTTTTAGTAATTTCATTATGTGACGTTCTCATTTTATTTTACTTGTTAATACTGCCATTTAAGTTTTAGGTTTTAGTTATTTATTTCCAGTTAATAATTTTAGTGCTTCAACTTTACCTTATTTCAGCTTTTTTTTTTTTTGCAGCCAATGCAACATTTTATTCAACTAATAGTTTTATTTTATATCAGAGTTATTTAAATAAACAGAATGTTTTAATAGTTGTAGTAAACGATAATATCCCTGATGTATTATAGACTGAAATTTAGGTCGTTGTTTGCCGAAATTCTACCTCTTCACCTCATTTTGTACTTCTACGTATTCAAGGGGCAGCTTTTCAGCCCACTGGTTAATATATGGTTTAATTGTATGCAAAAGAGCTCTGTGGACATCCTGTAAAACATCTCCTTTTCTGTTCCAAGACAAACATCATGTGCCCTGTCCATGAGTGCAAACAAAACACTGCAAAGACAAAAGACAAAAGTGGTGGTAGTATGTGTGAAACACCACACCCTTTATAAAGATCATATTTGTTTTCTAAAAACCCCTGAGCCAAAACAAATTATCATTAAAACCCAAACAACAGGCAATTATGAATATTAAGCAAACAGCCCCATATGCCATATGTATCTGCAGCTTCAGGCCATTTAATATTAACAAAATATCATTGTGTAATTATGGAAGCCATGCTTTTGTCAATTTATTAAGTATATAAGAAACGCTTTTGATAGCAAACAGGCAGCTGATGGCGTACACCATTTCTCACTAGCCTGGATTTTACACAGTCTTTATAATAACTTTGCATTCATGTGAGCACAAAGGGGAGAACAGACTTCCTGTAAATCCCTCAGGGAAACACTGACATATATATATATATGAAGAGTTCAGATGCAAAAGCCTCTAAATGCCATTTGAAATTTTCTTCTAAAATGCCCATTTTTATCAAGCTTGTATATTTAAGTTCAGTAATTTCACTTAAATGACAATTAATAGTTAATCTTCATTACCATTTAAGTGAAATTACTGAACTTAAATATACAAGCTTGATAAAAATGGGCATTTTAGAAGAAAATTTCAAATGGCATTTAGAGGCTTTTGCATCTGAACTCTTCATATATATATATATATAAGCAATTCAAATTATTCAGATAGCATCTTAAATTTACACGACTCCCTTAAATCATGTAATAATATCAATAATAATATCATGAGATTAATTAAATAGTATTATCAGTATTAGAGGCATTTTCTCCAACCCAAACAGTTTACTCTTACTTTCTATATATTTATTCATCTTTTTACTGTGCATCATATTTGATGCATGTAAAGTTACACACTGGAGTGTTAGTGTGAACACTAAAGAAGTAAAAAACAGTAGCAAAAATTGCACACATTTGTAATATTGATCAAAATGACTAAATCTTTTGGAAATAGCACTAACATCTACTTGCATGCATGCATCATCAATAAAGCATAATGAATGATTTATATATATATATAAGGCATATAAATATAAATTAATATAAATATTAAGGCACTTAAAGTGTTTTCCACACTAAGCCTTTTAGCAAGTCCTTATGTTTTTAGTGATTGAAATGCTGCAGCAGGTGCTGTATATGACTCAAAAGTACCTAAATCTTGTATTTTGTTACACATATTTTAGTTTTTATGTCTCAGGCATGCCTGTTTGGATGGATATTTTGCCCTTCAGGGCTCTGGGCCAGTCACGTGACTGAAAACTATTAATCGGGAAACTTGTGAAGGCCCCCAGTCACTGTCTGGACAATGTTCCTCCAGTCCAGTCCCGTACCTTTCTCTGAGGAAGCTCCTTTATGAAGAATCTGAATGGCCCGCCGGATGTCCAGGTTAAAGAGGGCGACGGCAGCCGCTCTCTCCCACTCGCCCTCCTGCTCCAGAGACTTCAGGAAGGGTTCAACATCGTTGTCAGGCCCTCGGCTAATCCAGCCACACAACTGCAGGGCCAGACTGCGCTCCTCGCTGTGGTACCGCGGTACATCCGTCTGCCTGTCTGAACCCGACCAGCACCGCCGTGTCTCTGTAGTGCCTGATGGAGGAGGTGACATTTCATGAGAGGGCCTCCACTGACAGATACCATGAAGGGCGTATGAGGCATTTAACAGATGTCAATGAGAAATACTTTTACTGTACTAGAAAAAGACGTTTCGCTCTTCTCTACAACAATCACCATTACATTCACAATAAATGTGATTGACTAGTATTGAGTCATTGACACTTACCAGAGCTGGACTTGACAATGTTTTTGATGCCTGAGTAGATGAGCGTCTGTTTATTGCTCTGTTGCTTCTGTTCCACATGTTCAGTGTACTGCTTCATAAGTAAAACTTGTATAGGAAATATAGAGATATCAAATAGAACCAGACCAAAAATTAACTAATCACTCAAGGGATTAACAGATAATGAATTTAAAAGACATTTGTAAATAGAATTTCATGCTGATTTCTTGTTAACAATTTCAAGTCTCATTCTCAGATGCCACAGTTGTTTGCTTCAGAAAGAATGACTGAATGATCTATTGCACATATCCACATTTTGATTAAGATATGTGTGATACAATGAGCATTTTTGAGGAAGAATTGATCACTACATTGAAGCTAGTTTAGTCCCATCAAATCATTTGAGATATTTATCATTTTTTTGAAGCAAGTAATTAATTTATATGGTGATTTATCAAGCTAGTCTGGAATATATAGTGTCATTCTATATCATGTACTTATTTTGATTTGAATAAAATGTTTATTATATATGTTTATTAATAATAAATGTATTGTGATTATATATATATATATAATATAATATATATAAAACATGTAATATAATTATATATAATATATATAAAATAATATATTTATATTAATATAATATATTAATATATTAAATAATATAATATATAAATATAATATAAATAATATACAATATAATTATATTATACTTATTATAATTTATATATATATATATATTTTTTTAATTATATTAAATATAATTTATAATATATGTATAATACATAATTTAGAATAGAGATTATATGTAATAAAAAGTCATAATGAAATAAATATAATTATAATATTAAAGTAAAAAAGTAGCAAAACATCTAGAAACAACAAGAAATTTTCCATGACATTCAACAACAACTTTGACATATGCTTTGAAAGATCCCCTGTAATGCCACAGGGTTGCAGTGAAGGATATAATGGAGTGTGTACCAGAGCGACCTCAGCTGCGGGTCGTCTCCTCCGGCCAGCAAGTGGTTCCGCCACACCTGGACGGTGTCGTGGCCATAGCGGGACTGCGCTCGCTCCCTCATCTTAGTGGCGATGTCCTTTTCGGCAGCGGCTGAGCCCTGTCCGGCGTCCTCGGCGCACTCGTAGAGGTGCCGCCCACACGCCCACATCAGCGAAGTGGTGGAGCTCCAGGCCAGCGAGATGCGCTCGAAGACGGTGAAGTCGTTCATGACCCGGTTGGGCGACACCACCACCATGCGGTTCTGTGCCGACGGATGCCAGGCGAAGCTGCTGATGATGCTCTCGCTGCAAGGCTGCACGCTCCGCTCGATGATGGTGGGCTCCACCTCGTCGCCGAACGGCATGGGCGTGTGCTGCATGTCGTACAGCCGGATGATGTTGCTGTCCCGAGTGAGCGTCGCTAGCAGACCCATGCGAGTGGGACACCAAGCCACTTTAGTCAAAGGTTTGGGCTGCTCGGTCAAAGTGAAGACTGGCTTTTCAAACTTGCGCAAATCCCAGATAGCCACCTGGCCTTCGTAGAAGGAGGCCACGCGGTCCTGAAAGTGAGGGTCCACCGTCACGCCCTGGATGGCCTTGGTGTTCACAAACGTCTTCTGGCTGGTGTTGCGCAGGTCAAAGATGGCCAGATTCCTGTGCATGCCGGCCAAGAGCAACTTCTGATGCTCGCGAGGAAGCCAACAGAGAGAAAGACAGGCGTCGTTCTGACCCAGCTCGTATAGTGGTTTGGTCACCACTGGCCCCGAGTCTGAGTCCCCGGACATGCGAACCTTCTCGGCGGGCACTGCTTCGGGGGAAAACTTACTGCTGATGTCCCATATCAGGACAGAAAAATCCGCCCGATGTTTATCCAAACCAGCCGCCAACCAATTACTGTCCACCGGGTTCCACGCAAGCGTATTGCATTGTCGGGCGTGCTTGGGCACAAACTCCTTACCCATCAGCTCCTTACATTTAGAGTTGAGGCTCTGTCCCAGACTGGTCAGGGCGACTCGGCCGTTGGCCTGTCCCACCGCCAGCAAACACTCCGGCTCATGTTTGGGATACCAAGCCACACATTTCATATACGGGGTGTCGGAGTTGATGGCCAGCAGCGTGGCCGCCGTCTCCTCGGATAATGGAAGGGCGCCAGCTTTGGTTTCTGAGCTTCCTGCGGGTCCGATCCGATACAGACTGAGTTCATTGTCACAGATCACATAACGGTCTGCGTGATGGGGGGACCACAGGATATCTGGCTTATAGCCACTCGACATGGCAGGACAGTGGCTTCTTCAGTGCTGATACCTGCAAAATAATATATTATATATTATAAATATTATTATATATTATAAAGCATCTGATTTATACAGCACTTACACACCTCACCTGTTTCAGTTAGTTACGGATACATATCAACACATACTGTTTGTATAGAGAGAGTTAGCCTATATCATCTATTGAAGTTCAATGTAACTTTTGATTACATAAATCACAATAATACATTTATAATAATCACAATAAATTATTAGACATAATTATCATCATAAATTGTATTGTTATTGTGTAAGCAAACGTCATAATAAAATAAATCAGGTAATAAAAATATTACAATGATTTATTATTGTTTTATTATTATGGGAGTAACATTGTAAAACTAGACATTGAGAATTTGATTTTATTTGTGATTTAATAATTCATACATCAAAGGGTTAAAAAAATAAAGTTGCACATGAAGCTAAAGGTTATGAAAACAAATATTACCAATACATTACCAAAGTTCAAGTGGATTGATACAGCCAAAGTAAATATTTAAAATAAAGAATAAATAAAATAAAAACATCCATTCTACATCACATGATTCTAGCACTTCGTGATAATATGTAAATATGATACAGTTAAACCTATTTGATAAACAAGTAAAAGCTATAGTGTGATTTAATGTTCTTATGACTTGATTTCAATAACTGCGAGTTAGCCGGTCAGCTAAAGCTAAACTACCAATACAACCTTTTCTAAACCGAAAACAGGTAATGACAGACACAGCCCCTTATAAAGACACAGAATAAACCATACGTTGAGCTATAAATAAATGACAGCTGTGTTCATAAGCGTTTGATAAATATAAACTTACATTTGACGTGCAAACATGCTGAAGTTTGTTTGGGTCGCGGGAAGTCGGAAGCAGTGCAGAATGTAAACAGTGTGACAGAAGCTGACAAAATAAAAGTCCCACTGCATCTAATGAATATAACAGACATCTCAGCGATCTAACATAGCTCATTCAAAAATCTCAAGGCTCCAGGACAAATAACCAAGCTGAAAAAAATGATCTAAAAAAATAAAATAAAATAAAGCCTGCCTAAAATAAATACAGATTATCGGAAGCTCATTTCCGACACAAATAATAAGATAACGGTTTACATTTAGACATACTATGTGAACATTAAGAGATACAAATTCATTGTGAAATGAAAAGTATTTTTTTATATAATTATGACCTTAAATCTCATAATTAGGCTAAGTATTTGTATCTCGTAATTTATTTATTTATTTTTCTTCATCTCATAGTCATAATTATGATTTACGAACGCATAATTGTTTTATTAAGTCACAGAAATTGGCTTCCACAGGATTTGAGCTCGAAACTTTACTGCCCTCTACCGTTGAAATTAAGGTTTGTTCATGAAAAGTGGAAATGTATTACAGTTTTTCTGAATTGCTAAAACACATTTCTTGAAACCATCACTCACTTTCTCAAAACCTTAAACATAAAACCAATTTTTCAATCCACATTCAGAGAACTTATGACTCTTCTGGCAAAATGAAACAGTCTGAAATTTTATTTGTCTTTTATTTGTGCTCAAAATAAAACAATGCTTTCAGATCATACACACAGCTAGTCAATATTAATTATAAACACTACAGATCATTCATTAGAAACTACATTAGAAAAATGGAGAAAACAGAATTCAAAGCATGCAATTACAGAAAAGAAGTATTTTGTAACAAGTATGACAACTTCATTGTGAAAGGTGAATAAATTGTATATTACGTATCGTATAGTATTAAACTGAATATTGTACAGGATTGAATGTCTGTATATTCAGCACTTGCATACTGTGAATATACAGTGACCCAACTGCAAAAGCCAAAAAGATTACCGTGAAAAAAAAAAAAAACTCAATGAAAATTATGTAAACTCAGAAGAGTTGTGCAAATGCAAAATTAAGGTCAGTGAGAGAAATTTTGCTCTGCTTCTGCATCATGCCTTCATGTTGGTCCAGAGGAGTTTCTCCACATCACAGGTATTGTGAATCTCTGTAGGCTTAGGGAAAAACCCTAAAGCCAGATCCATCCTTTACAACACACCAGACCTTGTTCTTCTTCGTCCTCCTCCTCCTCCTCATTCTTCATTGTTCTTGCAATGTTTAGCTAATAATAATCTGTAATTATAGCTACTGTAATACTTCATGCACACCATGAGGTCCCTCAATCCTTGTTTATTATATATTTTGTTTTAAACAATATGAGGATGTTGTGTGGAAAAATAAGGGTGAAGCCAATCCTTGACATGAGTCAGATCTCAGGAGGTTCCAGAATGTTTTCCAGATTTCACATCGTTTTTCTGAATTGTTTTCAAGAAATCAGAAGCTTTTGGGGGAAATATTATTATACTCCAAACAATCTCTCAGCATTCATCTCCAAAACAGATCTAAACAGCAGAACATATTGGAGAGATGAATTTTAACACATGCACATTAAATCACAAAAATCGAATAAAATCTATTTTTATACCATAATACAACAGATATGCTATAAATACATATTTAATAACATATAAATAACGATGAAATAAAAACAAATCAAATAAAAAATGATTGGATGGTTACACGTATTAGATGGATGTCCTGTCCTTTCGAGAGAATGTGCGTGTGTGGGTGCGTGAGTGTGTGTATTCAGTCAGGCATCAGATTGTTGTGTCTGTGGTGTTGGGCTGATGTTCGGTGCAGAACTGAAGTGACTCAGAACAGAAAGTTCTCCACACAGAAGACATGAGCACGTGGATACTCCCGATATTTGCATAACAGGCAAGGTAAGTGCTTTATCCTTTTTAATGTTATTGTTCTAATACTGTAGATCTTCCTGCTTAAACCCTCATTTTAGCATTAGGATCAAAACTAAAAATTGATCATTAATGTTAAAAATACACATTAACATTGTTGCATGTATTTGTTTAAAATGTGTTTTTGATGCACATTCTGATTCATTACATTAGACATTATGTTATATATATTATAGAATATCTGAGGACCATGTTCTGCTGTGTTTGAACATCTAAAAAGTGTGTATTCAAACAACTCTTTGTGCATTTATTCTTTGTATAATGCATGCAATAATTATGCACCATAAACAGATTTTTAAGATGCACAGAATTTTTTTATTCGACTGTCTTAGGTGAGGCATGAATGAAAGCATGGCCAAAGTGTTTTTTCTGAGCTTGTTGCTTTGGCTGCTTGTACCTGCGGCCAGATGCCAGAACAGAAGACAATCACCGAACAACCTCACCACAAAACAGGACAATGGTAAACGCATTAGCGTCTTCTTCAGTTCCAGTGCATCATTTATTGTGTTGACTAAGTCTTTGCATGTACAAATGTAAAAGTTAGATATCTTTACTATCTCAATTGTTACTCCAAGACTACAATGAGATTAAATGGAGACTGTTCTCCTGAGAAAAGATGACTAGTGGTCCAAAAGATAATCACTTTTCACTCAAAATTGTTTTGCGGATAATATAATTTGGAATAAATTTGATCAAATTACAAAAAAAGACCAAATTAAATTATTTTCGCTAGTGGTCTGATGCGTTTGGATCTTTATCTCTATAAAGCCCAATGTGTGATATTTTGATTCACGAAGTTCTCTAAATGATCAACATGATCAAAAGTTTGCCTTCTGTCGTCTGATTGATCGTTTCTAAAGTAGCTTTTAGTGTGATTGAAAAAAGTCCATCTTTAGTTTTTGTGGTTCACATGTCTTTTTGCTCAGATATCTTTAATCATTTTTTAAAGTAAACTTATAATAACGTATATAGTTGGTAATATTTCAAGATAAACACTTGTTGGACTGAAAAAAACTAAATTAAAAACAACAAAAAAATCATGTTTAGTATCAAATATGATCCATTAGGCTTTTGAAGAACATTGTTCATCTCTCAATAATCATTGTATTGCATTGCAGGACATGTTTTCCCCCTACAGTAAAAACTAGCTTTGATCATAAAACTAAGCATTGAAATATAATTTTATATAATAGTCACTTATACTGTTAAAATCTCTGTTGATTTACACTACAAGCTATTATATTACTTTTTCTCCCCAAATAAATATCAATAATCAAATAATAATCAAATATCAGATCAAATAAATTTTTGATCTGTTTCTGAATAAAATGTTGATGTTTTATTCCTTCTCAAGAATAATCTCATTCTGTATGAGTCATAAAAGCCTAACGTATACTCAAAACACATATGCAAACTTTTTTTTATTAGATTTTGTCTAAAAAGGTTCATTAAACTGTTCCATTAAAAAAAGATCCTTTCAGTCAATAATTATTTTATTTTGTCCACATCTACTACATTTTAATAATCTAAAGAGCCTTTTGTGTAATGGAAAGGCTCCATGGATGTTATTGTTAAAAAATAATCGTGATTTTAACGGTAAAAGAATGGTAAAAATGCTACAGTGCAAAACTGTTAATTGGTTAACAGAAAGTTTCCGTATATACGTTAAATAACTGTAATAGATCTCATGGTACATTAAATGTAATTTTACTGTAAAATACCGTTAAATTTACAGTTTTTGAAAGTGAAAAAGAGGAAATTAGTCACTACTGCGCTATGTTGGTTTGTATGTATGTCTGGCTGTTTAATAATAAGAAAAAAAGACCAAATTGTACAATTTACAGTGAAAAATCGTAAATTGACATTCCCACAATTCCCTGTGTGACACTTCAAATTTTATGCATTTTTGTTGAAATAACTTTGGTTCCTCATAGTTTTCTTGTTTTTTTTCCTAATCAGTTATGTACATTAGTTTTAGGTTACATTTAATGTTGTTAAATTAATGTTTATTGCATTTTTTTTTTATTTCATGTGTGTTACCATGATGGTGTTTAATATTTGTGTGAATGACAATGTGTAGTTTCTATATATAGCCTAAGTATTTACCTTCTTATGAAAGACTACTTGTGAGCTATGATTGATCATGTGATTCTCTTCACTGTAGGATGATTGGTTGTCAGCATATTATAATGGTACAAAACAGACAACAATTCTTCAATAGGTTGAAATACGGTTTATTACTGTAAATTTTAAGTGAAGTCTGGAAAACCAAAAATGTTGTTACCGTATTATTGACGGTAAAGTTCTGGCAACCACAGCTGTAATATTTTTACCGTAAAATGTACGTTTTATTTTTATGTGTGCTTAAGGAGTTTACGCCAAGTCCCCTCTCTCGTTTCAGAGCTAGTATGTCCACTCGAGATCGCATTCATCCTGGACAGCTCAGAGAGTGCGAAGAGCTTTCTGTTCGACCGAGAGAAAGCATTCGTGCGCTCCTTCAGCAGGCGTGTGGCTCAGATGCAGGTTTCTGACTGGCATCTGAAGACCCGTCTGGCGCTCCTCTACTACAGCAGTTCAGTGCACATCGACCAACGCTTCACAGACTGGCAGGACTTTGACGTCTTCGTGAGTAGATTGGCAGACGCCGTCTACATCGGTCAGGGAACGTATTCCACATATGCCATATCCAACGCCACCCAGCTCTTCACCAGCGAGACCAAGGAGCAGAGTGTCCGAGTGGCCCTGCTCATGACCGACGGCATCGACCATCCGAGGAATCCCGACATCATGGCGGCGGTCGCTGAGGCCAAAGGCCACAACATTAAGATCTTCACCATAGGCTTATCAAACCTGGCGAAGGACAGTGCCAAGCTGCGGATGGTGGCGAGCAGTCCATCCCTGCAATACTCCCACAGCCTCACTGACCCCAGACTGGAGGAACGGCTCCTGCAGCAGCTCGTGATTAGAATATTTCTTACTATTATATTAATAATACTTTCTTATTTTCATTTTTATTTTAAGTGTACTTTCATTCATTTAGTTTTGATGCAAGAAAAAAACTCTTTCTTTTTTACAGCCTAAAGGGAATGTTGCTGCTATTTTGGGTCAGAGAATAGATGCTCTAAAAGTTTATATTTGTGAGGGTTTGAGATCCAAATACAGTCACTAGTGTTTGGTCTTCTGTCCTGAAGCATGGTTCACACATCAATGGGTGAATCAAATCTGTGTGTGAGGGATTTTCCCAATAAACACAGACGGAAGGGTCTGCCGCTCGGGAAATGTCAAGCACTGTCTGGGATCGGGTCACGTAGAAATGCATAAAAACGCTTATCGTGTCATGCACGGAATTTGGCGATAAATTAGTTTTGGTAGTGTTATAGATTTGTATTCTAATTATTTCTCTTTTCATTTTCTTTTTCAGGAAATAATTGCAAAGAATGAAGTAAGTACTGAACTATCAAGAAGAGTGACCCTCAAAGCATTCAGACACTTTAGTCATAAAAATCCTGAATATCATTGCATTTGAGGAAAATAGCCTTGAAAAACCGAGCTACAAAACCACACAGGTTTCATAATTCTCAATATCCCCTAATAATGAATTCATAACTCAAGTGGATTAAATGAATAACTAATAATGAAATATACAACTGCTATGTCCGACTTTACCCAGATACACTATAAATACGTATAAACTGTAGGCTCCAACAGTATTGGCCGCTAAATTGTTTCATTGTCCAACCTCTGTATAAGTGTGTCCAACTTTATTCACATACAGTGCAAGTACATCCCCATATACAAACAATCAAGCTGAAAATATCAACTTCTTGATGTCGTCGCAAAATGTTAACTATAGTAATGTCCAGCTCTAATCTGCTTAATCTGAAAATATGGTATGAAAATAGCAAACTTACCGGTTGTATTTGTCTCTCGCCAGTGCCCACGGCCACCGGTGTGTTCGTGTGAGAAAGGTGAACGAGGACTTCCAGGAGCTTCTGTGAGTATTGCTGGGATTGAATTGAGGCCATTTTCCTTCACTTGTGGCGTTCATGAAGACAACTCTATTTTTAGGGTGAAAAAGGAGAGCAAGGTTATGAAGGACCGCCTGGTGCAAAAGGCTCAAGGGTGAGAGTGAAAATAATTACCATTTAATTATGATGTTTAGATCTGTTGTGTATTGTTGTTGATGCACTGCTCTGACTGATTTTACAGGGGGAAACAGGAGCACCTGGTCTTCCAGGAATCAATGGTCCAGAGGTACATCACATCTTCATTGGGTCAGTTTATACATTTTATCTCTGACTGTCTGACTCTGACCAACATGGTTCTTCTTCCTGGTTCCTCATCCACAGGGAAGATCTGGGTTCAAAGGTGATAAGGTAAAACATCTGGGTTGCATATGCATTTGGGTTGTTGCAATTCATTTGTTAATAGCATTGTCCTAACCAGCCACAAGACTATCTACTTAGATCGTAAAATAATTCGCATGCAAATTAGAGAGCACTTTAAAATTAAGGTTCATGGCTTTGATGGTTCCTTGAAGAAGATTTAAAGGAGCCGTATGTAAGATTGGGGCCAAAATTGGTACTGCAATCACTTTCAAATTACTGTAGAGTGGTGTCGCAACACTACTGACTTCATGATTGGTAGACCGGTGGAGACCAAAACACAACATGACAACATCAACATCAGTTGACTGCAACTTCACTTTTTAAATGACAATGTCCTTGCCGAACTACTGTTGTCAGTGATATAAGTATTTGAAATTAACATAATGTCTATTGACATATCAGGCCCATTTTATGATTATTTTATATAAATTTCTTACATCCAGCTCCTTTAACATCCATGGAACCCTTTTCATTGCACAAACGGTATGGTACTTTATAGTGGAAACAAATTTATTTTGATTATGAAGATGTTCCGTCCACATTTAAGAACTGTTCACTGAAAGGTTATTCTGGGATTTGATTATTTCTTCTATGACATCACTGCTCTCTAAAAAATGCTGGGTTATTTCAACCCAAATTTGGGTTTCAACCCACATATGGACAAATCCAAATGTTGGGTTAAAAATGTTAAAAAAAAAAAAATTATAGTTGAAAGTGAAAGTTGAAGTTGGGTTAAAATTTGAAATTACATTTTTAACCCAACATTTGGGTTTGTCCATATTTGACCCAAATTTGGGTTGAAACAACCCAGCATTGTTTAGAGTGTGTGAAAACATCCGTTTTGAATCTTTACTTTAAGAGTGTCCTTGTGGCTTGACTGGACAGAGTAACTTCTCAGCTTTATTAATGCAACTTTCCCTGTTTCCCTGTACAATAACTGAAGTCTTGAGTCATGTTTTAGGGGGATCAAGGTAACTGTGGACCACCAGGGCAAAAGGGACATAAGGTAAGTCTTCTCTATTGTACGAATTACAATTGCTCTGAAATAGCCACGTATGATTGATCAAAGTTTTATGTGTCATTTCACAGGGCACTGAAGGGCCTCCAGGACCGAGGGGCCCCAGAGGAGAGCAGGCACAGTACAAACATATCTTTACATATGACATATTACATTTAATTCTGTGAAACTCTTGAGTAAAGATAACTTTATGCCGTGCATAATATTTAACCGTAGAACACACATCAAGCTTCAATTTATATTTGGAAAAAAACTTGATAACTAAAATTAATTACTTTATGAATTTATTCAGTCTTCGATTTTTCATGAATTTATGTATTTACATGATATTATTAATATTGGGTGGTCTTATTCATACCATCCTGTACTTTTCTGAACACATGAAACACATGCTAATTGTGTATTTAATCCATACAATCAAATTACAATAAACACCAGCAGCATTTTAATAGGAGTAGTAGTAGTATAATGTTTAATAATTATGCCACTGTTGAAAAACATTAATAAAAGCTTTTTTTTTTACTTTTAAGAAGTGTGTATAACAGCACCATTTAAGGGGTGAATTGTGTAAGGGTGATTTCAGACCAAAATAATTTAGTGATTTATATATTATATATATATATATATATATATATATATAAATTCACTTTCTCACTTAAAAAAAGAATTATATATATATATATTTTTTTCTTATTTTTCTTATCTTATTTTCTTATTTTTTTTTAAGTGAGAAAGTGAATATAGAAATGATGTCTTATCACATAAACGCGGTGATCATGGCAGGCCGCGGCTGTCTCCTCGCTCTGCACTTATGGAATGTGATCGGCAGATCGCTCGTAATCCTATGCTAATCTACACATGAAAAGGAGTGAATCCAGGCTTGCAGGATATTATTCTTTTTCCGAGGACGACTTTGTACTGTGGGATTAGTGAAGAGACTGAATAGCTCAGATTGACTGGGTCAGGTCCTTCAGAACCAACAGATACCTAAAAGTGCCATATCAACTTATGGTTTAATATAGGCATATGGCTGATTAATTGTTTAAATTGTTTATTGCATGAGAGTGCAAGACCAATTTTAACATATTTCTTCATTATTTCACCAGGGTCTGAAAGGGCCTCCAGGGGACCAGGGGCAAGAGGGTCAAGGAGGACCCAAAGTATGATCATATCTTCCATTTCTTTCACGGAAAATGACTGTAATTGATATTTGTGCCTTAAATAGAGACAGAAATCTGGGTGTAAAGAATTCATATTGAAGTGATCTTTCCATGTTTGGGTGCAGATTGTGCCTCTCACGTTTGGTCTGGAAGTTCTAACAAAGAGTGCTTTGATCCGACAAATATATAATTGCGCATTCAAATGCAAAAACTCTTAAAACGGTCAGACACAAGGAGTGTCTTTATGCTCTGTAAATGTCATTTGGAACATACACAAGTGAATGCGTTGGGTGATCAGAGTGTATACTGAACCCTTTCACCATTCATCATGCTAATAGGATGTTAAAGTTGCAACGTGAGCATCTCTGAGATGACTTACAGCATTTTGCAGCAGTATCAGCTTGAAATTTATGTGAACTTTTAAATTTATAAGAAAATGACATCTAAATGAATGACTGACCTTCAGGTTGTTCCTAGGGGGACCGAGGGCCGGCTGGTGCGTCTGGCCCGCCGGGAGATATTGGAATTGGATTCCCTGGACCAAAGGTAAACTTTTCAGCTGATTGTCCTCAACATGACTTCTCTCAGTTCATATTAGACAAAAAAAGCAGTAGAAACATATACAACCAATAAAACATTCAGTAAGATTTGTTTTATAATTATTCATCAAGGATTTATTAAAGGAGTAGTTCACTTTTAAAAAAACTTTTGCTGATAATTTACTCACCCCCATGTCATCCAAGATGTCCATGTCTTTCTTTCTTCAGTCGAAAAGAAATTAATGTTTTTGATGAAAACATTCCAGGATTTTCTCCATATAACGGACTTCAGTGGGAACCAAACAGTTCAAGGTCCAAAAGACAGTTTCAGTGCAAACCGTTCAAAGGGCTTTAAACGACTCCAGACGATGAATAAGGGTCTTATCAAGCGAAACAATCGCTCATTAAAAAAAAAAGTTTAAGTTTTATAAGCTCAAATGCTCGCCTTGCTCGTGCGTGACTCTCCTGTTCGAACTCGTTCATCAAAACGAACGAATCTTTTTTCGTGTCTTTTTTTGGTTCATTCAATGAATGAAAGGAACGAATTGACTCGGGAAAAGATTTGTTCATTTTTCTTTTTTTTATGAGCGATCTTTTCTTTTGATAAGGCCCTTATTCATCTTTTGGACCTTGAACCGTTTGGTTACCAGTAAAGTCCATTATATGGAGAAAATCCTAGAATGTTTTCATCAAAAACCTTAATTTCTTTTCGACTGAAGAAAGAATGACAAGGATATCTTGGATGACATGGGGGTGAGTAAATTATCAGCAAAAGTTTTTTAAAAAGTGAACTACTCCTTTAAATTGATCAAAAGAAAAAATAAAGAGATTTATATTACAAATGATTTCTTTTAGGGCGACAAAGGAAATCCCGGAAGACCAGGTCCTGTAGGTCAGGTTGGCATTGGTCAGCCAGGTCTATCTGTAAGTAAACTTTTAAGGGTCTAAACTTTTAAGTAAACCTAAAAGTATGACTTTAAACATGCATTTATAGATCATAATGAGATAAATGATACATGCATCAATGAAGGGTCCTCCGGGTTTACCAGGATCACAGGGGAGCCCAGGAGCTCCAGGCGAGGGACTCCCTGGCCCAAAGGTGAGCAGAGACAATTTCTGTTCCTGCTTCTTTTTAGGTCACTCCCTTTTCGATATATAGGCTCTCTGACCTTTTCTGAAAGAAAACGCATGAAAATTTAATCACACTCAAATCGTTCCAACTGCCAAACCCGTAAGTCGTTCTTACTTCTGTGAAAAACAAATGGAGATGTTTAGTAGGATGTCTTGTCCTGCTCTTTTCAATAGTGAAAGTAAATGAAGATAATGTCAATAATATAAACACTCTTAAAAGTAAAGTGATGTCACATCTCAACATCTCCCATGATGCCACAGACGAATCATTTTGGGAACAATTCAGTAAAGAGTTCTTAAAAGAACCTTTTTTTCTTGAAGAACATTTTAAAGAACCTAAGAACCTTGGGATAAAAGGAAAGATTCCATGGATGTTAAAGGTTCTATATGGAACTTTAGACTCCAATAAAGAACTTTTATTTTTAAAAGTGCACACTGAAAATCATCTCAAATGAATGTATACCTTTATGATATTCTTTCCCTATTATTATGTTTGTGTGAATAAAGTAAAAAATAAACTTTTTTAATCTGTTTTGTGTTTGTGTCCTAGGGTGACCGTGGCTATGTCGGCCCTACTGGTGGACGTGGACCCCCGGGTTATGGAGTCAGAGGTGAAAAGGTACGGTGCAGTTGTGTAAGATTTACGTTGGCCATATAAATAGACATTTTGCTCAAAATTTAGCCCTTATATCCATTCTATTAGGGAAATGCGGGACCTCCTGGATCACCTGGACCAATAGGAATGCCTGGCAGGGGAATTCAAGGAGAGAAAGTATTTTGTTATGTTATTTTTATACCAATATTTCTGGAACTATGTGAAAAGCATGCTTCATGTTCTCAATACATGCTTATAGTGTTAGTGATTTAAACAAATCCCTAAGCCTAAGTAATAAACAATGTTTGTTCTATATTTATATGTAATTTGTTCATGTTGAGAATTACGTTTCGAAACAATTGGAAACATTTAACAGTCGCCTCCATCTTAATATCGAAAGGGGAATCAGGGACCCGCTGGTCCTCCTGGTCAAAGAGGGAATCCTGGGATAGGACTCATGGGTATAAAGGTAAGACTGCACTTCAATTTTTTTTTTTACAAAGAAAGAAAGAAAGAAATTGATACTTTTTTCCAGCAAAGAAATTAGATTAAAGACATTTATATTGTTACAAAAACTGATAATAATAGAAATGTTTCTTGAGCAGCAAACCATCATATTAGAATGATTTCTGAAGGATCATGTGACACTGAAGACTGGAGTAATGATGCTGAAAATTCAGCTTTAAACACAGGAATAAATTACATTTTAAAATATTTTAAAATAATAATATTTCACAATATTACTGTAATTTAAATAAATTCAGCATTGGTGAACAAGATGGAAAAAAAACGTAATTATTTCAAACCTTTGAAGAATATACAACTTCGTTTTGTTTGCTCTTTTAGGGAGAACAGGGATTCCCTGGAGATCCTGGAGCCACTGGAGAAAGAGGAATCGGAGAACCAGGACCCAAAGTAGGTTGTCGTTTCAACTAAACTCTAGTGACATGACCTAAAAAAAAAAAAACAGAATAAAGAGGCAAATCATGAAATCAGAGTTGTGTTTGTGTTGATGCCGTATAGGGTGAACAAGGATTACGAGGTTTACAAGGTGAACCAGGTGTACCAGGAGAAGATGGAACCATGGGACCAAAGGTGCCCGTATAACTTGTTAGTGGTGGATAGCTTTACATCCAAAACATTTAGTGGGCATATCTTGTAATATACTATGATATCTTGTTGATTTTAGGGTGATTTAGGCCTGCCAGGACCCAAAGGACAAGACGGACCTCCAGGAAGAGGTCAACCAGGAGAGAAGGTGTCATGCCAACTAAAATTTTTATATTAAAAAATATATTATTTTATGTATTAAATAGGTTGTATCTTCCTTCAACAGGGGGATCGGGGGGAGAGGGGCCCCAGAGGCCCACCAGGGACAATGGGACCAGTTGGGCCAATAGGAGGAAAGGTGAAAACTCATTTGACATCTTCATGTTAACAAACACTAAATTAATTTAAGAAAAGCCCTGTGTCACTGCCGCTGTTCTCTGAATGTTCTTTGAGCTACAGTGTCGTTCAATTATAATAGGGACAACCAGGGAATGTTGGACTTCCAGGTGTTCCTGGGCCTTCAGGAAGGGGCATACCCGGAGCTAAGGTATGTTAAAGAAATCAAGCTTTATCTGTAAAAAAATAATAGTAAAAAAAGCAAAAATCATGGTCACAGTGAAGACACAATGGACGGTCAATGTGAGAACATGTTCCTGGATCAACATCCTTGTTGATCCTGAAACAATATTCCAATCAACCAATGAGATTTGACTGATAGGTTTACAGTTAATGTCAAGTTTAGGCTTACAAAAAGCCTTAAGGGGTTCTACACCATTCTTATTCACCGCTGATTTTAGGGACATGTTATGGGTAGGGTTAGGGGAGATAGGGTTAGGAGTCGGACTAAGTTTTTGGACAGGAATGTTGATCCAGGAACATGCCTTACTTGGCATGGTCAGGCATCAAACATTGGAACATCTTAAAAATAAGTTCACTCCAGAAAGACTGACTTAGTAAATAAACAATTGCAGTCATGAATGATTCATGAAAATTAACGAAAAAGTTAGTTTTGCATTTCTGCATTTAAACATTAGGACAAAAGGTTAATTTACTTCCATTCCAAGTTAAAATAATACTGATACATTTTTTTGGGAGCTACTGTATGTGTATGTGTTTCCATACCAGGAGATCTCATTCCATGTTCATCTTCCTGTAGGGAGATCCAGGGCCAGCTGGTCCACCAGGACTTGCTGGAGAAACAGGGATAGGCATTGCAGGGCCGAAGGTAGGAGTGACTTCCCAGTTGAAATCTGCACTGTTCTTTTGTGATTCAGATCATCAATTTTGTCTGTCTTTAGGGTGAAATGGGGTTACGAGGACCCATTGGACCTCCAGGGCTGAAGGGAGAAGGCTATCCCGGCCCACCTGTAAATACAACAACATTACTCATGCAACTCATAGATAGTTACAGTACAGTTTGTATTTAATCTGACATACCAAATTGAATTATAACAGACTATATTATGTGTTGCTCATGTGATCTATAGGGGCCACAAGGTCTTCCAGGTCTTACAGGAGAGACTGGGCCAGAGGGTACAGGTTTACCTGGACCAAAGGTAAGGTGATTGATTGGATTGCTCCCATTTTCTTCAGAAAATGTAAAATTTCTAATCATAAAAAATATATATTATTGTATTAGAGCATTTGATTAATTGATATTTTCGGTCACAGGGGGATCGAGGCCCTCCAGGTCGGCCAGGGCCTGCTGGAGCACCAGGTCTTGGTCAAGTGGGCCCAAAGGTGGGAAATATATTATATACTACATATATTGTACGTAGAATACATATTAGTCTTGCATAGCCAGAACTTCAGACTGACGGCAGAAGGTCTGGACTCCATAGCAGTGACAAGAGGATGTCCGACCGAGATGTAAAGCGACCAATCACACTTCGCTGTGTTCAGCATCACATTTAGGTGCATGAAAATGGAGTTATAGAGACCAGCATGCAATTCGTCCAAGAATGTTGTGCAAGTTTGCTGGAGCCACAATGGTGGGGTGAACTGCGTTTCCAGTGTTGTGAACTTTTTTCTTCTAAAGTGTAGGAAACTCACAAGCGAAGACCAGGAGACTCAGGTTGTATCTTCAGCAGGATTCTTTATTGAGAACACCAGCTGTTGGTAGATGCAGTCATTCTTCAAGTCTAAACTAAAGCAGTATAAATTGAAGTTTATATATCTTTCAAGGGCGAGGGATTACATAGAGGTGGAGACACTCTGAAACAAAGCACGTAAATGAAGTACAGGATTCAGCTTGTCACCAGAAATTCCCCATCCCTGATCTCATCAGCATAACAGTGTCAAGTATAGACGTTGATCCAATCAACCAGATGGACCCGGGATGTCAAAATACACTGTTGGACGAGTCATTAGATTTGTGTTTTTGTAGATATGTTCAGATAAAATTCATGAATCTTGGTCTTCCTAAATGGTCCTAAAAACAGGCTTAATTTTTTGAAGCAGAATGTGATTCTTAATCTTTTCAGGATAGATCAGAAGTCTTTTTGTGGTCTGCAGGGCTCCATTGGTCAGACTGGTCCAGCTGGTCCTCCAGGTATACCAGGAGAGGGCATACAAGGACCAAAGGTAACAGGAATCTGAGGCATATCAGCAGGATACAGTATTCCTGAACACATTACAGTGTGTTGTACAGTTGTGAAATACTGAATCTGTTGAATTCATATGCACTTAACTCTGTTTTGTATAGGGTGAGCCTGGATATCAGGGTATACAGGGGCCAAGAGGGTCCCCTGGAGAGGGTCTGCCAGGACAAAAAGTGAGGAGAGTCTTGTAATCACAGTCATGCATTCATACAGTTGGCACGAAAGGAATCCTTCACCCCAAAATAAAAATGTCATCATCAGATGACAGATGCTTGTGTGCAATTACAAAAATGGTGCATTACATCATGTTTTTATAATGTAACTGTTCTGTTTGTAGGGTGATCGTGGGTTACCTGGAGCACAAGGACGCAAAGGGGACAGAGGAAACCCGGGAGAATCAGGATTTACAGGACCACCAGTGAGGAAATTTTGTTTAGATGAAAACTCATGCTAGACTTGCTTTTTAATCTATAGCTATAATCAATTTCTCTATATTTAATACCCTGAACATTGCTTCTTCTTACAATCACAGGGTAATTCAGGAACAAAAGGAGAACCTGGTCTCACGGTATGTGCACAGATGAAATAATTCATTTTCTACCTTGCAAATAAAGGTCCAAAATATTTTTTTTAACATAATTATTATATATACTGTAAAAGTGTTTTGCACCTAAAGAAAGGGCAGTTCTAAACTGCAATATGTTATGCTTTTGTTGCATAATCTCACCATACTTGAAAACTATAAGCCCATTTTAAAAGTACCTTTAATTTAGAAAGTTCTCAAAAAAGTTGGTTTATGTCAACACCTTTCCTATCTTCATCTAAATTCTATCTATGAGAGGTTTCAGTCTGGCTTCAGAGCAATCCATACTACAGTCTGCTTTACAGAAGGTTTAAATTACATTTACAACTGATGCTGGCGACTGTTACTGTATATTAGTCCTCCTAGACCTCAGCTCTGCATTTGACATGGTAGACCATGACATCCTCATAGCTCGAATTGAACATGATGTGGGGTTGAAATGGACTCTATTAAGCTGGTTCAACTCGTTTTTGAAAGATCGTAAATTCTCTCAGTTTTGGCTCGTCGGAGCCCTCAGCTGCAAACCTCTGTTGGAGTGTGCCTCAGGGCTCAATCCTGGGCCCTACCCTTTTTTCCCATAGGGATCCGAAACATGATGTATCATTCCATTGTTACTCAGGAGACACAAATTTATGTTCTCCTCAAACGATCTGGAAAGAATTCACTTGAGCCTTTGCTGGATTGCTTAAACAATATTAAAAAGTGGATGTCTGCTAATGTTTTAAATCTAAATAAAAAAAAACCCCAAGATTCTCTTTTTTGGCCCTCCTGATGGTAGAGTACGTCAGACTTCGTACTTCCACTCTATTTCAGTTCGCTTCTGTACCAAGGGGGTAATCCATCAGCCGTAAGTTGAAGCCTCGCGGGAGCCGCCATTGTAGCAGAACTGCACCTGCTGTTAGCATCCCATTGACTCCCATTCATTCAGTCAGCCATTTTCACTCCGTTATTTCGCTCGATGGTTTAGGGTTAGAGTTTGGTATTACCAGGCTAGGTAGACCTATGCACTATCCTCAATTACATTACCTTCAGTAAATATTTGAATAACCTGGCACCTTCCTACCTCTCTAATTTATTAGTTCTACACTACCTCAAATTTGGGACAGCAAAAATTTTTAGCTGTTCCTAAATACAGATTACAGCAAAGGGGAAGACTAAACTTTGGAACAGTCCGTCTATCAAGATAAGATCCGCACCGTTCCTTCGTCTTTTTAAGTCTTTGCAAAAAAACGTTAGATATTTTAGATAAATTATACATATATATATATATATATATATATATATATATATATGAAGAGTTCAGATGCAAAAGCCTCTAAGTGCTATTTGAAATTTTCTACTAAAATTATCATTTTTATCAAGCTAGTATATTTAATTTCAGTAATTTCACTTAAATGGCAATGAAGATTACCTATTAATTGTCATTTAAGTGAAATTACTGAACTTAAATATACAAGCTTGATAAAAACGGTCATTTTAGAAAAAAAATTCAAATGGCATTTAGAGGCTTTTGCATCTGAACTCTTCATATATATATATATATATATATTTACATGCCTTTCATATATGATGTACCATGTTTTTTTTAATCACTCCTTTTCTTATGTCTTGTTTTATGTCTTATGATGTAGTGCAGAGCACATTGGTCAGCTGTTGCTATATAAATAAACTTTGACTATTTTCTTGTAAAACATATTATAGTAATAATACATTTTACAATGTCAAAATTTCTATTTTCTATGTCTATTTATAAAGCTGAAATGATAATTTACGTCGTATTAATAATTTTCATTTTAAGTTTTAACTCAGTAAAAAAGATTTATATTTTGCAGAGAGAAGAAATAATCGCTCTTATCAGATCTATTTGTGGTAAGTAATCAAATGGCAGATTTTTCTACATTTGAAAGCCTTGTAATCATGAATTGCACCAAAACTACATTGGATGATTTATCATGGATTCTCAGGTTGTGGCCGGATATGCAGAGTAAATCCTCTTGAGCTGGTGTTTGTGATTGACAGCTCTGAGAGTGTCGGCCCGGAGAACTTTGAGGTCATTAAAGACTTTGTGAATACCTTGATTGACCGCGTGTCAGTCAGTCCGGAAGTGACGCGTGTAGGGGTCGTCCTCTACAGCCACATCAACCTGGTGGTCACAAGGATACAAGACAGGTTAACTCGTGATGAAGTGAAAGCAGCTGTGCGCAGGATGCCTTATATTGGAGAGGGCACTTACACAGGAAGTGGCATCAGAAAGGCCAATGAGATCTTCCGCTTTGCTCGCCCTGGTGTGAAGAAAGTGGCGGTGGTTATTACGGATGGCCAGACGGACCACCGTGACACGGTGAAGCTGGAGGATGCGGTCAAAGAGGCTCATTCAGCCAATATTACCATGTTCGCCATAGGAGTGGTTAATCAAAGTGACCCGATTTATGATGATTTTAAGGAGGAGCTGAAGTCAATAGCATCCCCGCCCAATGAGGAGCATGTGTTTTCCATAGAAGACTTCAGAATGCTTCCTGGTATGTTGCAATGCATTCATTTCACACAATTAAAAATGGATAGTTCAGTCTCTATGTATTTGTTGGCAAAAGGATATTTACACTAACCCCGCACACCAAAGTCTGGTTCGGTCAGGAAAAAAAGCGGTAACTTCTAAATTCTTACAAAATAAGGCGGTAACTTTTGATACGATCGTTCGAATCTGCCTCTTTCCGAACTCATTCTTCTCCCTTTTTCCATCACATATAAGCTCAGAGTAGTCTATATTTTAAAATAAAAATGATGAAAATACTAGAAAATTGGAAATAAAGAGTATTTAAAGGAGTAGTTCACTTTAAAAAAAAAAACATTTGCTGATAATTTACTCACCCCATGTCATCCAAGATGTCCATGTCTTTCTTTCTTCAGTCGAAAAGAAATTAAGGTTTTTGATGAAAACATTCCAGGATTTTCACCATATAATGAATTTCAATGGGAACCAAACGGTTCAAGGTCCAAAAGAGAGTTTCAGTGCAAACTGTTCAAAGGGCTTTAAACGATTCCAGACTATGAATAAGGGTCTTATCAAGCGAAACGATCGCTCATTTAAAAAAAAAAAAAAGAATAAAAAAGTTTCAGTTTTATAAGCTCAAATGCTCGCCTTGCTCTGTTCTGTGATGCGCGTTCGTGACTCTCCTGTTCGAACTCGTTCATCAAAATGAACGAATCTTTTTCAGAGTCATCTCGTTCATTTTTTCTTGATAAGACCCTTATTCATCGTCTGGAATCGTTTAAAGCCCTTTGAACAGTTTGCAGTTTGCACTGAAACTGTCTTTTGGACCTTGAACCGTTTGGTTCCCATTGAAGTCCATTATATGGAGGAAAATGCTGACAGAATTTTTATTTTGAGGAATCCTATTGAAGGGCTTTATATTTGGACATTGAACTGAGACAGAAGAAAGCATTTTCGCATTAACAAAAATAATACACTTGACCTTTACAAACCCTCAAACATATATAATATAAACTGAATGCCTTAAATTCATGTTTTCTGTCTCTGTGGTCTAGAAGTGGAAAGTAAATTGCTCCAGAAGGTCTGTGAGAACATTGATGGATCGATATTCAGCACAACCTCCAGCTTTAAGGTAACGTGACACACAATTCAGTCAACTAGACCATTTTAATTAAAAACTCATGACCCATCTAAAGCCGCCATATTTGTTTTAAGAGCTGCTGTTGGATGCAATTACATAAAATTCCAGCAGTGTGAAATTCGTTATACATTTATTTTTATTATAATTTTTTGTTATACATTTTTGTTCGAATTATTATTACGCACGCAATTTTTATGATTGACACATGCTTTAGTAAAAAAAAAAAACATTAAAAAAACGTCATCCAACTAAAGGCGACATATTTGGTCTAAAAAGCTACAATGTTTAATGAGAAATTAAATATTAAGAAAACTGCTCTGCTTTTGAAATTACATAATAAATGTCTTATGGTTTCACTTTCTTATTGCATTTTTGCTTTTGTTATAATGTTTTACGGAATTTTTAACGAAACAAAAACCAACCAAACTGGAAAGAAAAAAAAAATCCAATCAGTGTAACATTTTTTGATTATAAATGTATTTAATTTTATTATGATATTTTTCTAATTATTATTATGCATGTCATTTTTATGACTATATAATAATATTGTAAAACCGCAAATAAAATAATTTGTTAAACTGCAGGACTGTGTTATAGACGGCAAAAGAGGTTTGATTTTTTTTAAAGATCTTAAGGCTATAATAATGGCTTGATATTTGACGCTTACTGTTATTATGCAAGCACTGTACGTACTCTAGTTATCAAGAGATATTAATATTACACTGTATCAATAGCCAGATGCACTTGGAGAGTTTGGCGTATTCCCCTATGATCCTAAATCAGACGACATGGACATTATCGGGACTATAACACCATATTTGGAAAGGGATGACCTGAACCGCCTCCCAGATTTCTCTCTCACGTCTTTGGACCGGCCATATAAGGGCACATACTGGACTGACCCGACCCGCAGACCAACTAACCCGCCGCTGCTCATACAGAACGATTTCACTCCAGGTAAATGCCCATACATCTGTAAACTAAATTCTGTAAACAAGAAGAACTATCTCAATCTTTCAATCTTTTCTCTCTCGCAGAAGAGGGGTGCCTGGAGCCTCTGGATCCTGGTCCGTGTCGAGACTATGTTGTTAAATGGTATTTTGATCCTAAGGCCAATTCATGTGCTCAGTTCTGGTTTGGAGGTTGCAATGGCAACAAAAACCGATTTGATAGTCAACAGATCTGCAGAAAATCCTGCGCGAAAATGTAAGTCTTATCATTAGAGCACTGAAACTGATGCAAAAGGATGGAATACTAAAAGAAAAAAAGATGTAAAGCTATGGGCCATTTATTATTTAAAGTATTTTAGCTTTTAATATTTAACTGTGAACATTTTAAATAACTAAACTGCTCAAAAGAACTTTATTTAACAATTAAATAAATGTATGTATTTGCCACAAAAACGTCACACTTAAAATGTCAGAACGTGACTGCATTATATAGCAAGATATTAAAAGCTATAAGACTAAAGACTCAAAAGTATGTTGTAGTCTAATGCAGTGAGGATTAGACATTATTTTAAACAAACAAACCAACAAAAAACTATTTCTTTATGGGCAATGAACAAATATTCATACAGTAAAATAATCTGTAATCTTTTTCCAACAAATGTTCTCATTTTTTGACCACATTAAACATGTTTGTTTTTTTTATTTTCGTCTATTGTATTTGTATTGTGGTCTGGTGCTGTTTTATTTGTGGTCTGGTGCTGTTTTATTATCTCTTTAGCCCAGCCCACTCCCATGAAACACTGCGAATCATTTATTCCAGTCAATCTCACTACGCTCTCAAACTATTTTGCAATATATATATATATATAAAATCAACATTATTAATTGCATAGTTTTATATTCCTCCATCGTTTTAAATTTCATTAAGCTGTAGTTTTTTTCCCTCACTAAAACGTTAAGTACTCAGTCTTTCAACCTTTGTATTTTTGTCCGATTTAAAAAATTTTTTTGCTCTGAATCAAAGCTTGTAGTGTTATTATCATTCCTCATGGCTGATTGGCTTGGTCCATTGCTCATCATAACGCTTTAACAAAGACTTTTTTTGAAATCCCTATGTGAGAAATACATGGAAAAAGTACTTCCAAAACCAATGGAAAAAGTGGGCGGTCTGTTGCGCTCTACTGTCTTTTGCTTCATCAAGCCCGGTGTTAGCAACAGTAACCAAGCAGGGTGGAGCTTAGGTTTAACTAGAATGGCTCACCAATATTTTCAATGAAAACCTGCCAGCTGTTCTCACTTGTTTTGTTTTGTAGTAACTGTAGCAGGCTTGTTTTCCACTCTTTGGCGAAATGAGAAGGTTTTCCGGTGTAAAAGGATTAAATGTTTCTTGTTTGTTTGGATCTCTTGAATGCCCCGGCCTTCACTCCCATGGTCTCCATCCACCTCCCCAAGGCCTTGTCCTCCACGGAGATGAAATGCTTGTAGCTTTCCGTGTCGAAACCTTGCACAAATCTCCTGAGAGCCTCTCGGCTCAGAACGTATCCGACTCCTCCGCTCATGTAACCCTGACGAACAAGCGGCCGGAACCTGTGCCCGAAATAAACAGGCTCCTCTGTGTCATGCTGACAAAGTAGGTATCACAGGTTTTCAACCACCACAAATGTGTCGTTGCCCGCTTTCAGTATCTTCAGGACACCGACTGGTTCCTCAGAGGCGCGGATGGTCTTCCAGTACAGCTCAGTGGAGATGAGTGGTACCCGGTGGGGTCTTCTGCTGTTGTAGCCCATCCGCCTCAAGGTTGTGTGTGTTGTGGCTTCACAAATGCTTTGCTGCATACCTCGGTTGTAACGAGTGGTTATTTCAGTCAAAGTTGCTCTTCTATCAGCTTGAATCAGTCGGCCCATTCTTCTCAGACCTCTAGCATCATCAACAAGGCATTTTGGCCCACAGGACTGCCACATACTGGATGTTTTTCCCTTTTCACACCATTCTTTGTAAACCCTAGAAATGGTTGTGCGGAAAATCCCAGTAGCTGAGCAGATTGTGAAATACTCAGACCGGCCCGACTGTCACCAACAATCATGCCACGCTCAAAATTGCTTAAATCCCCTTTCTTTCCCATTCGGACATTCAGTTTGGAGTTCAGGTGATTGTTTCGACCAGGACCACATCCATAAATGCATTGAAGCAACTGCCATGTGATTGGTTGATTAGATAATTGCATCAATGAGAAATTAAACAGGTGTTCCTAATAATCCTTTAGGTGAGGGTATATATTCAGCTACAGAAAATATGGCTTCATAAATTTTAAATCGAGGAGGGCGACTGTTTTCTGCTGCACTCTAAAAAATGCTGGGTTGTTTTAACCCAATTTTGGGTCAAATATGGACAAACTCATTGCAACTCATTCAGCAAGATCCTCAAAGTCAACAATAGCAACACAGCTCCTATCAGGCTAGAAGGAGAAGCACTAGAGGAAGTGGAAAGCTTTACCTATCTTGGCAGCGTAGTCGACAAGTGGAGAGGGACAGATGCGGATGTCAAGGTACGGATTGGAAAGGCAAGAGCAGATTTCCATCAGCTGAAGAAAGTCTGGGGATCCTCTGAGCTGCCTAGGAACACCAAGATTAGGATTTTCAATGCCATGATAAAGTCTGTTCTACTGTACGGTGCAGAGACCTGGAGAACAACAATCACTACCATGAAGAAAATACCTGTCTAAGACGAATCCTAAGGGTTCGCTGGCCGAACACCATCAGTAACATGGAGATGTGGCAGCGAACAGGACAGCAGCCTATTGAGGAAGAGATCCTCCAAAGGCGTTGGAGATGGGTTGGCCATACCCTTCGCAAGTCTGCATCAAGCATTGTAAGACACGCCCTCTTCTGGAACCCACAAGGGAAAAGGAGGAGAGGCAGGCCAAGGCACAGCTGGCGCCGTGACCTGGATGCAGATGTGAAGAGGTCTGGCCACACATGGGGACAGCTAGAGAAGTTGGCCCAGGATCGGGATGACTGGAGAGCCCTTGTTCGTGGCCTATGCCCAAAGTTGGGCGGTAGGCGAAAGTAAGTAAGTAAGTATGGACAAACTCAAACATTGGGTTAAAAATGTCATTTAAAAATGTAACCCAATGGCTGGGTTTGTCCAGATTTTACCAAAATTGGGTTAAAACAACCCAGCATTTTTTAGAGTGTGAGGTTCAGCCATTTGAAAACACTAGTAATCAATCTTGCGTCACCTTTTTTATTGTAACTTGACACATTCAACATTTATTAGCTGATATTTACGTCACAGATCAAATATCCTGAATTAATAACTCTAAAAAATGTGGCTTCTGTACTGCTAGTAAAACTATATGCAGGTTAAGCTCCATTTATATATGTCTATGATATAAAGTGCAATTTCTGCTATGTTAATTTATGTGCAACCAGCATTAGAAGTACAACACTTCAATTATAAAACACACAGTGTGGAAACTTGTTGAGCAAGGATGACCTCCGTGACTCAGAGACGGTCACAATGGGTCAGTCCTCAGAATAATACTTAAAAACTCCTTCAAAGTCAAAAGCAATTTTCTCAAGAATGAAGATCAAGATTTCTGGGTCTTCCTTCCACTTTAAGTTAAGAAGCTACTGAAGACTTGCCTAATTGCATATAATTGTCAAACAGAAAAAAAAACCTTTCATGAAGAATCTCATACCTTCGACACACTGCGATTTTTTAACAATCTTATAAGACCATTACAAATCACACTGTACGGCATGGATCTAATAAACTTGAGCACGACATGTATGTACGATGAACACACCTAAAATCTTTAGTTAGTAGAAGAATAAAACGTAATCAGCACGCGCTAGTGGTAAACAAATAGAGCAAGATGAATAGTGGTTTTAGTGCAACTTTTCCTTTTAGCTCTTTTCGCCTCTATAGTATTTACGTTTTAGAGACGATGTATTGATCAATGTCATTTCATGTTGCATTATCACTGGCTAATCAATAGATGGGGTCAAACACACTTTGAGATGGTCATCCTAAATGTTAACAGGCTATCTTTATCGTCTTCGAGCCTCTCTCACAGTACGACGTAAGACACCGTTTACTAACCTCAAAACAACAAAACAAAAAAAACCCATTGTTTCAAGTTGATCATCTTTCATCTGTAACAGCCAAAAGCATACAATGTATTCCGTGCATTATACAGAGATTACCAAGATTTTAGAAAAATGACCCAATTTGTTTTAACCCAATTTTGGGTAAAATATGGACAAACCCAGCCATTGGGTTACATTTTTAAATGACATTTTTAACCCCAATGTTTGAGTTTGTTCATATTTGACCCAAAATTGGGTTAAAACAACCCAGCATTTTTTAGAGTGTACAGTTATTTTACTAAACATTATGTGAAACACAGTTTCCAAAACCTATAAGCTGCCCTGATGTCTGCAACTATCCTATCTTCTAGCACTTTAGATAGGCAGCAACTTGCTTGATACTTTTAGATTTAACTTTAAAATGAAGGATTCTTCTCTTGTCACTGAGCTCTTTAGAATGCATTATGGGATTTTTTTCTTCAAAATGGAGGACCAAATGAAGGTACAGTATTTTAGAAAACAGCATAATCATCCTTCCTGGAACAGCCTTTGCATTGGGAGCACATATGATCCTTAATGCTGCCTATATTGGCAACTCACACTCTTAGAAGAAAAGGTTCTATATAGAACCTTAAAAGGTTCTATCAGCGCAATACGTATTTGGAACCCCTAAAAGGTTCTATACACTCTTAAAAAAGGGTTCCTCTGGGTTCTATATAGAACACTGGGGTTCCATACTTGGCCAATAGAACCTTTTACCAAGAAAAAAAATGGTTCTATATAGAACCATTTTGGAGTTCCATATATGAAGCGGGGGATGGAACCATTTCTGGTTCTAAATGCAGGTTTTGCATAAGTCAGGCTAATTATACAAATAAATGACCTCAGTGAGACTGATGTGTGTCTCTCAAGACAAACAATTTATTAAAACACAGATAACACTTTACAATCAGGTCTCATCTATTAACATTAGTTGATGTATTAACTTACATGAATGAACAATTGTTACAGTATTATTCATCTTTGTTAATGTTAGTTAATACAAATACAGCTGTTCATTGTTCATGTTAGTTCACAGTGCTTTAACACATACAACATTTGAATTTATTAATGTATTGGTAATGCTGAAATTAAAGATGCAGTCTGTAAGAACGCCACCTGCTCTTCAGACTGGACGGGTTGCCAGTTTGAGCACACGCAACAGGAACGAGCGCAATGGACGGTGAAAATTGGCAAATTGGCCACATGCAGTCTCACAGACCAAAACAATGACAAACATTCCAGCCTGGAAACGCATATTTCAGAGTAAAATAACTGGCTGCAGAAGTGTTTTTCAGAGAAACAAGTATGTGAGCTTATGTTTCCTCAATGTATGCAAACATATGGTATTTTTATGCTTTAGGGGTGAGAAAGTTACATACAGCACCTTTAACTTTAACACAGATTAATAAATACTGTAGAAGTCTTGTTAATTCTTAGTTCATGTTAACTAATGAGCATTATTGTAAAGTGTTACCAAAATATCTCAATTTATGATTTTTTTTTTTAAAATCCAATCCAGATTGTCTAATCTCAGTAGTCACCAGTTGTAAAACTTGGATATTTTTTAATAATCTCAGATCGCAAATAAACATAAATAACTTTTTGGTTAAAAAAGAGCAGCATGAGGAAATACTAAAATTAACTTGAATCATTGAAACACAAAAGAATTCTGAATGAAAGAAAATTAAGAATCAATGCTGTCCAAAAAATGATTCAATTGAGAATTAAAAAAAGAATACATTTGCAGATCCGTAAAATCATTTATAAAACACTAGATAGGAGTACATAATAATGTACCCGGGGTCAGTCTTTGGATTTGGGTTACGTCCCTCATAGAGTCCAAAGTAAAGCACAGAATTGGTTCCACTCAAGTCCAGCTGTGAGAAGATAAAAATGTTTTTAAATCATAAATCATTAGAACAGCCTGACCTGTTTTATAGTTGCACTAAGAAACTAATAAACAGTAAATTCATTTTTAAATTCACTTTTTTCTAACTTGTTAGTTTAGATCGTATTTAGATATAAAATGTATGACAAATAAGGGCATGGTAACTTTGATTGACTGCATAAATCATTAGCACAGCCTGACCTGTTTTGTAGTTGCCCTAGGAAACTAATAAACAGTAACACGTTACACTGACTACGTTTACATGCACCCTAATAATGTGACTACAATGACATTCAGGCAATATAATTTACCTAATGTAAACACAGCACTTTAAAAACATTGATGCATAGTAATAATAGTAGTAAAATGACATGTAAACATTTAATCTATCCCACATATATCCCAGATATATATCCCACTCTGTTTGCATGTGCTTGTGACATACATGGACAACATTCTCATGTGCTTATTGATAAACATGGCGGTAAAAAAGGCATCATATTTTTGGGGTGGCAGGCATCATATTTATATTTGTGTATTAAGTTGGTTATCATAGTTTTATTACGATTCCCGGGCCCGCTCACTCTCGCTGACATTTTTTTCTTTTCCGTCCCAATCCTGATACATAGTGATTTTGTTTCCCATCCCGCGGGATTCCCGAAAAAATGTCAGCCTCTAATATGGATTGGCCAGAAGGTGGGCGGGGTTAGGATTTCCCAAGATTTTGAAAAGATGGTGCCGCCCATACCCCTATAAATGGTCTCAAAACCATTATTCAGAAAGTCTATGGGTGACATCACAGACACTTTGTCCATTTTTTTTTACAGTCTATGATTGGGGTATGTGAATAATGGAGGTAAAAATAACCAAAATTCTTAGCGAATAATCAGAATAATGAAAAATGAATGTAAACAGGAGTGAAGAGGTTTTTTTTCTGCATTCTGTTTAGCTACAATTTATTGTACCTGGGAAGTGATGTCGGTCCTCCATGGATCCACCTGGAGCCCGTCGCACCAGCCTCCGCGACCGTACAACCAGGTCCCATGTTCATTGGGCACTCCCCCTTCAGGCACCCGCATGGCACAGCCCAGGGGTGATCCTACCCAGAAATGCACATCCGTATTACTCACTGGCACAGTGTGGGCACATCACTTTAATTCATGTGATAACATGTTATCAAGTATCACAGTCCAACCATCCAGTCATCCTGGTCCTACTAACCAGCTGACTCAAATATGAGTGTGTTATTGATGGCTCTGTTGATCAGGAAGTGGTGCGACGTCACACAAAATTCCCCGCAGAAGTTCTCGTCAGATCCATGAGCCGTGATCACGCTGTATAACTCCACCTGACATTCCAACACAATACACAGTCAATTCATTGAAACATTTTACTTCATACATTTTTTTAAATAAAATATTAATTTTAATTTTATATTGTAAATATAAAATTATATAAAATGTTGTGGCTATGCAAAGATTAATTGCGATTAATCGAATCCAAAATAAAAGTTTGTGTTTACATACAGTAATACATGTGGGTGCACAGTGTATAATCATTTTATATAAATACACACACATGCATGTATATATATTTTTTAAAAAATCTGTTATTCATATATATATATATATAGTATTTATGTGCAAATAATTATTAAATATATACATGCATGCATATGTGTTTATATATACTAAATAATTATACACAACACACACACATATATTATGTAAACACAAACTTTTATTTTGGATGTGATTAATCGCAATTAATCTTTGCACAGCCCTGATTATAATTATTATAAAAATAAACTATATAATAAATATATTATATAATTAATTATATATATAAATAATATATATATATATATATATATATATTAAATTATAGCAATAAAAATATATCATCAACCTTCTTTGTTGAAGCTGGAAGACTGAACTTGATCTCTTGGTATCTGCTGTTATAGTCTTTGTCGAACGTCCCACCAGAGAAGAGCGACGTTACCTTGAAAGGGTACAACCTCTCAGAGTAATTACCTGTGAAGACAATCACAGATGGTGTCAATATTCCTAACAGATGTCCCTTTACTATAGTAACTGAAGTTGCATTGACATATTTTGGGAAATAGCCAACCCCCTAAATGCATCTTCCAAAACATAGTGTATTTATGATTTCCTCAAGTGCACTAAAAATAGAGCAACAAGCAACATTAATGACCTTTAAATACATTCAAATACTTAAAAACTTATTTACGCAGACTGTATAAACTACAAGTGTGCAGGAAGCTGGAAGTTCTCTGTAAGGTACATGGTTCCTTTGAGGATGACTTGATAGAACATGTGTGGGTGAATAACAGCTTTCGCAGCTGCATACAATAAATTAGTCTTCGAGATGTTCTTTCCAGGGAAATATTGGGTGTGTTTGTAAATATTTAATCCTATGTTCAGGAGAAGATTTCCACGTCAAAGAAGGTGAAGCCTCAAAGCCACACCCACCTATTACATCATCGACACCAATAGTAGCTCAATGGAAATTACCAGCCGGGGCGAAATTTTACGGAAAAGTTCACTTTCCCAAACTGCTTTGAACTCCTGAAACGAACTTCGTTAATTTCAATCTAAATGAAAATGATGCCACATCACTTCATTCTTCGATTTAGCTTGAAGTATATCAGGCCTCCTTTCTCACCAAGGCTGCATTTATTCAATTAAAAATACAGGAAAAACAGCAATATTACAAAATATTATTTCAATTTAAAGTCCCCCTGTGGTGAAAATCCCATTTTTAATGTTGTTCATATGTCTATGTTGTATTTTTTAATATGAAAAAGACAAACCATGTGTAAATTCATTAGTCGACAGCATTGCTGAGTATTTTCTCCTTAAAACTCCAGTGAACCAAAGACGCGGTTTGAAATCACAGGTGATGTCACAAACTACCTTGTAACCAATCAGGTCAACGTGTGATCGTCAGCTAGTGGATCTCTGAGTGAGTGGAGGCGGGGCTCATTTGCATATTCAAAGAACCGCTTATAATAAATGAGGAAAGGTGTACTTTCAAGATATTTCAATAAAAAGAATTTCAAGGAAAAAACGTTTAAATATGTAATTTTGGAGATCAAAGATGAGTTAAGGGATAAAATGACTACAGAGGACTTCTCCGTTTAAATTTTACATTGTAATTTATTCCTGTGATGTCAGAGCTGAATATTCAGCATCATTACTTCAGTCTTCAGTGTCACATGATCCTTTAGAATGATTCTAATATGCTAATTTGTTGCCTAAGAAACATTTTTTATTATTATCAATGTTGAAAACAGTTGAGCCGCTTCATATTTTTGTGGAAACCACGATATATTTTTGTCAGGATTTTTTGATGAATAGAAAGTTCAAAAGAACAGCACTTAGTTGAAACACAAATCCTTTGTAACATTCTAAATGTCTTTGCGGTAACTTTGATTTAATCCTTTATAATATATTCATTTCCATAAACGTACTGATCCCAAACTTTGAACAGTAGTGTATACGTTTCACAATGAGAACAAAAAACAATATTGCATCACTTTGTGTTTGTGAAGCATTAGTGGAAATTAGTTTCATACTTTACACATCCACCAAAAAATGACTTGATTTAAAGACCTTGCACAAAGTTGTCACACTGAATGCTTTTATGACCTGTAATAGTACAATGTTCTGACCTGTCTGGTTGCTGTGACTAAAGCGCAGATTGAGAGACGTCATCCATGGCATCGCCCATGGCGCAGTCTTCATGCTGAAGGAACACTTATTGTTGTCTAGCAGGGGAATCAAAGGGGACACATCCGTCAGCCAATGACCTGTGCCTCTGTAACGATAGACACAAACATTTTCAAATAGTAGCACTAAGTCCAAAATGATGGCGTTGAAAGAATAGCAAAGATTCAGTTCAAGAACCTGCGAAAGGCCGTTATCCAGCGCCCGAGCTCCAGGTTGCAGTAGGGGCTGGTGTCATCGCAGCATATAAACAGCTGTACAGTGTGATCCCAGTGAGCACATGTCTCGTCCCTGCGACCGGGACAGGACAGGGAGGCGTCCAACTCCAGAACATCATAATTTAAAATGTCTATACAGAAAAGCAGGAAAAATGACTAGTTTTGAATGACAGGCCTGCATTGGTAGATGCTACTAATGTGAAGCTCGAACCTCCAGGAAGATCCACCACAGCCTGAGCGCCCGTCTCTCCCTGCATCAGTTGACGCTTAAACACAGGTACTATTAAGGCAGGCCGACTTAGCCGCTCCTGCAAAGCTTCTTGGAATGTGAACCTATAGGATCACATAAATGTGAGATGGATTTTAAGACAGGCAAATACTTAGCATGTATACTTAGCAATACTATGTTGAAATTAGCAAAGTTAAAGCGATACTCCACTTTTTTTTTTTAAATAGGCTCATTTTACCACTCCCCCAGAGTTAAACAGTTGAGTTTTTCTGTTTTTGAATCCATTCAGCCGATTTTCTCATATTTAGAAGAATATCAGTCACCAGACAGTTTCTGGTCTCAATGACTTCCATAGTAGGGAAAAATTATACTATAGAAGTCAATGAGACACTGAATGGTAAAATGAGCCTATTTCCAAAAAAAGTGGAGTATCTCTTTAAGATTATCAACATCGCCCAACAACTCCAAAATATATTTGACAATGGATATAAATATTTAGCCCAACAGATCTTACCATTGTGCCTGCCAGGCCATGAATCTAAAGGTTGGGTAGAGAAACCACCCCATCTCAGACAGCGCCCCCTTCTGGTCGATCCCAAAGAAGAAGTTTGGTGAAGGTGTAATCTGGAATGTTACATTCACAGGACGGCCTTTTCTATTGCAAACAATCCACGCCATTTAAAAAACAAAATAAAAAAATACACTGATTAGACTTTAAATGCCACAAATAAGGCATAGTAGAGGCTGCAAATTCACAGATATTTTCAAATGTATAAGACTTTTCAACTTTTTTTAACCTTAAAGGTACAATATGCAGGATTTTTTGCAGTAAAATATAAAAACCCACAAGGAAAATGTTATATATTTTGTTTAGTTGATTACTTACAATATCCCAAATGTTTACAACTATTTGTAAATCGTGAGAAAATTGTGATTTTTAACCAAGGAAACGGGGCGTGTGAGCAGGGGTGACCGAAACAATCTTGCATATTGTACCTTTAAAGGCTTTAACAGGGTTTAAACCTTAAACCTTAACAGGGTTAAAGGCACAGAAACTTTAACACACTGTTTTGTTGCAGTATCATTGGTACTGGTAATGGAAAAGCACCATTATTTGATTTTATTTCAGCTTAATTTAAATGAACAAAAAACATTTTTTACAACACTGACTGAGATTAACCCTGAAATTCAATCTAAGTACTTAATTACAAACACTGAAGAAAGTGATTAAAAATATGGAATTTAAAGATTCAGGATTATGTTAACCCAGCGGTAAAAGAAGAACAAACAATCCATCTCTCTGTAACTGTGTACCCAGTCATGGGCTATAAAGTATTTGCTCAACGTAGGGCTTGCATGACAGCGGGTTCAATATGAACCATAGACGCAGGTATGTTGAGCGAGGTGGAACAATCGTCTCCTGAGCAGTTCATATCCTGTATGGGATTCCCGGGCAAGGCATACACCAGCACCCCAGTAGCATTGGATTCGGCCATGTTTTTTATCTTAAATATTCAAAAACAATGTAAATCGGGACGTATCTTGGGTCTTGAACAAACACCCATGTTGCCTTGCTCACGTTACTCACCTTTTTGAAAAAAGAGCAGCCACCCTCAGACACCCATGCGACAGCACCTTTGACAGACGTCACGGGTTCACAGCCATCCCCCGCATCCAGCAGTGTGTATGGATCTGCACCCCAGCGACCATTCAACCAGTCATATCGGGCATTCAGACGCTTGGCGATCAGCGGTATGCTCCAGTCTGCAATTCCAGAATGTAGCAGTAATCTAATGATTTTTTTAAGAAATGATGACAACATAGTACAACCAAGCCATGATCCCATCAAGACATCCACACTCACCTGGAGAGGAGAAAAGCACCTGAGCGAGGCCGCAGTTGTGACCACCGCACCCCCATGAGTACAGAACTCTGGGTATCCAGTTTCCCAGCGCGAACACGGGCGTAGGAGAGAAATGCAGCCTGGACAAGATCTCTTTTCCTCTAACAAGAAAAAAATGGTCTTAATGTTAATTTATTAATGCTTTAAATGACCATTTTTGGGCTCACTGTAGTGTCACAGTGGTAAAGTCATGGTGTCAATTGGTAAAACCGTCATACTTTCACAGGATATATCCATTTCCAAAATAAATAAAGGAAGGAAATTTCAATGGAATGAAGGAAGGAAGGGTGGATTGATGGATGGAAGGAAGGAAGGAAGGAAGGAAGGAAGGTAGGAAGGAAGTTTGAATGGAAGGAAGGAAAAATGGATGGAAGGCAGGACAGAAGGAAGGGTGGATTGAAGGAAGGGTGGATTGAAGGAAGGAAGGAAGGAAGGAAGGAAGGAAGGAAGGAAGGAAGGAAGGAAGGAAGGAAGGAAGGAAGGAAGGAAGGAAGGAAGGAAGGAAGGAAGGAAGGAAGGAAAAATAGAAGAATGGAAGGGTGGATGGAAGGAAGGAAGGCAGGACAGAAGGAAGGGTGGAATGAAGGAAGGAAGGAAGTTCGAATGGAAGGAATGAAGGGTGGATTGATGGATGGAAGGAAGGAAGGAAGATAGAAAGGAAGAAAGGAAGTTTGAATAGAAGGAAGGAAAGATGGATTGAAGGCAGGACAGAAGGAAGGGTGGATTGAAGGAAGCAAGGAAGAAAAAAATAGAAGAATGGAAGGGTGGATGGAAGGAAGTACAGAAGGAAGGGTGGAATGAAGGAAGGAAGTAAGGAGGGAAGGAAATTTGAATGGAAGGAATGAAGAATGGATTGATGGAAGGAATGAAATTTGAATGGAAGGAAGGGTGGATTGAAGGAAGGAAATAAAAAAATATTATAATGGAAGGGTGGATGGAAGGAAGGAAGCAAGAAAGGAAGGAAGGAAATTTGAATGGAAGGACAGAAGGGTGAATGGATGGAAGGAAGAAATTAAGAAAGGAAGGATAAATAAATAATTAAATAAATAAACGTATGAATTAAAAAGCTTGGTCTATCTGGCTCTCTTTATTATTATTTCTATTGAATGTTTACATAGTCGCATCTATGATATTTATTTTATGACATTGTTTACATTACTTTGGTTCTCCAAAGTAATGTAAAGAATGCTGCTACACTATTACCTCCAAGTCCAAAATCATCAAATCTGGTACTTTTTGAGATAAATAATACTGCACATGTATAGTGATAGTATCAAATGGTAATATATCGCTCCTCTGATACTGAACAATAGCCCGTTGTGTGTGTGTGTGTGTGTGTGTGTATCCCTCCTCCCGTGTCAGTACCTGTGTGCAGCGGCGCTGTACACCTGTTCCCTCATCCAGAGCGAGTCCTGCAGTGCAGTATCATCCAGGGACAGGAGCAGGACCTCGGTGTTGGACGGCAGATACTCCACCAGGTCTGACAGAGACTCGCTCCACGTCCACAGACACTCCAAAAACGCGGACTTATTAGTGAACGCGTGCACAATGAGCGCGCGCCTCGACTCATTCTGGGGATTGTAAATAAACACTCCATCCAGAGTTTGAACCTTGAAGGCAGGAGCAGGATCACCCGGTTCAAACCCCCCGAGACCTTCACTGGACCTTCCTCTGGATCTAGTATTACCCGTGTTCTGCTCTACAGAGTCTATGTGCTCCAGATTATCACACGATTTCGCATTTCTCGGAGGAGTCGTTGCATTTACGCTAAACGCAATACATAAATATAACGGATAAAAATAAATCAGCAGTAATCGACTATAATACATGATTTCTCAATTCAAAACGGGCATTTATTTGTTCATAAACACGTGTGAACTATTAAGCTGTTCGTAAAAGTGTAAAAGTGCCCGGTCCTGAAACTGTGCTACATTGTTTCACTTTTATTCAAGTTCTTCCTCATATGGATAAACACGGGGGCGTGACCTACGGAGGCCTGTCAGGTTTGAGTGACACTTTCGAATGGCCAATAAGAGACGAGACGTAGAAGGTTACTACGCAAAATAATAACCATACGTTCAAATACTGGGGTGGAAAGAACCATGTATAAGGAAAGAACAGCAACGACTATTTCCTTTTATTTAATCGGACATCAATTTCAGAGACTTTTTTGTTATTTGCTTGGGGGCATTAATACGTTTTATTATTATTATTAATTACGTTATCTTAGGCTACTATTACAGTATTTAGGCCTAGGCTATATACTATTGTATTTATTAAAATTTGTAAATAAATTTTTATATTTAAGTTTTCAATTTAATTTGAGCTTAAGTTTAAGTATGTTTGTGCTTTTGTCATTTTTATTCGTTTTTTTAATTTATTTTAGCATTAATTTATTTTATTTAAGTTGTTTTTTATATTTTATCCAACTTCAGCGTATTTAAAAATTGTTGCAGATAAATCATTTTTAAATGTAAGTTTTTCATCTAATATTTCTATTTATAATTTTAGTTAACAACAACACTTTTACATTTCATCATACAGTGGAATGAGTGCGTGAACAAAACCATGAAGTGTCATGAAGTAAAGTTACTGTCCAATTCTGAGACTCCTTCAAATAAATAACGCATCTCAAAGGATCTGAGTCGATAAGAGGTCAAATCCAGAATCATTTGAATAATAGCTATCAATGGTGGATGAATCTCACAGGGATAATCCAGTGAAGCAGCAATTTTCTTTTAATAATTTATAATTGCCACCTGATTCATCATGTGCCCGTTTCACCAGCCCTATTTAAACAGAGCTCCTGACCACATCTGTGTAAAGGGATCATCACAGGCAATGCTCAGCTTATTTAGTTCCAGGCTGAATTTATTGGGTTTCTGTTTGGCATCAGACTAATGATTATTGGTCACTGGTAATCAACTGAACCGAACTGCAACAACATCAGTCCATCATGAAGATGTCGCTGCTGATTCTTCTGCTGGCTTTGACAGATATTTTGTGCCAGAACTTTAAACCTGATGAAGATAACTGGATGAATGACAGGTACCCGGACGAGGTGAGTGATTTCACTCTTGCTGTTGTTGTTAGTTATGGAATATAGAAGTGATATCTGCACAGAAATGTAATATTCAATTATATTAATATATGATTATTTAACAACAGAATCTAATGAAAGATTATCAGTTGGTTGCATTATTGAAATAATTATATCATCTGAAGGTAAATTTGCTGGAGTCGGAGCTACAGACACTGTTGGAAAAGGTCAGCCGAACTCCTGTACTACAACAGGTTTACGGTCTAATGGGGAAAAGATCATCTGGTAAATATTTGTATGTATATATGTGTGTGTATATGTATTATATATTTTAAAATAATTATGGTGACATCAGGTTTGCTTTCTCTTCACAGCAAAATCACAGATAACACGGAGACGTAAGTATAGATATAGCGAGTTTTCCTAATCAAATTCCTCAGAACTGCTTAGTTTGATTTTTTTGTGATTTTTTTTTACTTAAGTGAATCTGACTATAAGGATTTTTTTTTTTCAAAAGTAAAATTGACTGCTCATGCTGAATCATGTATGAATCAAATCTGATCATCTGTTTTCTGATCATCACATGACTTCCAGGGCAGAAATTCCAGACTTTTGTGGGTCTGATGGGGAAACGCAATGTGGTTGAACCAGGTAAGTCTGTTTTTTTGTATTTTATTTTTATTTAGCATAACCTTTCAATATAAATTCTGACATCTATTTTCTTCTAGGATCCTTCTAGGAAAAAAAAGCCAAGCGCTATGACTTTTGAAGCTTTAAACGTGCAACCACTTTCGGCCCAAATCATCAGACTGAAACATCTTCTGAAATAAAAATAAATAAAAAATAAACCTAGGTAATTAGTTCAGACATCCCATTTGTTTTATGGTATACTGTACTTAAGCCATTCCTAAATTGTCTGTGTATGATGATGTATGAGTAATGTATTAGTAAACATTTCCAATCAAAAAATTTTGTTTTAACCAAAGAGAATTACTTTGTTAAGAGTCGACATCGCCACCTAGTGTTTTCTAAAGGATTATGTGACACTGAAAATTCAGCCTCGGTCGCAGGAATAAATTACATTTTAAAATAGTATGTTTGTTTTTTTATTGTATTTGCACCAAATAAAAACAGCCTTGAGCAGAAGAGACTTCTATCAAAAACGTAAAAGTTATGTATTTATAATAATAAAAGAAATATCATTTTCTGATACACCAGGCCACCTTATTACAGTATAAAAGGGCATAATGTAATAAAAGATGGATTAGATGATTATAATCTGACAACTTCAAGCCTAAAATCACATTTTCAAGGGCCCCATCTTGTGGTATTCCTCTGAAACTGCAATTTGCATAAGTTTTTCAAGGTCCTTGATGTTGAAGTATTTGCTGTATAGTTAATCTCTTTCTTGACTAATCCAACTTCCAGAGGTCAGAATTCCAGAAATACTGAACTAACCTATTTACTCATATTTAATCTCAAAAGAATAAAAAATGCTCTGAAACCCCACTCATATGCAACACATGCAGGATTTGCTGTTTGCGGGTATGACCTGACCACAGCCTGTATGCTTGCAAAAATGCACGTTATTACAGGTGTATATTTTGCACACTGGAGCGTTCACTTACCTCATCTATGCTGGCAGAGGATGCACAAGTTAAAAGGAACGGAAATCTTCTGCATGCTCTGAATTAATTGCACGTTGAACCTGTCAACACAATTTAAAGAAAAGTTCTTGTTAATCGCCTAATAAGGCCCCCTGTGTTTAAAGTTCAAATGGCTTAAATCATTCTGCTGAGACAGTAAATCAGTTCCACATCAAAGTTTGTTTGCATTTTGAAATCAAACTTTTAGTAGCTGTGATGTCATTTGTAGACTACGGTACATTAACTAGTTTGAAACTAGCAGTAGATGTAAGACCGTGAATACAATGGCTGCATTAAAGTATAGGCGAAAAACAGTATGTGACAAAAAGGCATGTCCCAATTTACTGTCTAGCCTACTCAAAGGGTAGCCAGATCACATGATAATGACATGGCAGATGTATACGTCCAGATTACATTCATACTATACACATTCATACTAGCCTATATAGAACATACTTTTTTAGCGGCTGTGAAGTAATTAGCCTAAGTACCTAATCAAGAAAGTATGCAATTTTGGACGCAGCCAATCACTATGTCACATAATTGCATATTACTTTTGACCAGTAGGTGGTGCTGACACCAAATTGATCTTGTGTGGTCAGTGTTTGTGACAATTAGTATACAAGCATTGGTATACAAGCATTGGTATACAAGGATTGGTATACAAGCAACAAGTTTGGTGTCAATATGTCAAATCTTTGAAAAACCAACCCAATCTCACGGAAATTTGTACGTATTGTAGAGGTGAAAAAACGTCATCAGGAAGGACCATCCCTAACCCCGCCTCCAAACCTACCCATCACTAGGGTCTAAACCAACGAAAACAAGTGAGGTCGTATACGAATAAGCCCCCATAAAATACGTACAAATTTGCTGTTGGATCCAGTCTCAGATGCAGTTTGTCATTATGCCATCAAATTCGTTGTTCTGTCTATTAATATAAAATCTAGGGCTGGGCAATGAATAATCGCGATTAATCGCATCCAAAATAAAAGTTTGTGTTTACATAATATATGTGTGTGTACTGTGTATAGTATTTATTTAAGAAAATTTTATTATTAATATATAAAATATTAATATTTATATTTAATATAAATGATATATAAATATATATATACAGTATATACATGCAAATATTTCTTAAATATATACACACATGTGTGTATTTAAATATGCAATATAATTATACACACTACACACACATATATTATGTAAACACAAACTTTTATTTTGGATGCGATTAATCTCGATTAATCGTTGCCCGGCTCTAATAAAATCCATAACTTTTTGCCGGCATGGTCTGTCTCGAATTTGGTGAAAATCGGACAAACGGCCTAGAAGCGAGAAAAACTAGTTTTATGAAAATCAAAATGGTGGACAGGATTGGTATAGGCACGACCCGTCTATTAAAACCAGGTTCCAATGGTCAACATGCTCATTATGTTAGTTTGACAAAGGTTTTCTATGACTTAGCCCACTTGACTAATTAGGCTTAAGGTTTTTTTCAGGATTATCAAGAAAATCTGTCTGTCTGTCGATCTCTCTCAAATCGCTCTGAATGCCTTGGGAACTTTCAGCAACCACATAAAAAATACATTGGCAATATTTTCAATATAATAAAACACCATAACAGCCTTTACAGCTAACAAAAAATATGGTCTAGGAACATTTAGCTGATGTTCCTATTAAGTTTTGGAGAAAAAATCTCAAAAAAAGAACATTAAGAAAACATTTCATTTGAACACTTTGCAAACATTACTGGAATGTTTCTTTTGATTTACATTCTGAAACAGAATGTTCAACTACAACGTTTCAGGAAACAATTTCGAGGTAGCTAACGTTTTGAGAACTTTTTTAAAAACCAGATCACTTTATTAACATTACTGGAAGAACGTTCGTTCATAATTTTGCCAGAATGTTCTGAGAGTCCCATTTTAAACACAAGGCTCCCAACTTCAAATCTCTGCATCACTGAAAAACTCAAGGCCAACTTCAACTAATCAGTTTAACTCAACATTGTAAATCCAGCATACAAAGAGAAGTCAGGTTATCTAGTGAAGTATTGATGTTTGTCCTTTCAACAGAGTCACTTGTCTATAAGTCTTTAAGCTTTGGAATGTACTTGATCTGCTTCCATACTGAACTCAGCGTGAGGGGTTTACTCAGCCTTGCTTTAGGGATTGTGTTTGCCAGCAAGAAAATTCATTTTGGCAGCTATAAGCTGTTTTTTTCCATGCAAAGGAGACTTCAGTGACCTTATCTCGGCGGGAGGTTCCCTATGATGAAAACTATTTAACACCGGACAGAGCACTGGACTGCGCTGAGCTCTTTGGACCTCCTTGTAAGCAAATCGCCTTGAGATGGTAGGTCAATTAATTTCTCTTAAAGACATTTTATTTCTTATTCTGAGAATAAGAATATCCTGCCAGTGTGCCAGTCTTCTGCTGATGGCTTTGTTTGCGCTCCACAGATGAACAGCATTAGTTTAGTCTGTTTCCTTCTGTGGACAGGAGCGTCTTCCTTCCAATTTGAGGAGTTGAAGGAATATGTCGACACTCATCAAGAGGAATTTATCGAGGTGTAGTTGTTCATTAATTTAAACATTGCAAATGATAACTGGTGATCTTGTGTCCAAACTGTGAGCTAAGAAAGCTCAGAACGATAGCATCCATCTGTAGATGCTCGAATGGCATCTCTGCGTCTCTTTCTTGATACATCTTATCTCTTCAGGAATGCAACACACAGCCTGTTGCAGATCGAGCAGATGAAGTTGTTTAAACTCCAGATAAGAAGACAGAATTGTCTCGACTCTTTTGTTTGAAGATTTAATGTGGTCTGCAAAGGATGTTGATGAAAGAAAAATATTTTTTGCTGAGATTCTTTTTTTAAAATTCAGTTCCTAAATTCAAATGTAGCAAAAAGGATGCAGAATTGCTATTAAAATTAAACATGTTGCATAACTTCCTATAACTGTTGGGCACGAGTGTTTCCAGAAATGTTCGATGATATGAATACAATATTGCGTGTGTGTGTGTGTGTGTGTGTGCACTCTAAAAAATGCAGGGTTGTTTTAACACAATTGTGGGTCAAATGCCACAATTGCCACAATGACGTTTGTCCATAATTGACCCAAAATTGAGTTGAACCAACCTAGCATTTTTTTATGTGTATGTTATATATATATATATATATATATATATATATATATATATATATATATATGTATATATATATATATATATATATATATATATATATATATATATATATATATATATATTAGGGCTGTCAAACGATTAATTGCATCCAAAATAAATGTTTACGTTTACATAATATATGTGGGTGCACTTTGGATAATTATTTTATATAAATAAACACACATGCATGTATATTTAAGAAAAAAATATTATTGAAATATAAAATATTTATATTCATATACATATAAATCTATATACAGTATATACATGAAAATATTTCTTAAATAAATACAATATATATAATATAATATAATATAATATAATATAATATAATATAATATAATATAATATAATATAATATATGAAGAGTTCAGATGCAAAAGCCTCTTAGTGCCATTGGAAATTTTCTTCTAAAATGATCATTTTTATCAAGCTTATATATTCAAGTTCAGTAATTTCACTTAAATGACAATTATTACTTAATCCTCATTGCAATTTAAGTGAAATTACTGAACTTCAATATACAAGCTTGATAAAAGTTATCATTCTCGAAGAAAATTTCAAATGGCACTTAGAGGCTTTTGCATCTGAACTCTTCATATATAGTATATAGTATATATAATATATATATACTGTATATTCAATCAAGTTTAAAAATGAATAATATAATCATCGTTAATTGGCTAATTAATAACTGTTGTACACACACAACATATGGAGTATTTTCAGAAACATTGTGTAGCCTATTTATAATCCATGTATGAAGTGCCACCTGTAAAAACATTTTTGTCTGTTGTAGATACTGAGAAAGTGGGTCGCTGTGGAGAGCGACTCCAGTGATGTTACAAAGCGACCCGACTTGCACAGAATGATGGACATGACTGCAGAAAAACTGCAGCTCATTGGAGGAACCGTGCAAATGATCGACATCGGAACGCAGCCGGTGAGATCATGCATACACACACACTCATGCTCAATGAACTTCAGTGTCTTCATTTAGGACAGCTCGAATATTCAATACAATAAAACAGGAGTTACGTGTGTAACTCTCTGGTCGAACCAAATCGAAACGAAAAAATGAAGCCTTCCAGGTCATCTCTTTTGCAGTTACCCAACGGAAGCACAATTGCCCTCCCGCAAGTGGTCACAGCTCAGTTTGGTAGTGATCCCAGCAAACGCACTGTTTGTGTGTACGGTCACGTGGACGTCCAGCCAGCCAAGAAAGAAGACGGATGGGCAACAGAGCCTTATGAGCTGACGGATATCAATGGTAACCCTGTCACCTGTTACTTCAATTGAATGTTTTTAGCTTTGACGTTTATTAAAAGTCTTGCTTTCTCAAAACTCAAATAATCACTTTAGCTATGCTTGATTGCTGTGCCAAACGTTTGCCATCATTTTGAATGAAGCATTTACTTTTCAATCATGAAATGGAAATGGCGATAATCTTTTCTTTCCTATTGTGACGTGTATCCCTGTAAAATAGCGAGAACAAATGTAGGGCGAGGCTTGATTTTTTCCTTTGGGAATTGATTGGATAGTTGCGGTTTGCTATTGGTGGAACTCATGTGAGTGACAGGTTGCCCCCATTAAAAAATAATAATAATGATGTCCATGGATGCATTATTTATAGTAAATACTGCAATTTCCTTAAAAAAAAAATTAAAAAAAAATTTTTGACCTGCAAGAAACTCAGATAACATGTATAATGTACTCCAGGTAATCTATATGGAAGAGGAGCATCTGATAACAAAGCCCCAGTGTTGGCCTGGATCCACACGGTGGAGGTCTACAAGGCCCTTGGCATTGTAAGACAGCTTGAAATGAAATGTTATAATTCTTCAAATGCAACATGTTGCTATTGACTTTTTGTCCAGAGTTTGAAGTTCAAACTGTGTCCTACAGGAGCTGCCTGTCAATGTTAAATTCATCATTGAGGGAATGGAAGAGACTGGCTCTAATGGCCTAGATGATATGATTAAGGCTCAGAAAGACAAATTCTTCTCAGATGTAGATTATATCATCATCTCTGACTGTGTTTGGCTCAGCAAACGACCTGCGCTGACTTACGGGACCAGAGGCAACTGCTACTTCTTTGCCCAGGTACTGAGATTAAACCATTCAGATGCTCTTCACATGCCATCACCAGATATTTTTAGTATCTAAAATATATAATTTTTTTTCTAAATATCAAATCATAATTTATACATGTGTGTGTGGCTTAAGCCTTGTATAATGTAAAGAAAATAAGGGTACAATCGTTTTGGTGCGGATTATATTTACCCTAACTGGATTCAAAACAATTTGCCAAAAATCGCACTATGAAAAAAAAAAAACAGGTAGATTTGTTTAACATTAATAGTTCTTATACAAAAAAAAAAAATAACACGAGGGCATAGGGTTTTTTAAAATTGAATTTAACAACTATGAAACATTTAGGTCGAATTGACCCACAAATAGAAATTTTATACGCACATTCCACAACACAGTGTTGAAACTTTGCATGGAGAAAAAGTCACAAAAGATCAAGAAAACAAATCATAAGTTAACTAGTATTGACATGCAACAAGTGTTGGGTGTAACTCATTACTAAATAAGTTAAATATTTGTCCCTTGAGAAAGTAAAGTAAGGGATAAATCTTGTTTTTTCTGTAATTTAATAACAATTACGTACTTCTGATGTAATTGCGTTAAATATTGTACACTGTAAAAATGCTGGGTTGTTTGAACCCAAATTTGGGTAAAATCTGGACAAACACAAATGTTGGGTTAAAAATGTCATTTCAAATTTTAACCCAACGTCAACTTTCACTTTCAACTGTATATTTTTTATTTATTTCATTTTTTACCCAACATTTGGGTTTGTCCATATTAGACCCAAATGTGGGTTCAAACAAACTAGCATTTTTAGAGTGTATAGACTATAGAATAATTCTATATAAAAGCAATAGTGGTTTTAACATTAAAATTGAATGACTGATGTTAAAATGCATGTTTTTAATGTAACCTTTTCTCTTATACTTAAGTCAGTTCGAGAATAAATTATGCACTTGAATTTTATATTATTTATTTGAATTAGTGCAATATTTTTTAGAGAGAGTAATTAATACAGTAATCTAATGACACTGGAGAACATGTAATAACTACCTAATAAATAATTACTTTTTTAGAGTAACTTACCCAACACTGCTTGCAACATAATATAATAAGTTTGCCTATATCCCATTGCTTTGTTTAATTTATGATCTGAAGTATATTTGATTAATGGTTCATTTTCAATTAATAGCAATGTTCCTTACACGTGTTTGTTTCTTAATGGTGGTATAGGTGGAGGGACCCAGGAAGGATTTGCACTCTGGAGTTTATGGAGGAACAGTAATAGAGCCGATGACAGACCTGATCGGCATCTTAGGTGCTTACTAACACATTCGGCTCTTTAGTATTTTACCAGATCATTATCAATCATCAGTTATCAAGGATCATTATCTTTTTTTTTTTTTTTTACACAGACAAACTCATCAGCCCTAGTGGGGAGATCCTTATTCCCGGCATTAAGGAAGCAGTCGCACATCTTTCCGATGAGGAATGGAAGATGTATCAAGACATTGAGTTTGACATGGAGAGCTACAAGAAAGACATCGGCATGGACAAGCTGATGTATTCTAATAAGGTAAGGAAAAAGATGCCAGTTTTTAACTTTTGTGATGTAAATCGGAGTTAAACGGCTTCTCAAACGAGGACAAATGTAGGGCGGGGCTTGATATTGTCCATTGGGAATTGTGGATCTCATTGGTGGATCTCATGTGAGTGACAGGTCACCCCACCCTCGCACCAGTCAACTCATCATCAGAGAAGAGATGTTGGGAGGGGATGTTATTTTGATACAAGATTATGAGGCGCATGAATAAAAAAATAATAATGATGTGCACTGAGAAATCCTTTATAAAAAAAAACACTGTCATATTCCATAAAAAAAATAAGAATTGTCCATTTTGATTTCATGGTGACTTTAAGGCATAGTTCACCCGAAAATTAAAAATGTCACAATTTACTCTTTAATTCCAAGGTTTTTTGAGTCATACGAGAGCTTTGTGATAGGAAACTCTAAGTGTTTTCATTTTAAATTCATGGAATTGTTCTTTAATCTCATCAGGTTGACTTACTCGCTCATCGATGGCGTCACCCAACCGTGTCTATCCATGGCATAGAGGGCGCTTTCTCTTCATCTGGCTCCAAGACTGTCATCCCGGCCAAGGTCATCGCTAAGTTCTCCATTCGCCAGGTTCCTACAATGGATCCAGCCACGGTTGAAAAACAGGTGAAAGCGGATAAATCTCATTTTAAGATGTAAATCCAACTGTTCACACTATCATTTAGAGTTAAAGAGAATCTTTTCAACCCTAGGTGACAGAATATTTACGATCAGTGTTTGCTAAACGCAAGAGTCCCAATAAACTCAACGTCACCATGGTTATTGGAGCCAAACCTTGGCTGGCTGATCCCACCCATCCATTATTTGAAGCCGGAAAAGCAGCGGTCAAGACAGGTCCTGTGCTGTACAATCCCTAATTTTCACTTCTATTCTGATGGGAATGAGAGGATATTCTAGGTGTAAAAACATCATTCGCTCTTTAACAGTCTTTAAATGAGTAGTTCACTTTAAAAAAAAAACTTTTGCTGATAATTTACTCACCCCCATGTTATCCAAGATGTCCACGTCTTTCTTTCTTCAGTCGAAAAGAAATTAAGTTTTTTGATGAAAACATTCCAGGATTTTTCTCCATATAATGGACTTCAATGGGGTCCAAACGGTTCAAGGTCCAAATAAGAGTTTCAATGCCGCTTCAAAGGGCTTTAAACGACACCAGATGATGAATAAGGGTCTTATCTAGCGAAATGATCAGTCATTTAAAAAAATAAATCAAAAACTTTAAGATTTATAAGCACAAATGCTCGCCTTGCTCTGTTCTGTGATGCGTGTTCGTGACTCTCCTGTTCGAACTCGATCATCAAAATGAACGAATCTTTTTTCAAGTCATTTGGAACAAAATGACTAAAAAAAAAAAGATTCGTTCAAAGCCCCTGGTGTCGTTTAAAGCCCTTTGAAGCTGCAATGAAACTGTAATTTGGACCTTGAACCATTTGGTACCCATTGAAGTCCATTATATGGAGAAAATCCTGGAATGTTTTCATCAAAAACCTTAATTTCTTTTCGACTGAAGAAAGAAAGACATGGACATCTTTGATGACATGGGGGTGAGTAAATTACCAGCAAATGTTTTTTTTAAGTGAACTACCCCTTTAACTGTTGTTTGGATTTTTATATTACTGTTCCACTTATAAGCAACTGAGAACCTGTTGATTTTTATGGAGAAAGTGCAAGGGAAAAAATACTTCTAGTACTAAATATTTCTACTTCTAACTATATAAAATGATCAAGGGAGTAATGACGTACTCACGACGTACTTCTCTCCTGTAGTTTTTGGCACAGAGCCTGACTTGATCCGTGAGGGAGGCACGATTCCCATTGCCAGAACATTTCAGGATGTGACAGGCAAGAGCATCATTATGCTTCCCATCGGAGGTTTTGACGACGGCCTTCATTCACAGAACGAGAAGATAAGCAGGTAACTAGATCTACTTTAGTTTGCTGGAGTGCTTTTCTATATGCAGATACATTTGTTGTTTTATTTGTATTTTTCAGATACAACTACATCGAGGGAACCAAGCTGTTTATTGCCTACCTGAATGAAGTGTCCAAGATCAAGAAGTACTGACCAGATTATGTGAAGCTCTTTCTGGGAAGATTGCTTGCTTGATACCACTGTGCTTCATCTACTGTTCACTGTAACATACAAAAATATTACCATTACGTGTTGGTTACTACTAACAAATATATTTCTTTTAATTGATACATATTTTGCCCGTCGACAAAGATTTATGTTGCTGGTAAATTAAACAAATTATGTCATGCAATGTGTGTGTGTGTGTAGTGATTTGTATCCAAAATTAATTCATGAGGCATACTTCTTATAATGGCAGATTGAATACCATTCGGATCATTACCACCGTCAACAGGACTTTTAAATATACTTATTACAGTGGAAAAAAAAACTCAAATCCTTAAATCCTGTCTTTAAAAATTCCAGAACATATTTTAATGTTTCAGATATTTTTACCTTGAGTACAAGAAGAGTGGCTGTAGAAAAGGTGGTTACCAATTTTCCTCACATTTTCCTCACATATTCGAATAATACATGAACTACAGATTTTCTACATACATAACATAATCCAATTAGATGTTTTCATATAATTTGAAGATATGCATTCGACCCACAATTTATGTCTAGTGACTTGTATTCTGTAATATTATGTTCTGTTAAAACAGGAAATGCTTTGAGAACATTGTAGTGTTGCCAGATATGTATTAGTTTATTATGCGTATGTCCATAAACATACCAACCACATTTGAGTATTATTCTCATTAAAAACATAACTTGAATGCAATCGCTGTGAATTAAATCATCTGAAGAGCATGTAATCGTTTGACACGTTTGAAAGGTTTTAGAATAATATATTTGAACATTTTTTGAAACAATTAAGTTAAATAAAACACAAGTACAATTGTAAATTAATATTAATATAAATTAAATAAATTAAAAAAATAAATGTAAAGTATAGTAACAAAATCGAATGTAGCCAATCATTATGTCGTTTATAGATAAAACAAGCGCTTTGCTGTATTTCAGTGGATCTGGCAACGCGGGCTGTCATCGTTCAGTCAAGGAACTCGTTACTAATGTGGCTTCAAAATCTCTCCGATGCTTTATCACAACTAGGCATTTATTAGGTGACAGTGTTATTCATTGTCTAATTAAAGTATTGAAATTAATTACTGGAAGCACTGTTCAGGTTTAAGCGTAAATATCGATTTATCGCGCTGCGCAGAATAAGGCCAGACAGACTCTCTCAGGTAAGACAAAATTGCACATGTCGGGCTTAAATGCACTTTTTTATTATATTTATTTGTATTTTGTTGTAAACACACTGTGATTGAATGACCACTAACATATTTTCACTGCTACCAGAAGTGTTTGTATTTATTTTAAATATTTAGTTTAATATGTCGCTAGTCGGCTAATGCTACTTACTGTTGTTTATGTTTTGGTGAAAGCGTCATCAGCTGACAGTCAAATTAATTCAGGTTAATACATTTATTTCCTATTAACTAATTTATTATGGCTTTGGTTATTGGTGTATGGCCGTCATGATAAACTACACAGTTAAATAGCACAGCACGCATGTCACTATAAACATAGGTTATGGAATGCTTTAATAATGCATGCAGATTTGGATTGCACTATTTAAGTGACGTTTTAACGCAGATCTGACACAGAAACGTACTGTGATTTTTTTTATTATTATTATTATAAAGGCAAGGCACTATTCAGAAATACGCATACAGTATTGGTCAAGAGTTTTGAATTATTACGTTTTATATAATTGTGAAATATAATTATGATTTGAAAGAACTGTTGTTGTGTAAAATGAAATATATTCCTGTGAAACAAAGCTGAAATTTCAGCATCAATTCTGTCACATGATCCTTCAGAAAGTATTTTAACATACTGATTTTTTTTGCTCAAGAAACATTTATTATTTTCATTTATATTGAAAACATATGTGGTGCTTTCATATTTTTGTGAAAACTGTTAAACACTAGAACTCAAAAGTTTGGGCTAAGATTTACTATAAGATTTTTGGGCTAAGAATTATTGATAACTAAGAGCTGATAATAATTGAATGGCAAATCAGCATATTAGAATAATTTCTGAAGAGTAATGATGCTGAAAATTCTGCTTTGCATCACAGGAATAAATTACATTTCATAAATTAAAATACAAAACAAACCGCCAGTTTAAATTGTATTGATATTTCACGATATTACTGTTTTTTTTTTTAATGAATGCAGCCTTGGTGAGCATTTAAGAGACTTCTTTCAAAACCATTAAAAAATCATGATTATTCCAAACTTTTGACCGATGTATTGAAAATAAATGAGATGCGACACAATGACATTTTAAATGATCGAGCTCTTACTTGAGTAGGCAGGTCCAATACTGCAAAAAGTGAAAATTGACATGACCAGCTGCTGTTCTGGTGTTGTTTACCGTTACAGAAGCTCTGCCTCTCCGAGAGGCTTGAGTTGCACAGATGATCAGAGATCTTTGGCACCTGGATGCAACACACTGAGTCGACGCTCCATGACGTGCTGTGAGACCATGTCCCTGCGGAACGTCACCAGTGATCTTCTGCACAGGCAGATCCGGGTGAGGATACATCTTTATCCTTAAAAGTAGAAGAGTTTAGTAAAATTATAAATATTTAAAGCTATATTTCATCCAAAAAGAAAAATCCCCTCATTATTTACTCACCTCGTGTTGTTATTTTGTTAATGTGGAGCAGCGAAGGGGGCAGTTTGAACCCAGTTTTATGAAGAAATGCAGGACAAATGTCTTCGAGCACTTGTAATGTATGTGGATCCGTGTGTGCAGGAGAAGAGAGCGCTGGACTTCCAGAGACACTATCATGTGACCGACCCGTTTATAAAGCGTCTGGGGCTGGAGGCCGAACTACAGGTGATTTATTGTTGATTCGGATTTTCAGGTGATGTAAAAATCACATGTTTTTTTATACACACGTTACACACCACCCTCCTGAAGGGTGAAAAAAGGGCAAGAAGTTCCGCTGAAATAAGTTTTTTTTTTTTAAATATTTTATTTTATTTCAAATATCAAAAATGTTTTTTGATGGTTTTATTTTTAGTTAACGATAATAACCCTGATGCATTCTGATAGTTCACCCAAAAATGAAAATTCTGTCAGTAATTACTCACCCTCATGTTGTTCCAACCTCGTAAGAGTTTCGTTCATCTTTGAAATTTGACACAGATTAAGATATTTTTGATGAAATCTGAGACAGGGTATATACAGTATTCCTTAAGTTAAATTTACTACTTTTTAATACATTTTTTACTACCTTCAGAATTTTTTTTTTAAAACCATCACGACACTGAATTAAGTGTTAATCAGCAGCAACCTTTCTATTATTTACACAGATTTTGACATTTATAACATAAAAATGGCAAAAGATCTGCTGCGTGACAGGATTTAATAGGGGAAACTGCGAAAATGCGACTAAAACGAATAATTTTATCAATTTAAACTAAATGTTGGACTCAATATAGTGTTCCTTACAACTCACTAAAGATCCAGTGATCCGTGGATATTGACATGCAGCCAGGAATCGTGTTGCCTGACATTTATGTTTGCCTGATTTCGACACCGGGGAAATAAAAGCAATATAGACCTAAACATCAAGCAAATTTGCCTGTGAACGCTTTATGTAAATACAATGGGTATAGGTCTAAATCCGGGTGATCACTTGTTCACAGATGATGTCGATCGACCATTGAATATGGCGTCAGCATCAAACATAGACAGAGACGAAAGATCTTTGATTGTGCCCAGATAAGCTAAAGCCCATATTTAAACGGACTAACACAAACACAGAATAGGACACCTGATAGTCTGAAAAAAATAATACCTCTCAGACTACATTTAACACTTTTAATGGCCTTAAATTTGACAATTTTGATTTATCACTTTTTAATATTTTTTAAAACCCCGTGGACACCCTGTGAGAGCTGGATCACTCCTCCATAGGCTTCTTAAGGGATCAAAACTGGCCGGCCCAGAATTTATGAAAGACATTGTTAAAATAGTCCGAGCGACTACAGTGGCTCAATCTTAAGTTTATCAAGCGACAAGAATACTTTTTGTGTGCAAACAACAACCAAAAATAACGACTTTATTCAACTATTCATTTCCTTATGTGGGCCTCTGGAGTTCACGTAGTGTAACAGCGCAGCGCTTCTGTGTTGTACGTCACTATTGGCTGGCGCTGGTCATGTGTGCGATGTGTGTGACGTACAACCTAGAAGTTCACGTAGTTTCACTACGTGAAATCTTGAGGCCAACAGAGAAGGAAATGAACAGTTGAATAAAGTCGTTTTTGGTTTTTTGCACACAAAAAGTATATAAGGTTGAGCCACTGTAGTCACTCTTACTATTTTAACGATGTCTTAAAGTTTCGATCCCTTAAAAAGCCTATGGAGGAGTGATTCAGCTCTCAGATTTAATCAAAAATATCATAATTTGTGTTCTGAAGATGAACGAAAGTCTTACTGGGTTGGAACAACAAGAGGGTGAGTAATTACTGACAGCATTTTCATTTTTGGGTGAACTATCCCTTTAAGATTCAATAACACCTCTTCATGTGTGAAATGAGTAATGCTGCGCTAACACATAAGCCATGTTGTATTTATTAGGACTGCTAATATATTTTAGCGCTGAGTTCTTGTCTCTGTTTTCAGGGTCACTCTGGCTGTGTCAACTGTCTGGAGTGGAATGAGAAAGGAGAGTAGGTTCTGTTGTACAACCCAGTTTGCTGCATTTCACAGTGTCTCTTCATAAACTCATTCGGCTTGTTCCTTTCTAGTCTCCTGGCCTCAGGTTCAGATGATCAGCATGCCATCATCTGGGATCCCTTCCGGCACAAGAAGCTCAACACTATGCACACAGGACATGCAGCTAACATCTTCTCAGTCAAGGTGAAGCCCACGTCAAGTTTGTGCTTTTTCACGCAGGGTCTTGTAAATAGGCCAAAATGTGTGTTCTTAATGAACGTGTGTGTTCGCAGTTCCTCCCTCACTCCGATGATCGAATCTTGATCACAGGAGCAGCCGATACCAAGGTGCACGTGCACGACTTGACGGTGAAGGAGACCATTCACATGTTCTCAGACCACACTAACCGCGTCAAACGGATCGCAACGGCTCCCATGTGGCCCAACACCTTCTGGAGCGCTGCTGAGGACGGGATCATTAGGTAGGGCGAGTTGAGGTCTCTGCCTCAGACGTGAATTGATAAAAGCAAATAATTGCATTGAATAAAAAATGAAAATAAATAAATGGGGCTGCATGATAATCAGGAAAAAGCTCAGTGTAATTATCAAATTAAAGGCTGCAATGTGATTAAATAACTGTATAGGCTGATGCACTACATGTTTCAGAGTGAAGCACGCCAAGCATTTCAGTATTATAATTATCATTTTTTTATTTTATTTTACAGAACAATTGTAATTTACAACAGTATTATATTTGTGTTTTCATTTTTATAGAGTTAAACCATATCACTATTACTACTACTTATATTTTATTATCATTATATTATAATTATTATCGGCAACATCTAAGAAACTTGAACAGGGAAGTTTGGGAATCCCAGGTCCAATGGACCAGTGTTATTTTAGTATCTTTAATGTACCATTATTGTTTTTATTAATATTTTTAATTAGTTTTTATTTTTGTATTCATTTTAGTTAATTTTTTAGTAATTTTTGTCTCTTTTTTTGTTAGTGTTTTTAGATATATATTTTTTTTATTATTCTTTTAATCTTAGTAAATATTATTTTTGCCATAGCAACTAACTGAAATAATATAATATATATATATATATATTTTTTTTTATATATCTCTCATGTTTATTTCATTTCAAGTAATGGAAATGTTTTTGATAGTTTTAGTTTAAGTTAACACTAATAACCCTGATGCTGCACACAAAAGTGGAAAGAACATTTCCACAAAAGTGGAAAGTCGCATTTTTTTAATGTGAAAAAAAAATCTTGCGGTTTCTCAATAAATGAGCCTGCAGCATATTAAACTGTTAGCTGTGTTAAATCTCGAGGGCATGGGCACCAGCCTCCAGCTGAAATTTAATCATATATGTTCTCCTTGAAGTTAAATATGCTCATGGGAGCCAGCTTACATGCCCTTGAAAACTGCATCTCCAGATGTTGTGTTGGCTGCTGGGTAGTATCTCCCATCAGGAAGCATGCAAATGCCCTGGCACTGAATGATGTTTGGGTATGAAAGAACACAGCAGGTCTCTGGCTAATGCCAAAGCTGACTGCCTCGCTGTCTTTAATGCTCTGCATGTAGAGGACACATGAACAGGAGGAAAATATAAGCTTGTCAGGTTGTTGTTTTTTTTAAATTCTACAATAGTGTCATTTCACGGTCAAAAAAAGTTAAATTGTGAATAGTGTTGGGTGACTTGAGCAGGACATTTCTAAGGAATACGTTTTTACTCCGCTTGTTGTACATTATATAATTCCTCTACATTAGCAATCGGTCAAACATTCGTCTAGTGTGTGTTTACATTTAAAAACAATGGAAAAGAAGCGCAGTGGAATGCAAAAACTAATTCTGTATGGATGGACCTGTACACTTGTTGTAAACGATTGTTACAAAAGGGAAAAAAAAGTTAATCCGACACTAAAATGTAAATATTTTCTTTCCTTTTCCAATCTGCCATATATAGACAAACAATACTCGCTTTACATTTTCAAGTATGTTTACCATTTTATTTCCCTTCTCTCCAGGCAGTATGACCTGCGAGAGAGCAGTAAACGCTCCGAGGTGTTAATCGATCTGACGGAGTATTGCGGGAAGCTCGTGGAGGCCAAATGTCTGGCAATCAACCCTCGTGACAACAACTACATGGCCGTGGGAGCTAACGGGCCTTTTGTCCGGCTCTATGACATCAGAATGATCCACAATCACAGGTGATTTGTATTGTATTATTAAAAGAATAATTAGAAAACAAACTGAGATGTGAAGCACTTATTTTTGTCCATGCAAATATAATATTGTTTAGCTCTAAAAATGATCCAAGGAACAGACAGACATTATTTGCATCTCACATCTCAATCAAGCTGTTAGTTTAGACTTATTGCAGCAGGTTTGATGTTATTAGAATTGAAAATTTGAAAAGTGCGGCAACAAATGAGATTTGAGACGGGACATTATCATTCCGTTTAGCAAAAATAACACGAGGGTGAGTAAACGATGACAAAATCAACATTTTTGGGTGGAATATTTCTTGAAATACTGTCAAATTACTCTATTTTCCAGAAAATAGGTTGCATTAAAATTCCATTTTTGAGGGATAGTTGTAAAACCTAATATAGTTTGTTTGATCAATTATGTATAGAAAATATAGGTATAAATCAAATTATATTGGCATTCATTATAAACAACATTTATAACAAACACCAAGCCAAAACTAATTTAATTAAGTGAAATTTAAAACAGAAATGTTCTTGATGTTCTATGAAACACAGTAAATAAAATTCTTGGTTAAATATTTAAGTTCCTCTTATAATTATATTTCAGGGATGTTTTCTTACGGCTGTAATGTTACATTCTTGTCTACCTTCTAGGAAGTCTATGAGTCAAAGTACCTCAGCTGGTGTTCATACATTTTGCGACAAACGAAAATCGATACCGGACGGTGCTGGACAATACTATGTCGCAGGTTTGTAGTCCATATGCAACATGGAACTTCTGTGTTGGAAAAACCTGATTTTACAGATATTTATCTCCGTTTGCAGGTCACTTACCCGTGAAGCTTCCTGACTACAATAACAGATTACGAGTTCTGGTGGCAACCTACGTTACATTCAGTCCCGACGGTACTGAACTGCTGGTGAACATGGGTGGAGAACAGGTGATTAACTAGTGAGGATTGCTCTCCGCTGCCAGTGTGCAGCACTAAAGATGTTTTATGCACAGTTATGCATTACTGCTTCCTGTTTGCAGGTATATTTATTTGATCTGACGTTCAAACAGAGACCGTACACTTTTCTGCTGCCCAAAAAGTGCCACCCATCACCAGGTATGCTGTCAATGCTGTCTTGGAATCAACCACAGTATCAACATTTGAACTAAATCAAAAAAAGTTCAAAGTTGTCCTAAGATTCATGTATAACTTTGATGAAAGGTTTTGATCCATTTGAAATGTTGACTACTGTATTTATTCAATAATTATAAATATATCATTCAGTCTTATTGCATTTAGGATCATGATTAATAATTACTATGGTTGCGCAACTTTGAACTAAATTGAGTTGAATAATGAGACTTGTCTTTTCAAAGCTTTACAGCTGAAATTAATTTAATAATTAAGAACTTTGCTATATTAATAGTGTTATTTTCTGTTTATTACTGTGAAGTTGCTTTTAAACAATTTGTATTGTATAAAGTACAGAAATATGGCTTGACTTGATAATATAGCAAAAAAAAAGATGGACAGATTAAAAAAAATTGTCGAAAAAAAATCTTTATATTTCTGCATTCGCTTTTTTCAGTCAAAGGGACCATCTTTTAATTTTTTTAATATCAATTTTGTAGTGATAAAGCAGATAAATTGATTAATTGAATTTACATCTTAAAATCTCAAGGAAGAACTAGTCTCACAACACAATCTTAAAACCAATTGTTAGGATTGGTAACAATTTATGTACAGTATAGGGTTATTATATACATACATATACATATATATATATATAAGAAGTAACCTTGTGTTGTACTGGTCTGCTCTTGATTAATTAATTGTTGTCATCTGCATCTTTTGGCAGAGGTACAAAATGGAAAAACCACCAACGGTGTGTCCAATGGGATTCATCTTCCTGCAAGCCGCCTTAAACTGGCTAAATTGGCCAGGTAACACTGATTCATGTGTGTTATGCCAACTGCATCTTTAATTATATTTCCAACCATAGTTGCGAATTCAACATCTGACTGTCTCTGAGACTACATCGCTCCTGGGAAATTGTAAACTCGGGGATGCCACTGTCTCTTTACCAACATCATAAATTACTTGCGCTTCAATAAATACTGTCATGTTATCTTACATTCGGATGTCTGGTGTTTGGGAAAGTTCTGTGAGGAAATTAAACCAGATCATTTTGATGACCTACTTTTGCTCAGGCATTTCAGAATGACCAAACCAACTTTTGAGATGATTTGCAAAGTAATTAGTCCACTGGTTACTCCAGTTAACCAATCACTTTAACATTATGTGAGTATGTTGTGCATTGAGGACATTTATTTGGTAAATTCGTTTCCATCGTAGTTAATGCACGTCTTATCGGATAAAAAAAAATATTATTATGTTTTTTATGATACATTTTTGGATTTTATGCACTTTTTGTTTATGCAATATCCCAAAATTTGCATAAAAATAGGTGGTTGGAAACATGGCTATTGATTCTGTCACTGTCCTGTTTATATTATTTCCCATTCATTTGTCACAGACTAGTTTGAGTTGCAGTAACTGTTGCTGTCTGTATTCGTGTCTGTATCAGTGGCTCCAGTGATCTTCCTCCTTATCTGGAGAGGATCAAGCAACAGGCTAATGAAGCGTTCGCGCAGCAGCAGTGGACCCAAGCCATTCAGCTCTACAGTCTAGGCCTCCATGAAGCCAGTCAAAATGCTATGCTGTACGGAAACCGTGCTGCCGCATACATGAAACGAAAATGGTATGATGCATGCTTTCGATGCAAGAAGTGCTGCATGATTTCGTTAAAAAAAAAACAATCACATTGTGATTATTTTGACTTTGGAAACAACACATCTCAGGTTGAAGAAGTGCCAAGTTTATATGTTTAATTACATCCACAGTATTTGTGGTTTAAGGCAAGACACCACAGGTGAATGAGGTGATTTTAACTCATCAATATTACCATTCTTTCCTCTGTTTATTAAAGTACAATATGACAAAAGTTTTCCGAAATTTGATGTACAAATATATAAATTATCTAATTAAATGTGCACCTTTCCAGAACAGAATGAATATTTCTGAAATCTACTTATGCAAATAAATAGTCCAGTAAAATAAACACTTAAGTGTATTTTGGTCGATATCTTTCCACTATTCCACCGTGGATAAGACACATGTCTTTGGTGTGAGCGATCCGGGTTCGAATCCACTGCAAGACACCAATGTGTCCCTGAGCAAGACACTTAACCCCTAGTTGCTCCAGAGGTGTGCGACCTCTGACATATATAGCAATTGTAAGTCGCTTTGGATAAAAGCGTCAGCTAAATGAATATAGACGTAGCCTGAAAGAAGGCGTTATGGCAGCAAAATAGGCCAGTGCATGAAAAAACTTGCTTTAATAATCAGCGTTTTAATTCTTGTTTTAATGTAAAGAGCATCATGTGGCTTTGCTCTCGTCTCTGACAGGGACGGTGACCACTATGACGCGCTGCGAGACTGTCTTAAGGCCTTGTCCCTGAACCCAGGCCACCTGAAAGCGCACTTCCGCTTAGCGCGCTGCCTCTTTGAGCTCAAGTACATCGCCGAGGCTCTTGAGTGTCTAGATGACTTCAAGGGCAAGTTTCCAGACCAGGCGCACAGCAGCGCTTGTGACGCACTCGACAAAGACATCAAGGCTGCCCTCTTCTCAAAAACAGACTCCTCCTGTAGGTTCTTGTCTCGTCTGTCTTGGATATTGTATTTTATTTATGGATGCATTTTAATAAGGATTCTGGATTTGTTTCATGCGTCTGATCTAGCTGACGACAAAAAGGGGAACAGCTCCATCCGCTTTCATAATTTCAGCCGGAAAGAGTCCATCCCGGAGGATGAGATCGTTCTCAGAGAGCGAAGCTTCGACTACAAGCATCGCTATTGTGGCCACTGCAACACGACCACTGACATTAAGGAAGCAAACTTCTTTGGAAGGTCAGTTTACTGACGCCTCTTTTCCCCCCGAATTAGGGCTAGGTGATGTATTTAATACATTAATAATTTTGTTTAATAAATAAGTTTCCTTAAGAATGTTTCAATACACTAGTTTCATGGTTCAAATTCAGTAGCACACCTTGATTATTAAAACTAGATTTTTTACCGTAATTTTTCTTCTGGCAGACATGATGCAAAGCACTTTTTTTTATCTTTTTTTTTTTTTGTTGTCATTTTATATCTTTTAATCTTGTCCATCCCTATAATGCATCTCATATCTGTTGCTAAACGAGGATCTGAAAATAAGACATCAGCACATGACTTGTTTGGTTGTCGCTCTACAGTAAAGGCCAGTACATTGTGAGCGGTTCAGATGATGGCTCATTTTTCATCTGGAACAAAGAGACAACGAACCTGGTGCGGATCTTACAGGGGGACGAGTCTATAGTGAACTGCCTACAGCCACACCCTAGCTACTGCTTCCTGGCCACCAGCGGCATCGATCCCGTAGTACGGCTGTGGAACCCCAGACCGGAGGTACGACCCGACTCCAATGCCACGTTTGTCACATCAGTGGCGTGTGTCATTTGACTGATGAATTAATTATTGCTAAGATTGATTTTCTTGAAAAATAAGATTGATCCAACTAACTAAGATGTATTAGCCTAAAAATAAATAGAATTTAAAGGAAAATAAATAATAAATTAATATTTGGTTACAATAAATACAATTTAATTAAAATAAATAATAAGAAAATCAGTGTAAAATGTAAAAACAAATACATAAAAATAAGATTAAACGTATTAAATAAATAAATACAATTTAAAGTAAAATAAATAATAAATGAATATATTTGATTACAATAAATTTAATTTAAATAAATAATAAGAAAATCAGTGTAAAATGTAAAAAAAAAAATACATAAAAATAAATTAGAGCTGGGAAACGATTAATCGCGATTAATCGCATCCAAAATAAAAGTTTGTGTTTACATAATATATGTGTGTGTAGTGTGTATAATTATTTTGTATATATAAATACACACATATTCATGTAAATATTTAAGAAAAATGTGTTATTAATATATCAAATATTTATATTTATGTATAATATTAATTTTGTATAAATATATATGAAGTATACACATGCAAATATTTCTTAAATGTTTACATGCATGTGTGTAATTCCATTTAGTGAGATCATTTTCAAGTAATTCCAAACTTCGCGAGGCAGACGACAACCTTATGTGATCAAAACACACAACTTGTTAACACTCCACAGCGCCACCCAGTGCATTTAATTATAACTGCGAGTTAGTGCTTGGGGATTTATCATGGATTCAATTCATTTACGGCCAGCAAAGCGACGTAGTAAAATTCGAATAGTATTTTATTTTTCGAATAATAATTACAGATCGAATATTCGAAAATTCAAACTACAAAGAATGATAAAGCACATCAGACTGTTTGCAGCAAAAGTAACTTTTTCTTTCTCATCAGTCGGAGAACGAGAACTGTCGGGTGGTGGAGGACATGGAGAGCGCGGCCCAAGCCAACCAGCGGCGCATGAACGCGGATCCGCTGGAGGTGATGCTGTTGAACATGGGCTACCGCATCACGGGCCTGAGCAGCAGAGGAGCCGAGGGCTCGGACGAGGACGACAGCTCAGAGGGCCAGGTTCAGTGCCGCTCTAGCTAGAACGCACCCGTCCCACGTTTGACAAGGCGGCAAAGCACCTTAGATATTTCCTTTGCAAATTTCAGTTCTTCAACATGATGCCGAGTGAATGAATGTTTGCCGCTCCGCACTATGCAGACGTTTGGAGAAGTGGGGGACACAATCGCACAATCCAAGTGAAGTCAAAAGCACTTGCAGATTAATGTCTGCAAAACCGCGCGCTAGAAGAGTGTTGGCACACCGTCAGATTAAAGCTTGTTTCCAAAGTCTCAAAGCGCTTGGGTCTTTCATACAGTATGTGGGGCTTGCTATTGGACACTGTTCTCATTTTGTTATGTTTTCCCAAATGAACTTAATCATCTTTATGAGTACCAGAGGGCTGTAAAATGAGTGTTATTATATGTTTATAGGTCTGCAGCACTTTCTTTTGGAATAATAAACGGTGTTTATGTTCGGCCCAGACCTGCATTGTGAATGTTCATCAAGTCGGGGTTCAAGTGTTTGTTTTTTGGAAGGATTTGTTTTTTTGTTTTTTTTTACCTTTTTCTTCATCGGCACAAGCAGGACGTCTGACTGTTGCCCTTTCGTCTTGATCGATGAACCTGAAAAGAGATGATAAACCAAGAATAAGAGACTTATCACAAAGATTATAACTTGCTATGAGAAGAAGAGATTTGAAACAATTGGGTCTATTTTGGGATATGTATTTGTTCGTTTCACTGTGTTCATTTTCTTTTGGGATTTTTAGTACAGTTTAGTGCAAAATGTAAAAAAAATAAATAACATTTCTGTTGTTACTGTCATGATCCTTGGTGGAGTTTTTCCAAAAAAGGAAAACATATTATTTGGCTTAAACATACTTTTTTTGATCATCAGCGGTATGGCTTTTTAAAACACGGTAATAATGCGACAGAGACAAACTAGATCAGTCAGTGGAGCCGTCGACACTAGAAGCGCAAGACTGCACTGCTACTCCAGTCATGTCTCAAATAAAATAAATTTATTTACAAATATTATGTGTGATTTTATTAATTATTTACTGATTGTTTCATTAAAGCCAGCTCGTGATGTCTCTTTTGTGTTTAGGCCTACACAAACATCTGATGGATTTCGTTCGGAAACATTTTCATTTCACTAAGGATAAAGAAATGTAGTTTCAGATTGTTTATGATTACTGAACAATCCCATGATGCACCTTCCAGTGTAGACGTGCTTCTCGTCTCGCAGCTGATTGGATGCTCTGAATTGACGCAAATACACTCGCCGGCAAATCCCTGTGCGCTACTTTGATGAAGTTTTTACATTCGCTTTCCCTTCTCACAATTAGTCTAAGTCTGTTTTTTTGCTGAATAGTTTGTTTTATTCCTAAAGTATAATTCATTTCCTGTCATGTTGTGCCACAAACAGTGGAGAAAACATGTGGGCCACCTAACCTACATACTCTAATGAGGAAGGTGTAACGTGATGTGCATCTAGGCCAGATGGGTTGCAAGGCCATAGTTGTGTTCAGAATAGCATACTACTATAGTTGCCTATGTATACTGTATATATTGAGTAGTATGTAAACTGTGACCTACTACATTTGCAACCTTCTATAGCAATTTTGGCATTTCTATTTTGATTCACTTCCAAAAGTTAAAATTCCACTAGTTAACATGAACTAACAAGGAAAACTAATTCTAAAGCATTTATTAATCTTAGTTAATGTTAATTTCAACATTTACCAATCTAATGTTGCATCTGTAAATGTTATTAAATGGACGTGGCCTGACATGAACTAACAATGAACAGTTGTGTTTTTACCTAACATAAACAAAGATTAATAATCTGATTCATAATCATAATAATCTGAAAGATTACAAAATATGTAATCAAGATAGTATTCGTTGTACTGCTTTTTCTTATTTTTTTAACAGTAACACTTTATTTAAATCCTTTATGTATCATGCATTATGAAGGTGCATTACATCTTTTTCATAAATAATTGTAACCAAAGTTGAAATGCATAGTTATTATACAACATTTGCAGATTCCTTGTGGCGTCTGAGATTGTATGTTTGTCATGTGTTTTAAAGCATTATACTTTCTATTCTATTATAATTGTCGTTACTATTATTCATGAGACCGGCATAATTAATGTAATGTAATATTTTTTATGAAAGCATATGAAGACACATATGAAGGCTTTAAGTAAAGTGTTACTGAAAAAAAACTTATATTATAGTATGTATAATGCGATAGATATTATTTATATATGATAATAATATTACAATCTAATGAGAACCACTACGGCGCCAACGTCACGATGACGTCACCGCGTAGACTGTGATGGCGGATGTTACCGAGATCGACACGATGAAACACTTCCACGGAGGTTTCGAGAAAATCGACAAAGAAATGAGTCGTTATCCGCACTGCATCGTCTGGACACCGATTCCGGTTCTGACGTGAGTAGAGACCGGAGATGTTTTGACGGGTCACGTGCGGAACACCAACACATTCTGACAGTAAACGCGAGTGTGTCTGTCAAAATTACTGTCAGCGCTTTCTGTCATTGTCTCGACTGACATCTATGCAATCCCATTTCCAACACAGACGAAACGAAATCATGCTTTTGTGAAAGCCAATAAGTGTCATGCTTCGTTTAAAACGTCGAAATTATTATGACATTTACTAAATCAAAAGTATGACTTAAAAAGTGTCGTCATGGAAGGCAAAATTCTGAATTAAAAAGCCATAATTATGACACATAACAGTCAGAAATATGACCTAAAATGTTATAGAATGCACAATTTCGACTTTTTAAACTTAATTATGACTCAGTTATGGACTTTTATCTTATTATGATTTAGTCTGTCATAATTATGTCATTAAATTCAAAATTATTATTAGTATGTCATAATTTCGACTTAGTGTGTCATAATTATGAAACTTTATTCTTAAGTCCATAATCAAAATTATTAAATTTTATGCCAAATTATAGTAAATTTTATACCAATTATAATGATTTTCTTTTTTCTTACGTCGCAAAAATGGCTTCCACACATATCTGTATTTTATTATGGAAACGTACTAAAAAGCTGCAAATATACACACGTCAGAGGAGGATTTCTGTGTTGATGTGTTTTGTGTTGGTCTCTGCAGCTGGTTCCTGCCATTCATAGGGCACATGGGCATATGCACATCCACCGGTGTGATCAGGGATTTTGCCGGTCCTTACTTCGTATCGGTGAGTTTATTTCTGATGATTCCACTGACTTTAGCTTGACTGCACTGATGCACTAACTACTTTCATTTATATTTTATACAGGAGGACAACATGGCGTTTGGAAAACCAACAAGGTGAGTTTAAAACCCTAGTGAATGTCATAGAGAAGCAGAATTATCATCTGCACACATGAGACTTAAACATTGAAAAGATTTGCTCCTACATCAAAAATATTTTCTCACTAATCATAATTGTTGTCAAACATTTCATTAAAAAATTTAAACTACAGGGCTTGACATTAGCACCGTATTTCATTGTATTTCAGCGGTAGGGTGTAACGCAGTCACTCTGGCAGCAGGGTAAATTTTATACATAATACAGGTTTAAATAGTGGTCTATTAAAAAGAAAAGGCGTCTGAAATAAACTAAATGCAATGTAGTGTACTGTCAAACATATCAATTTTTCGTTTTTCAATTTTTTTAAGTGAAGTTCGGAAAGAAAACGCATGTGTAAAAGTATAATGGATCAGTGCAACAGGTCTTAAAGTGACAGCAGCCTAATATACCTGCTGCCAAATTATGAGATAATATTATATATATATATATATGGCCTATGACAGTTTTTTCCCATGTTATCAATAGTGGCCAGTGAAAATACTGAGTGGTTAGTAAAACCACTAGCCACAGTGGCAGATGAGCAAAAAAAATCCATGTTAAGCCCTGACTATAAACCATAATTAATAAAAAATATTAATTTGGATACATTTAAATTTAAAATGTGGATTTAATGCAGGTACTGGAGGCTGGATAAGAATAAGGTGTATGGCGGTGGAGCAAACGCCTGGGATATTGCCGTGCACGAGGCGTCTGAGGAATACAAAACTAGAATGGTCAGATCTCTACTGTAATATATACTTGTTATGTCATGAATGACGTCAGTTGACATCTGATTTTATGGTGAAATGTGAGCTTCACAATGCATATATTGTGACATGTATATAGATTCAACAATTTACCATATATTTTATTGTAATTTTTTATATATTTATCAATAAGGCTTAAATGTGACATTTGTCTATTTTTATATTTTTTTTTTTACAAAAAAATAATTATAATCATTATTATAAATAAAATTGTATTTGTCTAATAAATCTATATATTTATTCGTATGTTCTATTTTGATAGTCTTTAAAAAAGTTTTGTTAAAAACCTTAATTTTCCAACCCAATTATATTACACAAACACAGCGACTTCCTAATATCTGTTTTTCACTTTTCTCTTTTCTGTTTTGCTTGTTTGTGATGTCCTCACCGCATTGCAGCACAACCTGTGTTGTGACAACTGCCACTCTCACGTGGCCATGGCTCTGAACCTCATGCGCTACGACAACTGCTCCTCGTGGAACATGGTCAAACTCTGCTTACTGTCCTTCATCCACAGCAAACATGTCAGGTGAGTTGCCGGGTCAGCGGGGTTGTAAATCTATTTTCTAAATGCATGTTATTAATCTTATTGTGGATGATTAATCCGTTTGTTTGGGGGGGGGGGGGGGGGGAAGATCATAACTAGATCTGGAAGATCATAACTAGATCTTCCAGTGAAAGGACAGACTTCTCTCTATTGACGTTTATCATTTAGTCTGCTTAAACTCCGCCCCTTTTTTACAATCCACTGCAAGCTTTCATTCAGATCTGCCTGCACTTTTGAGTGCCACACCCACATTTCATCATCCAAACAATGACCTATGCATTGAACCACGTCTCACCCCACATCACAATACAGTAGGGCTGAACGATTATGGAAAATAATCTAATTGCGATTTTTTTTTTTAACCAATATTGTGATTGCGATTTAATATGCAATTATTTTTTAAGTTCTTTATCTTCTGTATTAGTCGACAAAGACGAGCAATAAATCATTGTACAGTAGGGATGAGAATCTTTAGGCAGCTCATGATCCAATCTACTTTTTTTCTTATTAATTAACCTTAATAACACTTAAAATTTGTATTTAATTACGTGTGTAAAAACACATACTTTAATATATATATATATATATATATATATATATATAACATTTAATTAAACCAATTACATGTTTAGAATTTTAAATAGGCTATATAAACTAATATAGCTTCAAAATATAAAAGCTAGTAAATAAAGAGAAACAAAAAAAGCATTACAAGCAATAAACAAAAAGTGCTTTCAATATTTAAAAGTAGGCTGTCTGGATGTTTTTCATTCAAGAGGTTTCCCCCTCAGTAGATATGATAAGCATTGACTTCCATAGTATATATTTTTTCCTACTATGGAAGTCAATGAGACCAGAAACTGTCTGGTTACTGATATTCTTCTAAATATCATAACATCATCTGAATACATTCGAAAAAGGTAAAACTCAACTGTTTAACTCTGGGGGAGTTGTAAAATTAACCTATTTTTTAAAAAAAAATTGGAGTATCCCTTTAAGTTAAATATACTCAAACATAATTACCCATGTAAATGCAATGAATTCCCACATTGCATCTTGATTGTTGGGTTTGATTGTTTCTCTGAGCTCAATCAATTCTGATTGCCTTCTCTACGAATGATCCATGCAATACTGCCTTAGAACTTAGAAGTCAGTGTGTCCTTACTTTTGACTGAATGATTTATCGCAGTCGGCCACCGTGTTTCCCCTTATTTGTCACCAGTCTTTCACTTGGGACTCTCAGTGTTGTGATGTAGAGGACACCAGGACACACAAAATAAGGGTTTCTGGGGGAGAGAGAGATGGATTGTAAGCTTTTGCATGAGACTATTCTCAAAAAAATGAACATTCTACCATTATTTTCTCACCCTCGTGTCACGCATTGACATTCTGCCTTAGATATGCATTTGGGAATGATATGAGGGAGAGTAAAATGATGACATAATTTACATGTTTGTTTAAACTAAACCCTGTGTTTCTCTAAAATGGTGAAGTTTTTATCTACATGAGTCAAGTCACCTTTATATAACGCTTTGTACACTTCAGATTTTTAAGCAGCTTCACAGTAAGAAACAGGAAAATAACCTTCAATGATGGAAACTACAGAAGTAGTGATATTTTTCAGCTTAATGCATTTCGATGTCGATTCAATTCAGTTCAATAACTGTGGATGTTGAAAGGTTCGTCAATTCAGCTACTGTATAAAGCAGCTCAACATAACACAATAGTGCCATTATTCAAATTTTCCTCTCATCCGATAGTTTCAGTGCAGTCAAATTGAAAATATTGCTGAATATTAGCTGCGTTTTAATATTAAGTGTCTTTAAAATCAAGCCAAGGGTGACATGATGCTAAAATGGCTCATTTGAATGTCTTTTGTAGCTTTGTGGGCTTCCTGAAGACTTGGCTGCCTTTCCTGATGATTTGTGGGGTCATAGTCACCATTGCCCTTGCTGTCAACCTGCGATGACGGAGGTTGGATGACAGGAGCATCAAACACAGAGAGAGATGTTGAACGGTCGTACAGGGCAGCTCAGGATCATTATGAGCCACGGCTACAAGAAGCAAATCTGAACCTGAACTTTAATCATGCGTCTGTACGACATTACATCGCTTCTGTTTGGAGATTCAGTCTGGCTGGCTGGGAATACAGAGACCTCTTTGCATCTAGTGACACGCTGACTATTAGTGACATTGTAAGTGAATTACAGGGACTTTTTCCATTACTGCTTACATAAGCTTTGCATTTGATATATTTGTAATATAATCACATACATGAATGGGTCTAAATGAAACAAGATGACAATTTCCTGTCAATCCACAAACTGTAATGGGGAAGGTGATTAGAATTAAGATCTAAGCATATGACTTCTCGTAATTTTATTTTGCCTCATTTTTAGAACTATTTGAATTTTGTGGTGCATCAAAAATATGTACATTTTTTCATGAGTTATTTTAATTGATCCAGGATGTTTACATTATTATACTCTAATGGGAGTTTGTATATTTGGTTCATTCCTTATGTTTTTGTTTTGTTTTCATTTATATTCTATGACCAAATACAAATGTAAATCCATAATGTTTGTCCTCGTTTTTATACAATGACCCCAAAAGGTATTTTGAAACTTAAAGGGATAGTTCACTTTGAAATATATTTTTGGCATGTTTTAGCTTTCCTCAAGGACATCCAAGATGTAGGTGTTTTTGTTTCAGCAGTATTTTCAATTTTGATATTTTTTGGTCAAACCGTTCTTGTCTATCAGTCAATGCAGGTCTATGGTCACCACCTCAAAGAGCATGCACAGAGAAGTCCAAATTAAACATGATTTAATGACTTGTAAATACTGTGGAAACAAAGACACCTACATCTTGAATGCCCTTGAGGTAATCTAAAACACACAAATGAATTTCAAAGTGAACTATCCATTTAAATGCAATGGTCAATTGTTGTCAAATGTCTAGTGCTGGATCTTTTCTCTTCAATATAGGGTCATTTTTCTTCATGATGTTTAAAGTGTTTTTACTGAAGGTAATTTCTTCTCAAATAGGGGAATCACAGGTCACTATTAACATGATCCACTAACCATAAACACACATCTTCATCTTCAGATCTACATCAATTATTTCAACATTTCAAAGCCTACAAACTTTTTTCTTTCAAATGTTTGTCTAAGGGTGTGCATCTGCTATTTAATTTATGTCAAAGGACAGAAAGAAATCAGTGCAATTAATTTACATAATCAGACATAGAAAAACTGCACTATAAATGTTCTTTATGGTCACAGTATATACTATCCTCAGTACTCTGACTGGATGGATGTGTGGAGTGTATGCAGCTCCACCCACCTGCTTATAGCCATGATCAGGAGGTGTTTCTGGGTGAAGTAATGATCTCCTAGAGTGAGGGGGGCATTCAGTCCTGTGTTGTGCTACAGCATGTGCACTTCCACTGAAGAGCGGTGATCAGATGCTCCGGTCTGCGAGTGGGAGAGTTTGGATGATGCTGACGCTTGTCTGCGCGATGCTGTGCGTCTCCTCATGCGTCGCACTGTGTCCGTCGCGCTGCGAGTGTTCTGATATTGAACATACGGTGAGATGCGCGTCTGCCGCGCTGTTCCGAGTCCCCGCGGCGATCCCGCGCGACACGATCAGCCTGGTCATCACTGGAAACACGATTCACAGACTCGAGCACGGCGCGTTCACCGGACTAACGAACGTCACACACTTGAACCTGATGAATAATGGGTAAGAAAAGATATGGTCAGTAAATATCTGTCTGTCTCTCATCTATCTATCTATAATCTATCGATCTGTCTGTCAATCCATCTATTCTGAAAGTAATATTGATTTAGTCATAGGGGAGAGCGGGGCACAACGTAACACTTTTTGACTTTGTTAATTTGAGTAAATCTAATTAGGGGTTAGATCATTTTCCCCCCACATTAATTTCCCACATGTCTAGTACAATTATGTGGTTTTGTTTTATTAATACAGTGTATAATTTTTTCTTGATTTACCCTGAAAGAATGGAAGGGAAATGTGACAACATGCCCCATAGGTGGGGTACATTGTAACATCACCATATAACAACTTAAAATGCTCTCTGATCTAATAAAAAATATACAAGTCAAACTTAAATATTTTCTTGATAAAACACAATTACTAACTTTCTCATATAAAATAATGGCATTTTTTTAATAATTAAAAATATACTAATTTTTGAGTTTGACAAAAAAACACACCGGAAAACAGCTATACAGCTTAGTTCAAAACAAAATAATAATTAATAATTTCTGAACATTGACTCTCAGTCCTTATTGACAAGTTTCTCTTGCTTTCTCAATAGAATTAATAAAAGTATAGAATATAATAGCATACTTCTAATAGGGGCACATTGTAAAGCAGTGTTACTTACAACATGCCCCAACTGGGGTTTAAACCCTGCGTCTTCTGCTAGTTAGCGAAGCATTAAAGAACTATATCAACTGTTAAACAACAGATTGGAGATTAAAATAATATCAGATTTGTCTACTTTTAAATAAACACAGATGAAAAATAAGTAAGAAACGTACTTTTGCTATGGTTTAATAACTGTTCAGTGATATCTTACAAAGATTTCGGAAATTTTGACGCAATTTTTTCTCTATAGACCTTATGCACCAGAGAAACGTGGGCGCCGTAATCTTTAGAATATTATCTTTGAACTTCCGTTTTTGCGGTCGCCCTGTATATCTCTATGGCATCGCTGTCGAGGAGTAATTAGCTAGTGAAGTGGATTTACTTATTGAAGAGTTAACAAAAGTTATCATGAGCATTGTAATGTTTGTCATACGCATTGTAAAGCAGATGTCTTTATAAATGTCGACCGGAAATTTTTTTACAAGCAGTTTATTCATACCTATGCAAGATCGCCGTGAAAATACAGACCGGAAGTCAAAAGAACACGAGCGCAACTAGGGTTGGGTATCGTTTGAATTTGAACGATTCTGATTCCGATTCCTTGTTTCGATTCCGGTTTCTAACGATTCTCGATTCCGGTTCTTTTAAGAGGCAGGGTCGAAAAAGTTTAGCTAACCTTGCTAACCAACGGTCTTTCTGAAGGAAATACTCCTTCTGTCACAAATACTCCTTTTGTCACAAATTTTACGTTTTGCCAAGATATCGTTATTTTTAGAAAAGTGAAGCAACACTTTAGACCGCCGACGTAAGCTTCTCATGTTCGACTCGCGCAGTTATGCCAACACTTCTGGTAGACGCTTCTTCGTTGGTGTTGTTCAGCTGTTTCTTTTTCCACTCGGCAGACTGTGAATATCAAAACTAGGAATCGAAATTTTAACTTTTGAACGATTCCGGGAAAAACAAAAAGTTAGTCCCGGTTCCAATCGATACTCGATTCTCGATACCCAACCCTAAGCGCAACGCTGAAAAGGGGCGGGGCTACATAAGGTCTATATAGGGTTGAAATGGCAACTAGTAAATACACCAAGTTTCGTTATGCTAGCATGTTTAAGTATTTAAAACAAGTGTGTTACAACTAGCCCCACGCTCCCCTACTCTTTCATTTTTGTATAAGCTATTCCACCATTTAGAATACTCAAAAAATCTAAAAATTCAAAATCCATTAAAAAGCTTTTTCCGTTCTTTGTCAGCATTATGGAGGTTGGATCGCATGCGTTCTCCTCACTGCACATGCTGCGTTCTCTAATCCTGAACAACAACCAGCTGGTGCTCATCCATCCAGAGGCGTTCTCCGTGCCTGGAAGCCCCCTGCAGGAGCTCAGCCTTCGCTCGTCTCTCTACAACTACACGTCTCTGACTGATCTCATCACTGCCCTGCGCTGGGGCGAGCTCACAAATCTGCTGCGCCTTGACCTGTCGGACAACCACCTCGTCCTCTTACCCCCGGGGATGTTCTCTCCTCTGCCAAACCTGCAGCATCTCCATCTGAACAACAACTCTCTGGTTGCCATCTACAACAGCACTTTCTCTGGTATCGAACAACTTTTGGAGCTGGACTTGAGCAGAAATGCGTTTAGAACTATCAGCGACGAGGGTCTTTACGAGTTGGAGCGACTCGGTCGGGTTCGTCTGATGTTGGGTCAGAATCCGTACGTGTGCACGTGTGAAGCACAAGAGTTTGCGAACTGGCTAAACGGTTCAAAGGTCAGGGTGGGCGACGCAGACAAGCTGTATTGCGAATACCCCCCAGCGATGCGTGAAGTGTCTTTGCGGGTTCTCACCGCACAGGCGTTGGGGTGTTACGGTAAACCGCACGAAGAGATTACAGACTTGTCCCTAAATACTTCCTACGTGTTCCTTGGATTGGTGCTGGGATTCGTTGGCATGGTCTTTCTATTCGTCGTCTACCTCAACAGAAAGGGTATCAAGAAATGGATCACAGACATACATGAAGCATGCCAAAATGTGCTGGAGGGGTATCATTATCGGTACGAAATCGACTCTGACCCACGACTGGGGCGTGTTGCGAACATTCGGCAGGGTCAGCCTCGAATGGACCCACATTTGGGGCACATCCCTTCTGACTCCCGTATCACACAGATTCCATCGGATGTGACGCTATAACTGGACTGCACAATGAACCCATTTTTCATTGAAGATATTTCAGTCTGTAGCAACGTCGACTTTTTTCTAGACCAAATCAAGGAAATCATGTCATTGAGACTAGTGGTCCGCAGATACCATTAACTAGAGAGATTGCTGGCTGATAGCTTATGTAATTCCAATATATGCATGCATGATGTAGGCTAATACAGTATACGTTAGATTGGACAACATCCACCAGTGCAATATGAGTGCAATTTTTGGTTTGTATTCCACAAGGAGAAATTGTTAAAGCATATACTTTATCTACTGTGTCAATGTGTAGGATTACAGTAGCATTAACCAACATGGACTAAAAGCCACAAACCCTACATGTACATCTGCTTACTGTGATTTTGCCAAGTAAGACCTGTTCCTGGATCAAAATACTTTGTTAATTCTGGAACAACATCCCTGTCTGAAGTCCTAACTCTATCCCTCACTCTCAGAAAAAAAAGGTACAAAAGCTGTCACTGGGGCTGTACCTTTTCAAAAGGTACAATTTTGTTCCCAAAGGCTACAAATTGGTACCTTAGTGGTACATATTAGTACTGTACATATTACCACCTAAAATGTACATATCAACACCTAAAATGTACATTTTAACACCTAAAATGTACTTATTAGCACCTAAAATTTACATATTAGCACCTAAAATGTACATATTATACCTAAAATGTACATATTAGCACCTAAAATGTACATATTAGCATGCAAAATGTACATATTAAAACCTAAAATGTACATATCAGCACCTAAAATGTACAAATTAGCACCTAAAATGTACATATTAGCACCTGAAATGTACATATTAGCACCTACAATGTACAAACTAGCACCTGAAACGTACATATTAGCACCTAAAATGTACAAATTAGCACCTGAAATGTACATATTAGCACCTACAATGTACAAACTAGCACCTGAAATGTACATATTAGCACCTAAAATGTACAAATTAGCACCTGAAATGTACATATTAGCCCCTAAAATGTACAAATTAGCACCTGAAATGTACATATTAGTACCTAAAATGGACAAAAGTTTACCTTTTGAAAAGGTACAGCCCCAGTGGCAGCTTTTGTACCTTTTTTCTGAGTGTACCTCTGGACTAATCCATTACTTATCCATAAAAAATCAGAGGGAAATAAGAGGTGAATAACACTGATGTAGAAGCCTAAATAAGCCTAAACTTGACAGAAACTGTAAACTTGTCCTTCAAATCTGATTGGTTGATTTGAATGTTGTTCCAGGATCAACAAAGATGTTGATCCAGAAACATGTTGTACTTGGTGAAATCACGTTCACAATGTAGATCTATATTCTGGAATTATACTTAAATATTTAAGACATCTGAAAAAATTCACTGATGTGCTCAAAACATCATCTGAATTGTCTATTGTTGTCTTGCCAAACTTTCTGGGTTTATAAAAGCAGATCTGAAGACGCACTGAATGACTTCTCATGTGCATCTAACCCTATCTGACTGAATTATACTCTCCATTATATTTCATAACCTGTTCAGCAGATTGAAACGCTGCACTCCATCACATTAGTTGGCGCGGCCCACAGCATTCGCTGCTACAGATTGTGTCCTCAATATTTCGCTACGGTTGAGGAAAGGAGGGAAATGAAGGGGTGTATTGGGGGAAATGGGGCACAATGAAGGATTTGGAGTCTAATGTTCCCTGCGAGCATGTGAATCTCTCCGTGTGCATGTGTGCTTGCTAGAACCAGAAACTAATGACCGCAATTGATCAAGACCAGACAGCCCATATTAATCTGTGTCTACACTTTTGGCAAAGCAATATTTTACAGCATGTTTGGGGGGTGGGAAGATACAGTTATGTTCCATAACATTAAAACGTTGTCCACTCAAAGGAAACTAAAATGTTGCTATGTGAAGCAGTGTCAATGAATCTGTGTGTCTGAATTTAATATAACTTTTTAGAGCATTTATATGCATCGTTCCATTGAGAATATTTATACTTATAAATGTACATTGTATTTGGAGTTCCCTCTGCTTTCGACCAATGAATGTCATTACAATTTCAGTTATTCATGAGTATTTGATAAGGATTTTTTTAAATCATCTTCTCAAGGGGAAATACTTCACACTGATCATAACCAGAAACTAGGGCTGTCAAACAAATAATCACTGTGTATAATTATTTTATATATATATATATATATATATATATATATATATATATATATATATAAACACACACATGCATGTATATTTGAAAAAATGTATATATATATATAAAATATTTATATATAAATTATATATAAATCTATATACAGTATATACATGAAAATATTTCTTAAATATATACAAGCATGTGTGTGTATTTATATATAATTATACACAGTCCACCCACATAAATTATGTAAACACAAACTTTTATTTTGGATGCGATTAATCACAATTAATCATTTGACAGCCCTACCAGAAACCCAAACATTCTATTACATTTTAAGAATTACTTTTTATTACTTTTTTTCTATTTGTTTCAATACATTTTTAGATTTGGGAATTTCAATATTTTAATGACTGTGGGACTTATTTCATTCACAACCCTCAGTAACACAGTTTCTATTTGTTTTCTACAGTTGAAATTGCATATATTTTTTTTTATTTGAATGTGACCCTTATGCAAATGCAAATTATGGATATTAAATCAAAATTATATTCTTAGAAACTGACCTGTTACAAATGTATTTTTTAGTTCAGTGCATGAAAAAATACCTCAGATTTGTTTACTTGGAGCTTATAGTCAAGAATGAATCACACTTGTAATATCATGAAGGGAATGTTTGAATTCATTTTCTCTTATAAGAACATATTAAATTAACCAAGAACATAAGCCTACTGTATAAACGCTGACAATATTATACTCAGGTTTTTCCTTGATTAAAAGGAAAGCAAAAGTCAAGGAACAAAGGGTATTTGGGAGGTTTGAGCAACATCCGTGTAAAGGCCTGACGTCACTGCTTACCTGTAAGTGGGCGTTGGATTTACCTGTAGCCGCAGGTAAAATACGGCACGGCGGGGCGAAGGAACGAATCTTACCGATCAAAGCTTTAGTATGACCAGAATCTGAAAGCGCGTGTCGCGCGACATCGAAATCGAAACGTTTGACCCATTTTCAGTCAATGAATCAAAACAAAGGTCTCTGAAGTGGAAGTTTTAAGGAGTCAAAGGGAACATATTTCACACTCGGCTACTTCCGCGATCTTGAACGACTAGAAGTTGCGTTCAAAACAATTGAGGATTTCATCCGAGCCTATGCGGTAAGTGTCTGACACTTTGACAAACCATCTGCTCTGCGAACGACGCCGAGCGACTCTTTAGAACGCTCGCAATCAATGGAACCTAGTGGACGCGTTCTAGTTTGACGCTTGCAGTGGGTGTATCAAATTATGATAGATTAGCCATGCATATTTCTGTGAGGTTGATTAATATAGTTATTTTACTGCCATGGCATAGCTACATACGAGAACAATTAGAGACACTGAAGACTAAACTACGAAACATTTAAAATTGTACTTGACAGACAAACTGCATTTTACCAATAAAGCCAGTAACCTACATGTATTCCAACTGTTAAAATACTCAAATAAAGTGTTTGTGACTGGCCAGAGCACACTTACAGGCCTGCTTTACATCGACTTAACTCTATGTTCACCACTGATAATGCAATTTCAATACATTCGGATTCCATTCCCATCCACTTTATAGATCATCTGTCAAAGGTTAATTACAAATGACAATACTTATCATCTATATCTGGAATTTTTTGTCTGGCATGTTGCTTTCTGAGAATCGGTGACCATATTCATCAAAAACACATCACTCTTGACAAAGAACGCTAACCTTATGCCAAACACTGAATATGAAAGGTGAAGTCACAAGGGAGTGTATTTAAAAGCACATGTTAAAATGAATAACTTGATGATCGAGTAATTCCTGCCCACCAAAGAAAACCCTCTTTCATAAAATGTAAACATGCTAAGCAAGAGCTACATAAGATGAGCTTGTTTCATGAGTAATATTAATATCTTGATATGGTTGTGCTGATATAACAGCTCTGAACCATGTTCACATTTTCCAGACTTGTATAGATAAACAACCATTCTTTGGTATCTAGATACAGATCAGTTTGCTGTTCACATGTTTGGAATGCCTTTTAACGTTTAGTTGTAGGCACAGACACATATGCGTAGACGCAGTATGAACATGTCCACTGCATGGTAGTTTGACGCATATGGCCAATCATATATAAATCAGTGATTGGTTTATAATTTGGAAAGTATTTTCTTTCATTATTTGATTTCACCATTGCACGGTTGTGGAATTTCTGTTATATCTCCAGGGTTGAGGAAGTAAAATTGTGCAATGAACATAGAATGAAGAATTCAAGGACTGTTTAACACGTTTATGTTTATATTCACTTAATAACATTCGTCATTTTCCTTTGCTGTCATGACCAAAGATTTGTCAATGGCCAAATCTGAAAATGTCGTAAATCTGAAGTAGTGTTGTAAACTGCTTAAGCCAAGTTCACACTACAGGATTTTAAGCCAGATTTAAGCCGATTTGCAAATCGTTGAGCTTGCCGACAGGTCAGGGTGTTATCGTGGGGGATTAGCGGACGATGAACGCTTGCCAATCTGTTAGTATGAAAGAGCCAATAACGCATCAAAGACGCTCGCAGACGCGTCGCCGAGCCCAGAAAAATATCTAGCATGCTAGATATCAAGAGCTGTCGCGCGACTCAACCTCAGCGATGTCATGAGCTACAGCCAATCAGAGGAAGGCATGGGTTGAGGACAACGGGTAAATCTTATTTTTTCTTTTTTTTGCATTTTTTTTCTCAGAGCAAATCATTAGTTTGCAGCACTAGTTTCTGTCTGACGTTGATATTCGCATGCTGCGTATTGACAAACGTGCTGTTTTGCGTCATTTCTGGCTCGTCTTATCGTGTGATTTTTCGTGACAAAGCGTGAACCGCACAGCATTTTTAAAATCATGTGGTGTGGACAAGGCTTTAAATTGCCTGGATTCAATTAGATTTTCTGATTAATAAGTGCTTTTTGCTGAAACATGTGTTCAGTTTAAATCGCAAAAGATATTGATAATGCTGTATTTTAAATTATGCATGCAATGTTCAGCGAAAATGGGCTCATGTACGAGTATGATTGAGCTGCGCTTTTTATGTGTGCAGCAGTCAGTGTGAATTCTGCAACCTGATAATATTGGCTCTTTTTAAGTGAGATGTTTGAAACATGCCGAAGAATCAATGTTTTGTGAACTCTCTCAGCTCTGACAAATCTTGATGCATTAATGTCCACATTCCTGCAGGTCCTGAATGTGGTGAGTTATGCCTGGCCACAGCACAGGAACAAATCACAAGACACGTCCTCATAGCTCAAGCCGTTCTAGGGCTGATGGCTACAGGCAAAACCGCACATACTCCAGGGACAGCAGCACGAGTCAAGAGACCTGCAAGGAGACCTACAGCGAGCAACCTCGTAGCATAGACTCGCAGTTCACCCGTAAAACCCACCCACACTACGCCAATGGACGAGGCTCGGAAACCCTGGGCTTTATACCGGGATCTGCAGACTCTCCTCAGGGTACTCAAGCCTGTGGCTCGTGCGCTTCCCTCGGCTGGAGTGGTTGCAAAGCTCTCCTGTGCTGCATTCTCACCTGTGGGCTTTATGGGTCACGCAAACCTTGCTTGCCACCCAATGAGAGCTCCACTGACAAACCTGAGCCAGAACCCAGGAAGCCCAATGGATTGGCACTGACCAACCCCACGTGTGGTGTAACCTATGAACCCAGCAAGCCAAAGCTACCAAGCTCTGGCAGCTTCAGGTATGGCGACGTCTACCTTGCGGGCAAGAAGGTGGACTACCCTGCCAACTCGGAGGCACATCCACGACGGACCAAGACAGCGGGGAAGGGTGACAACCAGCGGCCTATCAGCAATACCAGTATCTACTCTCGAGAGGATTTGGATCTAGACGACCTGGATGACGGCGGCACTGATATCGACTCGCTTATCACTAAAAAGCTTCTAGAACTTTACAAAATGCACCAGATTGAGCAGCTGGCGAAATGCACGTCTGATGTGTCCTTCTCTCGTAAAACCAATGAGATCAGCGATCTGATCAACAGCATTGCTCAGGACTACAACTTGGAGGAGCAGGAAGCAGAGTGTCGACTTGTGCACGGTGTCATACGCATCAGCACCCGCAACAAGTCAAAAGGTTACAAAAGCAAAGACTATAAATCGCATGATGCAATGCAGCATACTAACGGGAGGGTGGATGGGACGCTGCCCGACAGTGGGAACGAGACCATGACCTTTACCTTTAGTGATGGTGAGTGATGGTAGTTCTGTTTGTGAGAGTGTCAGTAGGGAACGATGATGTTTGAATGTCTTTTGATGATATTTGTCTTTCCCTGCAGGGGATCCCGAGGTGCTAGTGTCAGAGTTGACACCGTCGGATGAGCTAGCCCGAAATATGAGAGGCCACAGCGGGAAAAGTAAGTGTCAACATTCATCGTTCTCCTTATCATTTCTGGTCTAGTACAACCCCCATATTGAGGCCAATTCTCATTGCACCGATACCGACCGAAGTCAACTGACACATTAGGCTTGTTTTGTTGGATCAATGTTTGTTGGTGCTTTTTTTGCAAATTGTTGAATGTTAAATCAGTGTTTTAGAATGTTTGAAAAGTGACTCTGTAATCTGGTGACTGTCGCCGTTGAATTAGCCTTTAGCTGGCTTGATGTGAAAAGATAATTTACTTAAAGGAGTAGTTCACTTTTTAAAAAACCTTTTCTGATAATTTACTCACCCCCATGTCATCCAAGATGTCCATGTCTTTCTTTCTTCAGTCGAAAAGAAAGTAAGGTTTTTGATGAAAACATTCCAGGATTTTTCTCCATATAATGAACTTCAGTGGGAACCAAACGGTTCGAGGTCCAAAAGACAGTTTTAGTGCAAACTGTTCAAAGGGTTTTAAATGATTCCAGACAATGAATAAGGGTCTTATCAAGTGAAACGATCGCTCATTTAATAAAAAATAACTAAGTTTAAGTTTTATAAGCTCAAATGGTCGCCTTGCTTTGTTCTGTGACGCGCGTTCGTGACTCTCATGTTTGAACTTGTTTATCAAAATTAATGAATCTTTTTTCATGTCAAATGGTTCATTCAACGAACAAAATGAACAAATTGCATTTGAGCTTATAAAACTTAAACTTTGTTGTCGTTTTTTTAAATGAGTGATCGTTTCGCTTGATAAGACCCGTATTCGTCGCCTGGAATCATTTAAATCCCTTTGAACAATTTGCACTGAAACTGTCTTTTGGACCTTGAACCGTTTGGTTCCCAGTAAAGTTCATTATATGGAGAAAAATCCTGGAATGTTTTCATCAAAAACCTTAATTTATTTTCAACTGAAGAAAGAAAGACATGGACATCTTGGATGACATAGGGGTGAGTAGTAAATTATCAGCAAAAGGTTTTTTTTTAAAGTGAACTACTCCTTTACGCGTCGGGATATGAACATGGTGGAATTGCACCCTGAGGATGGGGTATTGTTTTCTCAATGCCCTATTGTAATGGTTCCAATTCTAAATGTTTCTCATTCTCTACTTTCAAATGGGCATTCCTGCCTTTGATCTTCACCCCTCCCCCTCGAGAATAATGCCCTCACCCACCCATCCATTCTCCATAAACTGTAGTTGCTGAGCCTAAAGCTTTTGACAGTGAAAGCTGCCTTCTCACCTCATTTTACAAAAGTTCTTGAGGGGTCTTAGCTCCCCTCCAAGGAGTTTAACCAGTATTCCACCATATCAAATCACATCTACCATTCCTCACATAATGGTGGTGCTCTCATTCTGTAACATGTCTAGGGGTCTCACTTTTCTCCAGAATTGTTGCGCTATGGAATCTTTCTAAGCAAAAGATGTATAAAAAGTATGGTGTCTCTTTACAATCGATACAAAACTATGTATTAAAAAATGTTTTTCCTTAAAATTGTAATTCAGTTCTATTGATTACTGGTATTGAGAAAAGTGCAGTCAATTGAGATTAAGGTGCCGTCACATTTAATGTTACCTTGCAAAATTTTATAGGCAAAAATAAAGTGGGACCAGATGTGACAAAATACCATGAAGTAATAATGATGACGAAGTAAACTCCCTAAGTAAAAGATTAAACAAATTGGAATCAATTTATAATAGTGATGTGTAGTTTTATACAAAACTACACTGAAAAAAAAAGATTTTTGGTGAAGTAAATACTACTGAAAAAAACAATGTAATTTACATAAAAAAGTTAGTTCAGTAAGTAAATTCCACATCAGTACTTAATTCAAGTGAGTGGAAATAAAAGTGTAAATATCAACAATAAAATTAAGTAAAAGTTACTCTAAAGTAAACTTTTCTGATTCTGGGGTTCCCATTATGCACTGGACCTTGAATAATTAATGAGGTTAATTTTTCACTGGTTTTCAACTGTATTTACACTGTTTTATTATTGATTTTTGTTGTCAGTATTAGTAACTTGCCATTTTGTGACATTTCAAGTAAATTTTTTGCTCAAAATGACACAAACACAAAAACGACCCATCAAATTTTACTGCCATTGTGTATTGTCTACCAAGTATTGAGATCTTTGCATTCACATGATACTTAACATGTGACATGATGTAATATAAATTACTTGAATGATCTAAGTAAAGGACATACTATATATGACTAATAAAATTCAATGTTATTGTTTTAGTGAAATGTAATGCAAAGGAAATTTCAATGAAATCAATATTAATCAACCTTTTACTTGACAAGTTATAATTACTTATTTTCTGTAAAGTTTACTTAATTCCATATTCCAAGTAAATTTAACTTAAAGATTTCTAATTAAAGCTACTGATAAATATGTTTAGGTTTTTACTAGCATTTTCTGAGTGAAAAAAGTTGCCAAGCTTTTTTCAAGTAAATCCTACTCCAATTTTTTTCACTTTAGTGTACTGGAGCTTTATACAAAATTAAAGTAAATAACTGCCAGAACGAGCGCCCGTCCATTGTGGATGTTTCATTTTGCTTTTTGCGAAATTACTAAAACGCCCCCCAATAGAGGTCACTACCAAATCAAGAGGCTTGCTATTAAACGACTCAAAGTGCACCAAACTTGAACCCGAAAAAATTTTGCCACAGGAAGTCCATCATTGTGCCGACTCCCATTGAACTACTGGATTTTGCATACTAGCGACACTACATGCGACTGTACCTTTATTCAAAACGTTTGTTGCGTGCAGAGTTGCACTTAGCAAGTTATACACCAACTTCAAACTGCTTGTAAATATCATCATGTTCTTTTCCTTCACAGATTACTACTCGAGCTCGGCCACGGATTCATCAGGTGCTCCGCTACTGCGCTAACACACCAGCTGTTCGCTCTCAATTACTACTGCCTAACTAGTGTTCTTCTACTGTCCTTGTGCTCCTCTTATATTTCAGTGAAAGCAGTTATTATGCTAAGGACAGTCTGTGTTTGTCTGAATGCCCGAAGACTGCTGTTGTCCATTTTAGGCACAGTTTTTTGTCATTTTCCTACAGAGTGTAACGTTCAACAAAGGAGCCTGTTGCAAAAACTTGATGGTTCTCTACTACCCTCGCAGATGCCATGCAGATAGATAGTTACATAATGGACGAGTTTCCTCACCAAAACATTGGCTTCAAAGGGTGTTTAAGTATTGGATCTAATTATACTTTCGGAGACAAGTCTGCTGTCGTCCTAAGTGGTGATGAATCTATTAATATGCCTGTATTGAGCACTGATTAATAGCAACAAAGAGACTTCAATCAGTTGCTGTTCATCGGACTGCTTTGCTCTGTTAGCCCGTCCTTCAATGTCGCCTTACATGAACAATTGTTCTTTGTTTAAACGTTTTAATGCAACTTTTTAATGTTGTTCACGCAGATGATACACCCACATCTGTATGGTGAAATTTTAAAATACCTTGTATAGATGTAGTTTTTTGGTAACTTTTTTTTTGTACATTGAAATAAAAAGGGAATTTCCCCTCATTTTTTGTATTTACTCATTGTTGTATTCATTTAAACTATATGCTCCATTTTATCTATTAAAGTGAGCGGAGTTGTTTTAGAAAACAAATCTAGTCCTGTATCACGTATAACATATTTACACTCAAACGTGTTCGAGCATTTTTCTCGGAAGATTGCATTGGTGTACGCCTCCTCCCTCTGATTCCCTCAGGTCACTGTGCTATGAACTTGTTTGGCTGGTTTGACAATAGAAAGGAAATAAAATCCTAGTGTTTGTTGGAGTTGTACTTTGCGGAGGAGGGGCAAACTCCAGAGAAAATTCCCCTTTCAACTGTCCTCTTTTTGACACGACTATAAAAGAGATACTCTGATTTACTAGTCAAGCTACTTTCATGATCTATGAAATACAGTTTTAAGGGTTAATGGGAAGAATTTACTCATTGCGTTTGGATTGTAAAACATTTCAGACCCCAGTAATGGCATGACAAGAACACAGTGGTAAAATGTGTGATGCACAATGACGCGGCATGAACATCTTTCTTAGCTAATTGTTTGGTCAGAATGGCAAAAGTTCAGACGTTTATGAAAGATAAGACTATAAATAAAAATTGTATTTCCGAGATAAATGGATGTTATAGTGAAAGACATGTGACTTTCTTTCTCTAATCCATTGATACATTTACTATATTAAAAAAAAAAGTTGGCATAGTTAGTATTCCACATTGTATGTGTAGAATGTGTGTAAAACAGCTTTTTTGTTTGGCCTTAATCGTCACCAGAGGGCAACATTGCACACATTACCATGACCGAGGAACCTAAACCTAGAGCCGATAGGCACTGGGTGATTCGAGATTGTGTGTGTGTGTTGTCATTGGTTTAGGAGTCACTGGTTGGATCATTATTGCAGAGATTATGTTTCTAGCATGTTATATGTTTGGCAACAGTTGTTTCCAACCATTCTTTTACAATTTGAGCCTTATGAATCATGACGTTGTCATCCTGGAATATGTAAATATGAAGGAGAGAGGCCGCACTTTGCATAGGCAGTTTATTATATATAGTGTATAATAAACTGCCTATGCAAAGTGAGGCCTCTCTCCTACATATATGAACCCTCATCATTAGGTCAGCACTCCTAAAATAAATTGAAGTGTAACCTTTGAGTGAAGCCTGCTCCAACCTCCATTTATTCATCCTGGAATATGCCCATGATGTGTCTTCCTATAAGGTTGATTAAAGCATTACACTGTGTCAAATAGGGTTAGAAGAACTGTAGCCAAACATATATATTACATAATTAATAACCACTGCAATTACTTTGCAATGTTTAAGCATTTGCCTATATAAATCCAAACAGCAACTATGCCTATTGTACATTGCATATTGTGTGCATACTCTAAATGCATAAAATGTGCATAACTTTTGTCCATGCATGCAACATGCATGCACAGACAAAAGTTATGCTACACACACTATCCTACAATGCAATGTGAATTTTAACACAGATTGAATTAAAATAATGCAAATGAACCATTTTTATTTTCATTTGCAAACATGCAATGTTTGAAACATTTTTGAACCGAAAACAGGTGAGTTGTGCATGGTTTTAAGTAATGCATATTATATAATATATTGCTGCTCAATTTATATCCTGACATCACTAAAGCGACTGAATTGAATTTCCTGTAAGTCACTTGAGCAATCATCTGCTATAAAAACAAATGTGCTGTGCAAACGCTGCATCTACCTCCGTGCCACTGACCCTGTAGAGTCAGTCACCATGGTTACACTGCAGGTAATTCTGATGTGTTGCCTATATCCATTTTTTTTGACACGTCTTTTCAATTGTGACCCATATCCTATTCATGTGTTTACACTTGACATAGCCTACTATCTAAAACGTCGCTCATGCTTAAAGAAATAGTTCACTTTGAAATTAATTTTTGATATGTTTTAGCTTACCTCAGGGCAACCAAGATGTAGGAGTCTTTGTTTTTGGCAGTATTTTCAATTTTGATATTTTTAGGTCAAACCGTTCTTGTCTGTCAGTCATATAATAGAGGTCTATGGTCACCACCTCAAAGAGCATGCACAGAGAAGTCCAAATTAAACGTGATTTAATGACTCGTAAATGTAAGTACACAGTGATGGCCTAAGACACGAACCGAGCGGTTTGTGTGAGAAAACGAACAGTATTTACATCGTTTTTACCTCTTGTAACCACAGTTACGTGGTTAAAAGAGTTAAAAAGTCTCCAAAACGAATATGGCAAAAAAACAGACTAGAGTGATAATGCAAAATGTATAAAAAATATTTAATTGCAGTATAATTATGAACATACAAATGTTTTTCTTAGATTTAATCTAGCTTTCTCACAGAGACAATACATGGAAGACAATACAAGGAATACTTCGTAGTTTTAAAATCTATTCCATACAAACGGTGCAACGGTGCTTCTATCAAAAGGCAAAAAAACAACAACAATCAATACTAAGACATAAATCACATACTTGTGACATAAATACCATTACAAAGGTGCAGTAATTTCATTAAACTGTGTAAACAATAAAGATGTGCTCAAGTCTGTAACTTTTTCAGACGTAACGAAGTTTTCATCCAATGATTGGACCTCAGCTTTCCCACCAGCTCTGGAGAAAACTGTGTTCTTTTGAGAGTCCAAATTCAAGCAGTACGTGAGTGTTTGGTTCACTACCTCGTGAACAGCATGTCAATCAGCAAGTCCAGAAGATCTGTCTGACCAATGACCGGCCGAAAGAAGAGCTCTGTGATGAGGCTCGGAGTGATGGTCTTTAAAGTGGACGCGGTGAGGAGGATTCGAGCAAATCGCCCTCTATCCTCTGGATGAAGAGGCACCAGGACCTCCTTCAGGGCATGCTGAGCTTCATATTGCAAACCCTCAATGAATAAAGATGCCTTCAGGCCTGGAACATCTGCAGATGGAAAATATTAGGTGAGTATATTATCAAATCTGTGGCTGAAAGCAATACATCAAGGTAAAACATAAATTATATATTACTACACACATTTTGTTTTAATAACTATATATATATGAATGGCTATTAAAGGAGTAGTTCACTTTTAAAAAAACTTTTGCTGATAATTTACTCACCCCCATATCATCCAAAACGCCCACGTCTTTCTTTCTTCAGTCGAAAAGAAATTTGAGGTTTTTGATGAAAACATTCCAGGACTTTTCTCCATATAATGGCCTTCATTGGGAACCAAACGGTTCAAGGTCCAAATGAGAGTTTCAGTGCAGCTTCAAAGGGCTTTAAACGAGTTCAGACGATGAATAAGGGTCTTATCTAGCGAAACGATCCCTCATTTAAAAAATAAATAAAAAAGCTTAAAAATTATAAGCTCAAATGCTCGCCTTGCTCTGTTTTGTGATGAGCGTTTGTGATTCTCCTGTTCAAACTCGTTTATCAAAATGAAAAAATCTTTTTTCGAGTCATGACTCGAAGGGTCCTAGATAAGACCCTTATTCATCGTCTGGTGTCGTTTAAAGCCCTTTGAAGCTGCACTGAAACTCTCATTTGGACAGTCAACCATTTGGTTCCCATTGAAGTCCATTATATGGAGAAAATCCTGGAATGTTTTCATCAAAAACATTCATTTCTTTTCAACTGAAGAACGAAAGACGTGGACATCTTGGATGACATGGGGGTGAGTAAATTATCAGCAAAAGTTTTTTTTTTTTTTTTAAGTGAACTACTCCTTTAATGGGTAAAATTGAGAATATAATAAATTTCATAAAGACATCAGATATAAATTTAGAAATTATAAAAAGCTGCCATTAAACAAATATTAAAAATATAGGGAGTTTAAATAGATTGTACAACACAATTTTGATTTTGGAAAACACACCTGGATTGAATATGACTGTGCCTTTCAGATAAGCGTACTCCTTTGGGCTTAAATCCAGACTCCAGAGCTTCATGAGGCACGCTTTAAGGGTTTGCACGCCAGCCATCGTGGGCTGTTCTTGATCGCAGTTCATCATCTCCTGGTTGTTGAGCAGAATTCGTTTCAGCATGCTGGGCGCCGGTACGTCATCAACCTCGAAGCGAACCCTGTCCTGGGCCAGACCCAGAATGAAAAGTGGGGCCCAGCCATTCTGCAACAGGGATAGCTGGTCTTTGGGTGGTAGTTGCTGGAACGCCGGCAAACTCTTCATGAAGTGCATCGTCTTGACCAGCACGTCCAAAGCAACCTGACACGTCTCGTCGGGTGTTTTCAGACACACGTTCCTGCGTTTCTCGCAGTGGCATGACTGAGGAACCCGCTTGTAGTTCATCTCGTTCTGAGTCGACTCGCCTCGGCTGAGGATATTAAAGAGGATGGCGTTCGCCTGTCCGTTACTGTAGTCTGAACAATCACACTCGCAATCCATGTTGGCGCAGACGCGTGCTATCTTCCAGAACTCTAACACTCGAACCGCATGTAGACTGAAGCCGTGAGAGACTCACATCTGTCACTGACACGGCTCCTATTTATAACCCGCATTCATGTGGTTTAACTCCTGAACCTTGACCTGTCAATCTACATTTGCTGTGAACAAAACAACTACCCTGAGCTGTTTAGCAATTGGGTAAATGCAGATAAGGCCTCTTAAATACAAACCCACTGTAGGCTGGGATATACTCTAGGTGAGGCAATATTATCTCTGCTGAAGTCATTACACCAGGCTGTACCAAGCGACCAAGGACTCCTGAAGTTATATGGTCCCTATCATTACAGACGTACCGCCTATAAACCTACAAACAGTCGAATCTAGAACAGAGAAGTAAAAGGTTATTGACCCTTGAGGACGGGAAGGATGACTGTTACTTCATTAGCTGTTAAAGATTAGAAGCTCACGGAGGCAGCTCACCGATTCGGTCATCGTTTTCTTTCTTCTGAGGAACACACAAAAAAAGGACTTTTTGAAAAATGTCCGTTCCCAAAGTTCTTCAAAATAGATTGATTTGTGTTCCACAGAAGAAATGAGTGAATGATATTTTATTATTTTTGGAGTGAAATATGCCGTGAAGATTCAATTTATTGGAGAAAAGGGTCTTTAACAAAATTATATTTATATTAATCCACTGTGTGGGTTTTTTTCTTCCGTCATATTGGCCTTGTACTACCAAGGTTTCAAGGTTGGCTAGCTGGTTAGCACCCACTCATAGATAATATGTCACCATTATGAGGCAAAATACATTTTTTCTATTGATGGTCATTATAACAGCAGTGTGTTCTGTGAATTTTTTAACAAGATCATTATAAATCCCATATATTTCATTATATTATTTATATATATATATATATATGTGTGTGTGTGTGTGTGATTATTTGTTTGCAAAAGTACAATTTAATAAACGCTGTTTTGAATCTAAATTGCGCTTGAATGTCACATCCAAAGTTATTATACTGCAATTTGGTTCATTAAGAATTATTTTTACAACATTGATTGGTTTATTGAATGTTGATGTCTCAATGCTGTCACACAACAAAGGACTGTTCTTAAAGGAGTAGTTCACTTTTAAAAAACTTGCTGATAATTTAGTCACCCCCATGTCATCCAATCCAAGATGTCCATGTCTTTCTTTCTTCAGTCGAAAAGAAATTAAGGTTTTTGATGAAAACATTCCAGGATTTTTCCTCATATAATGGACTTCAATGGGGTCCAAACGGTTCAAGGTCCAAAAGAGAGTTTCAGTGCAAACTGCAAACTGTTCAAAGGGCTTTAAACGACACCAGACGATGAATGGGTCTTGTCTAAGAGCCTTTGAGTCATGACTCAAAAAAAGATTTGTTCATTTTGACGAACAAGTTTGAACAGGAGAGTCTCGAAAACTCATCACAGAACAGAGCAAGGCGACCATTTGTGCTTATAAAACTTAAACGTTTTTTTTTTTTTTTTTAAATGACCTATCATTTCGTTAGATAAGACCCTTGTTCATCATCTGGTGTCGTTTAAAGCCCGTTGAAGCTGCACGGAAACTGTCTTTTGGACCTTGAACCGTTTGGTTCCCATTGATGTCCATTATATGGAAAAAAATCCTGGAATGTTTTCATCAAAAACCTTAATTTCTTTTCGACTGAAGAGAGAAAGACATGGACATCTTGGATGACGTGGGGGTGAGTAAATTATCAGATTTTGTAAAAGTTGATTGAATCTACTCCTTTTCCATCTATACTACATCCAATTTTATATGTTTGCTTTTTACTGTTTACTGACACTGCAGAAAACATTTAAAAAAACAGTCAGATAAAATTACTTTTGACTGATTGTCAAATAATGAAACATTGAAATGATCAAACGCTTGAATTATGTTGAAATGAGTGCACAAAAAAGGTGGTAATGTGATCAATGAAGCTGATTCTACAAAGAAAATTAATCAACATTGTGGAACATCTGCCCGAATTAGTAAAGTTTTCCACGAAAGACCATTTATCACTCTCATGAGAAATTCCTGCTACCATTGACATGTTTTTCTGTGTCTCACAGTCATGTGAGACTTGCCCTGTTTTATTATCTCTGCAGTGCCTAGCACAGAAAACTTAACCAGATAAGCTAATTACTATATTGCTTTCAATCAAATCAACAAGTAGCTACTAGTGCGATTCCACTAAAATTTCCATTGTGAATATATTTCTTACAGACACTCACCAAAGCCACTTTAGTTTCATAACATTTGCTTTTCATTTAAATTTCTCTCATGGTTTTGGCAAAAACAACATCGGATAAATAATTTTATATTTTCCATAATTCCAAATCAATTATATTCCTTATGAAATTAAACAGAATGGCAGGTATATTCCACCTCTTGATGTTCTTGTTTTGTGGTTTACACTGTAAATGAACATCCTGAGAAAAAATAAAGAGTCAAGAACACACAAATCAGTGTCTGAATCATAGTGATTGAATCATGGGTTGTAAATGCGTTTGATAAGGCCATGTTTATTGAAGGTCGAGACAGTCTGAGACAGACACTGAGGACACCATCTTATCATCAACATGATAATGTCATTCCTCATGCCAGACAAATGAAACAAAAAAAGAAAATGGTTTAGTCTTATCTAGAACTATATTTAAACAACCTTTTGCTTTATTATTTTTATTACTATAATATTCTTTAATATTATAAATGTGGTGTTTATGAGCTCATATTTATTATATTTATTCATGGTTTCAGTTTTTTAAGGATTTTACATTGATAAAACTCTTTTGCTCAGACATATATTGCCTATATATTAGGGCTGTGGGTCTTATCATTATATAGTTAATCAATATCACACAAGATACTAGGGATGTTTTTGTCCCAAATAGCACGAGTGCACATTGATTTTAGACAACAGTTCAATAAAAAAATAAGTTACTGTTATATTTTAGACACGATATTGTTAGCTTTTGCTACATTTTGTCAACAAAAAATATTTTGATCCATGTTTTGAGCAAATCAATTGGGTGAACCAATGTTTCAATGTTCCATCTGTGAGCCATTTACTTAATTCCTGAATGAATCAACTGTTTGAACGAATCAAATGAATGTCTGCATCCAAAATCGCAAGCTTCCATACTAGTAGGCAAACATCAGCATGTGACAAAAGAAGTCTGAATTCGTATAAAAATGTAGGCAAAACACTTTACCAAGGACACTTAACTATACCATGAAGCCAAGAGAGAGGATTTATGAACGGCAGTGAAGCGACGCAACTGACATCTCATGATAATGACAACATGGCCGAATATGTCCAGATTAAATTCATTCTACACCCACCTATACTATAAAGAACAAACTTTTTTAGTCCTTGTGAATTACTTGTTCAAAATAAGTACCTTCAGACTCAGACAATAACTCACTCATTAAGACATATATATATATATATAGGTAGACCAAACTTTTAAGCTGTGGCAGAGAAATTATCCCCAAAAGATTCCCAAAAGCTCATTTAAAGTCATTATTGTGTTAAATAAGAAAAGCATCAAATAGACAAAACTACAAAATCTAAAAAAACTACAAAAAAACCCCATCAAACTACAAAAAGTAGCTTTAGAACAAAATATATTTCGTTTGATTCAACATTTATTACACACAAACTTTTAGGCTTCAATGGCCATGAAGGCGAGTACATGATGACAGAATTTCCATTTTTGGGTGAACTACACATTTAATGTTTTTTTTTTTTTATTAATATGGAAATATGCAGTATTTTTTTAAATTGAAATTATATTCTAAATAAATTATATGTATATATATATATATATATATATAAAACAGTGTGTCCTAACTGTGTTCCTGGAGTTCTTCAATAGTACGCAGTGTGAATGTGTTTGAGGTGTGTCCATAAAGTTGCTTTTTCATTGTGTGGAGATGTAAATTAATTTGTATACTGCAAAACTCTTAATATCTCATATTATCTCTGAACAGGTAACAGGTATCTTTGCCAAATAAATAAAAGTTTAAAGACACTTAAAAAGTCAAAGATGTACGGTCTGGTTGGCCTGTTTCAGAGCATCTGTAGTTCTGGGAATAAAACTATTCCTCAGTCTATAAATGCCTTGTAACAGTGGTTTAAACATGATGGCATGGGTGTGTGTGGTTCTTACAGATGATGATCTGTATCAGGCAGCGTGATCAATGGATGTCCTCTGGCAGTAGTAGTCTTTCTTCGATTATCTTCTGTGCCGGCAGGACAACCCTCTGGAGCGTTTTCCTCTTGCAGCTGAGAAAACAAAGAAGCAGTATGTTAAAAAATGCTCTCTAGTTGTTGACTTCATCAACTCACACATCAGTTTTTGTAAACGGAAGCATGTTTGCATGACGTGCAAGAACCAGTGAGGTTAATTCTTGTTTTACGCAGAGAACCAATGAGGTTCATTCCCGTCTTACGCAGCACGTTTGAGCTTCTGCGAGAGGTCTGTTCTCTCGTATCAAGCAGGTTCGGTTGAGCTTCTGTTTATGTTCGCTGATCAATGCTGATGTGTATAAACGCCTAAATTCAATGTTCACTAAACCATTCAATTCATATCAGTTTTGTGATCTTTTTCCGCCTTTACCTTTTGAAGCATCAGTTGCATAGCTGTCAATGGGGGGACAGAAATCTCTCAGATTTCATCAAAAAAATCTTTATTTGTGTTCTGAAGATGAATGAAAGTCTTGCAGGTTTGGAATGACATGAGGAGGAGTAATTAATTAATGACATCATTTTCAATTTTGGGAGAACATTAGCCTATCACTACCCATGATGAGACCCCTTCTGAACCTGCAGCTTTCTGTGGATTAGCCTGATTGTACCTCATATGTGCGTACAAGTCAACATTTTCTGATCGTTTGGCCCTTAAACATTTATTGGAAGGACAAATAAAACTTTAGAGCAGCATAAACCTGCTGTAAGTGTAAAGACATGAACTTAAATTCACATGTGACATTTACTGGATGACTTTCTGCAGCCTTGACCCAAAACTATTGCGACAGAACAAGAGGTTTAACATCATCTTGAACGCGTCTGCCTACTGTGTGATAGTTCAACTATTTCAGGTCAAATGCCACCATTTTTCACCTTCATATTCCACACAACACAAGTCTTATCCACAGGACGTGATTCATGTTACTCAGTGACAACACCTCGAATCTATTTATATTTCAGCTTTTATGACGGTCATAAGAATGACTGAGCTGTAAAGTTGAAGGCCAGGTCGAGATCGTTTAGTTTTTCTTCGGGTGGTGAAGGTGAACTCAAATAACCTGTTTTTATGCAGTCAGTATTAAGTAATGTTTTTTTTTCCAAATAAATGTTTATTTCAAGCCCAATAATCATATATAACACACGGAATTCGTGATATATCGATTAATTGCGATGGTTCTGCTAAATGATGATCAATTTTAATCAACAACACTGCCGTTAAGTTACGAAGAACGCAAAGCATTAACAGCAAACATTTAACTTAGCTAGGGACTGCTGACTTTCACATTAACTTTTAGAAACACATAAAGAAAGAATAATTGTTTACAACTCACCAAATAACATGATGTCGAGGCTTTAAACCTGACTAAATATGACGTTAGTTGAAGTCACTCGCAAAGGTCGCGCGCACGCCACGCGCACGCCGCCACGGCCATTTCCCGCCACATTCGACAAAAATGCTTTGTTAAATTACTATGAGTCAAAATTAAGAAAAAAAAAAAATCGAAATTATGACATCCGTCACAAGTGTTTTAATTTATGTACTCGTCTTGAAATGACTAATGTACAAAAAGTCTTAGAATAAGTGATCTAATAAAGGTGTTCTGGTATCTAATGAATAAGTTACTAAAAATCTATTTAATTGGTACAAGTATGTTATATAATGTAGCAGTATCTAATGAGATAGTAGCATTTGTTACTAGAATGTATTTAATAGCCAGGCACGACTTACAAATAAGTACTAATCACTGATTCAGAGGAAAAAACAATAAGCCAATGCAACATGCACCAATTTTCTGTGATAATTGTTAATCATGCATTCATTAGTTCAATGAGCTCATTGTTTCTGCCTTAAATTTTTTTTAGATTAAACATTTAGCTGTGTGATTTGTATATGTACATATCTAAAACAACATCTCTGGTAACAGGTCACTCTAAATTGTAATGTAGAAGCATGCATTTTCTGTAAAGTGGCTTTGAAATGGTAAAGCACTATAATAAATGTGAATTGAATGCAACATCTGCAACTGATCAAATTTAACTAGACCCCAAGAACCACAATAGTTCTCCTATAGTAGAAAACTGAAAGCATAGATTGCATTACTATTGACCCAAGTCTCATCAATACCATCCTCGCGTCCGTCAGGGCATTAACCCAGTGACCTCCAGAGGCAGAGACCTTACAGTTAGTGAACTCTGAAATCATGAATTTCACAGCATTCAGAATGCCTAGCTTTCACATTTGTAAAATGTTAGCATGTCCCTTTAAAAAGAGTAATACATTTCTGAGAATGAAAGCAACTGCTTTGACTCATCCAAACTCATCCATTTTTAGCACAAGCCAAATTATTAAAACACAACAGACAATAAATGTTTAAAGTTTTATTTATTCAAGCAGTTTAATCCAATGTACTTTTCCCAAATGTTCAGCCATCAACTGCAAGAACACAATTGACAATGAGCATTCAATTAAGAGGAATAAAAAGAAAGGAATGTTTTGGAATTTTCAAAATTAAAAGTTTTCTGTTTTTTTGTACATTTTTTTAATAATAAATCAAGGTCAAGAGCTCTCTCAACCTGGCAAAATATTTGGATGTAATCACTGTATGGTTTTTTTCTGTTTTGAGTTTCTGGTTTTTCTATATTTATTCTCTTTTTTTAATGCGTCCTTGGTGAAGTCAGGGCCAGAGAGGTTCATTCTGGAAATTGACAAATCAGAAAAGGTGTATTCAGACAAATGTCAAGCAGAGAAAATCAATGCATATCATGAAAATATCATGAATTAGCAAAACCCATCTTCTCCCACCTTGCGTTAGACGGCCGGCACAGCAGTGCTGGGGACTGATTTCTGGGCGGCTTCCTTGGCCTGGTGAGCCTGCAGCACCGCTACTGCTTCATCCACCTGGAAAACATGTAACCGCCATTACAAACTAAACCAGCTTGATTCTTGATACATTGAGAATCACGCTTTTTTATTGTTTCAAACCGAGATCATTCTCCTACATTTGTCACCATCTGGTGGCTTATAATGTAATCGTTATATGAAGCACCATGCTACTTCCTGAATGTGACTTTTACTCTATTTTGATAGCTTGCGTAGACAGCAGTGTATATATCCAAAACTATAAACTTTAACCCAAACTCCCAGTACTTCTGTGAAATGAATATTTGTAACAAAGATAGACACTGTTTTTGTCCATTTCATACACCGTGATAGATTTTACGTGCATTTTCACTAGGAGCAGTGATAATGATATCCCCAATCTCGGGACAAATCCAATAACTTGAAAAACAAAAACACCACAGGACCACTGACCTTTGACCTCAGAGACTCCGGAGACTCCAGCATGTGGAGCAGCTCTGAATTGTCGATCTCCAACAGCATACCAGTGATCTTTCCAGCCAGACTGGGATGCATGTTCTGGATGAGCGGGAACAGGCGCTCACCTGTAGCAGGGTGAATGAGATATTTAAAATAAACATTTACATTCAATTACAGGGAAGCAAAACAGGAGCAAGACAGATCGAACCACTCACCCAGCATCTGCTTCTGTTCTTGTGGAGGGGCGGCAGCTAACATGGACGCAGTCAGTGGCTCCTGACCTTGAACGTGGACCGCAGGCTGAAGAGGAGTCAAATATATTAACATTAGAAAACACTTCTGTAAGATAACATGCTGTGATGTACAATAAAGTTGGACACTTAACCGATAATAGTTACATTTTGTGACAATTCAAAATCAGGCAATTGAGGTTTACTAAATAGCATCACTTGTGTAAAATGATTGTTAAAACAGATTATTGGAGTATATTATACTATCAGTATTTCAGCTTCATTTTAACATTTAATTCAATGTTACTTGCTGATCCTTAGAAAACTTCTAGCATATTTCACATTTTCAGTGTATTTGTGGATAATGTTGGATGTAATATAGATCCTACTTTACATATAGAGCTGTGCAATAATGGGTTACATTACAAGTTTATTTTTTCTACCGAATGATGCCCTATACTCAGTCTAGTGACTGTATTGTCCAAATCATTGCCTGATGTGGCCACAAAAGTGTCAGTTGAGTTCGTGAACAGTCCAACGCTCCACTTCCACAAGTGCATCATCCGGGTGCTAAAGTGTACATTTTATTTGGATTTTTTTTTTTTTTAGTGTGATCACTATTCTACAAAACATCACAGAATTGTGCATAATGCAAATTGTTATGCACTAGTTCTCAAATGATTTTAAATTGCAGACATGTATATAAAGATATGTCTGTGTTTGTGTGTATGTATGGATGTATGTGGGTGTATACATGCAGGTATGTGTGTATGGTTATGTTTGTATGTATGTATGTGAGTATGTGTATGAGTCTACATGTGTAGGTAAGAGAGATATAGGTGCATCCGAATTGCCCTTTGTCAATTTTGTTTGTATAGTTGTTTATTTGTTGGCTCACTTGTCTCCTCTTATATTATCTTGTGTTTGTTTGTTTGATTTTTTTTTTTTTTTTTTCATTTTACTGTTATGTTTGTATGTTTGTTTTCTTGTACTTATTTGTAATTGTATTGCTTGCTTAATAAAAAAAAATAAAAATAAAAAATTGCAGACATATGTTTTGGGGAGTCAACAAGTGCCATCAAATGTAAAACTAATACCTGCTGCATGGGAACCTGCGGCTGGTTGGGCATGTGCTGCTGCGGGTTGCGGACTCCAGGAGCATACTTGTACTGTGGCACTCCTCTCACCTGAGCGGTACCAGTAGCGGCACCTGCGCCAGAAGGACGAGGTCCCATCGCCTGAGACGCTGCCAGGAAGAAAGAGGACACTCAGGATCAATGAACTGTAGTAATGCATTAGCTAAATGTGTAACAGCAAAGTTCACTCACCCATGCGCTGTGAGGGGATCATTCGAGGGACCTGGGAGGCGGGACGCACGGCACCGAAGGTTTGTGGACGGGGTGCAGATTGCCTGATGGCATTAGGCATATTCTGGAAATCTACAATGGAAACGAGAAACTAAACAATGAAACGAACCGTTATGGTTTACAGTATGAGTAAACCGGAGAAAAAGGGGTGGAGCTACTCACGCTGTGGGCGGACACCCTGAGTGGCCCAGCGAGGACTGGGGCGGAGCTGTGCGAGCTGACTGGTGGGATAGTACGCAGCACGATTCTGAGCCTGTCAATCACACAAAAGAAGGGAATGTGAATCAATGAGGAATAAACTGTTCTGAATTGTCACTTCATGATTGTTGCAAAACTTCAAAAAAAAAAAAAAAAAGTTAAATTGTCTATTTTCTTGCCCAGTTGACACTTAATATTCAGTAATACTATAGATTTGACTGCACAGACATTGTTTATAGCTTAATGCCATGTTTATTAAAGGCTTTCAAAGTTTCTTTGAAAAGAATAATCTAAAACTAAATCTGGTGTTCATTAGAAATATTTTGTTTATTATTAGTAAAGTGAAAAATCATAACAGTTCATTAAGAACAGTGATAAAGGCAATAGGTGCATAAAGGAGGATCTTCATCCATTAACAAACATATGGCTTAGTCTAGAGTGGCCTATTTGACAGCGAGCGTAAATTATATTCCTAGTGATTTTCAAAATGTACATTATGGTTTCCACTAACCACAGAATTCATAACCACATGGACACTATTTATTGAAAACAAAACTAGAAATGAATTGGGCTGAATGACACCATTTTTTTCAGTAGAGGTGCTTTATAGCTCACTCAAATTTGAATTCGCAGTTCTCGCTTTCAAACCAAGCAGTTTCATTGGTCAACATGACGAATTCTAATGACCGTTGCTATCAATTTATTTGAACAATGGTGAATGACCACACCTTTAATGGAAAAGAGTTATCTGACCTGTGGAATGGCTGCCATGAAGTATCCAGATGGAGGTGCGGGCTGGTAGGGGTTGATGACAGGGTTGGGTACGGCTCTGACACTGGCCATCCTCTGCATGTATTGGCTGGTGAGGTGAGCCTGGCGCTCTTCTTTCCGCTGGGCCAGCGCGACGTACAGGGGCTTGGTGGCGACGATACGGCCGTTCATTTCAGTCACAGCCTTAGTGGCTTCTTCAGGGGAAGAGAAGCAGACGAACCCAAAACCCTTACTGCGGCCACCTTCCATCATCACCTGAGTGGATCACAAGATTCAACAGCCATCAATTCTGATGCTTGTGAGGGATTAGATGGCAATCATCCAAACAAAGCTCAAGGAAAACCAATGATTTGACACAATTTGAAAGTTGAGACTTTAGAAGTATTAAAGCTTATGGTAATTTATTGGATTTTTATGTACCTTAGCACTGGTAATGGTGCCGAATGGTGCGAATTCTTTACGCAGGCGTTCGTCATCCAAGCCGTCATCAAGATTTTTCACGTAGAGATTTACTCCCTGTTAAAAACAAGATGAATTCAAAGTTCAAGAACAAGCATCACTGGCCCTTTAAGAAATTTACCACCCCATTTGCATCATCTAAATGTTCATCAGCCAAAAAGGTCATTTTTTTACCTGGTAGCGAGTCATGCGGTCCTGCTTCATTTGCTCAAACTTGCGTTTGAGCTCTGTCTGACGTTCACCCTTCTTCTGCGCACGACCCACGTAAACCTGCTTTCCGTTCATCTCTTTCCCATTCATCTCATCCACAGCCTAATGATAAGAGGAAACGCATCAGGATGCAACACTTTATCACAATAGTGAGGATTACACAATGATATTAATCTGTTTCTACTCACTCTCTGGGCGTCTTCGTGCCTCTCAAAGCTGACAAAGCCAAAGCCTTTAGATTTGCCGCTCTCATCGGTCATGACGCGAATGCTCAGTGCTGGACCTGTAACGACAGCCGGACACTTCAAAGATCTGATTCGTGCAATAAGGTCAAAAGCAGGCCCATTTACATAAAGGACAATAAGTATGATAAAGAAGCAGTGGTCAAATCATTCAAAATATAAAACAGAGTCCACAACTACAAATGAAGAGCTCAGATGCAAAAGCCTCTAAATGCCATTTGAAATTTTCTTCTAAAATGACCATTTTAATCAAACTTGTGTATCTAAGTTCAGCAATTTCACTTAAATGACAATTAATATGTAATCTTCATTGCCATTTAAGTGAAATTACTGAAATTTAATATACAGGCTTGATAAAAAATATCATTCTAGAAGAAAATTTCAAATGGCACTTAGAGGCTTTTGCATCTGAACTCTTCAAATATAACTCCAAAGAGAAACAAAGTCATTGAAATCACTTTGAGAACTACTTTTTCCCAGCTGATGTACAGTAAAAACATTGACAGCCAATCAGAATCCACCCTGCTATAAAGACGACAGCACACCCTTATAAACAGAACGACATTGTTCACTGGAGTGAACAGGCTTTTACAAGCAGCAAATTACCCACCATATTTATTGAATATCTCCCTAAGCTTCTCATCATCCATATCCTCTCCGAAGTTCTTGATGTAAACATTGGTGAACTCTTTGGCACGGGCGCCCATCTCAGCCTCGCGCTCCTTGCGAGACTTAAAGCGACCGACAAACCTTTAAGACGCAATAAGTTACCATCATTATTCTGAATATATGAATTGAAGTCCATAGAGACTAAATACATTTTTAAACAATAATACTTTAATGAATAGTTATTAATTTTACACTTCAATTAATAAATACTAATATATTCAAGTGACTTAAATTAGTATGACTCATGCTTGAAACAGAATCAGCACACTTGACTTCAAACCAACAATTTAGTACAATGTAGTTAATTGGAATGCACACTTACACTTTGCGGTCATTGAGCAACATGCCGTTCATTTTCTCAATGGCTCTTTCTGCGGCCTCATGGGTCTCAAAGTGCACAAAGCCGTATCCTTTAGAGCCGTTCTCATCGCAAACCACCTTCAGGAAGAGAACAGCAGCACTGAGCACAAGCACCAAACACCAGAAACATGCACATCACTGCAAACACACGTTTATTACCTTGCAGGACAGGATGTTTCCGAAGGCAGAGAATGTGTCGTAAAGGGCCTTGTTGTCGATGGACTTGTCCAAGTTCTTGATGAAGATGTTGCCCACACCACTCTTGCGCAGTGAGGGGTCTCGCTGGGACCACATGATGCGGACGGGTCGTCCCTTAATCACGTCAAAGTTCATTGTGTCCAAGGCACGCTCAGCTGAAACAGGTAATTCAAATACATTAAATATCAGTGTTATGCCCAACAAACTTTAACAGCAAAAGAAAATTATTGCTAGACTGCTAGTACTACAATAACCACATCTATATTTATTTTGGACTACATAACATGGTTTGTGTAGCGCCCTCTGGCGACAGTCTGAGTACATGTGTAAAACAAGTAGCCTACTCATTTCACCAATTTTTTTACATTGGTTGTGTCGTCATTTAAATTGAATTATGAATAAAGGGGCCAAATCCATTTCAAATTACACATGAACGTTTTTTTTTCATAATCATTATGAGATTCATTACACACATTGCGTTTGACTTAAAGCTTCCGGTACACACAACAAAATATGTACAAGGACACATGATTCGTTAAGCAAAAATGTGGGGATTTCTGTTCGTGAGGTTAGGTCCTGAGAGAAGATACTATTCTCTCGGCCTCGGTAACGGAAACTACGACATTAATCAGTCCTAATACATTACAAATGTGTATGGATCGTTAATAAACATTGAACTTAAAATTTGAACCGGAGGACGGTCACGTGCCACACGTGTCCGTGATTCCAAACTAGCTGGACATCCAAATGCAATTTAAAACATCGTGTTAGAAATCAACCGGGAGCGTTTGCTTACCGTCAGCGGGTTGCTGGAAGTTGACGTAGGCGTAACCGAGAGAGCGGCGGGTCATCATGTCCCTGCACACCCGAATGGACAGAATGGGCCCGGCAGGGCTGAACTTCTCGTAAAGCATGGCCTCGGTGACATCCTGGTGCAAATCCCCCACATACAGGGAGGCCATCGGGTAACTTGGAGCGCTAGGGTTCATCTTTCTTCCGTACGACAAAAGAGCGATCTACCGCAACACCTGGAAAAACTGACGAGCTTAGTAATGGCGACGCACGAGCTCCAAACTAACGTTACTCGGTTTAACTAACCTATCGAAAACGCTTTAACACGATAAATACCCTTAAAGAACAGTATTGAAGACTAATTAAAACGCGTTTGGTACCGAATTGGCGTCGACGTGTTCGCGGTATCGATGATAAGATGATTAAAATCTCCTCAGGCCTACTGCGGTGCTGCCTTAATAACGTTAAACTTCTCAAATCTGTCCGCTGATCCTGCTTCACCGAGGTACTCGGCAATAAAAGTAGATTTTTTGTTTGTATTTTTTTCTTGTTTTGTGATTTTTTTTGTATTTTTGATTTTTTATATAAGATGAGTGTGCCGAGGCTCTGTGGCACACGCGCTCTCTCTCGCACCGCACAAGGTAGGGGGAGAGAAGCGGAAGTACGGCTCAGATAAGAAGGCGTCCTCGCCGGAAGTTGCGTGAGCTACTTTTATATTTTTTTTACGTAAGAGCAAAATAAGAGTCAACGTGCGTTTCTGCCACATTTGAAAAGAACCATGCTTTGGTAAATCTTAATTATCACATAAAAAGTCATAGTTATGACATAAAATATAGACATTATGAGATAAAGTCGAAATGATGTCATACTATGACTCTAAATTATAATTATGAGATTAAAAATATCTAAATTATGATTAAAAAAAATCTAAATTATTATTTAATGTCCTAACTATGAATTTATGGCCTGGTTCCACAGACACGATTTAGATTAAGACCGGATTAGGCTTTAGTTCAATTAGAACATTTAAGTAGCTTTTATAAACATGCCATAGAAAAAAAAAGTTGCTGGTGTGCATCTTGAGACAAAACAATGGCACTAATATATTTTAAAATATGTCAACGCAAGTTACTTTAAGTTAAAACAGCTCAAACATGCATTTTAGTCTGTGACTGTCTGTGCCTAGTGTGGCTTTGTCTGTGAAATCGAGGGTTTTTATCATTATTTATACTTTTTGTAATAATTATGACTTAATAATTTCTACTTTTCATCTTATAGTAATGACATACTATATTATAATTTTTTCATAATTACCATTTACTAAAGCATGATTTTCTTTTTCTTATGTGACTGAAATGGGTGTCCATAAATAAGAGGTGAATGTCAAGGTCATGTGTTTGTTCCCCAGGGAACGTGTGCAGTCATGAAGCAGTCATGCCAAATGCATTACAAAGGGGTAGTTCAACAAAAGAAAGAAACTCATATAGGTTTAGAACACATTGAGGGTAAATAAGTTTTAGGGCAAATTGATGGTAGACAGAACAAATTGAGTGTAGACAGAATTTTAATTTTTGGGTGAACATTTAAATGTCATATAAATTTACCAAAATATCTTTATGCTTCTTGCCTCCTTGTTTTTAGCTCTCTTTCAATAAAAAAACTCAAGCTCATTTATAATATGCAATCTGTTAATAAACTGCTATTTATACATAATCTTTATTATTTGACACTCATCAACTGCATTGACTCAACTTTGAATTTAATATGGAAAATTAAATGCGGCATTGGTATTTTAAACTTAAAATAAAAAATAGAAAACATTTAAAATAAAAAAAGACTTGGAAAAACAAACAGACAAACCTGCAAAAATATTTATTTACATTGTTGCATGACATTTCTTAACTGACACTGAAAGAAATGCAAATATATATTTATTTATATAGTTGCAAAACAATATTTTTTAATTGACATTAAATTGTTAAATTTATTAAAAGAAACATTACAAAAATGAATAAACACGCTGTGGTCAGTGCGTTGATATTTGTCACAGGCAGTGAGAATAAGGGCTGCTGAAGGACATCGGTGTCGCGTCCATTGGCTGATAAGATTGATAAACAGCAAGTGCTTCATTCACCTGAACAAACACAAAAATTACACATTACAAAAATAAATCATACATCAAAGCAACCAAAGCCAAACTAACAGGAACAAACCTTCATGCACAAAGATTCATAGCAGTGCAGCAACTGCATCAGTTCAGATTCATCCATCTCTAACAGCATTTCAGTGACCGTATTCGCCAAGGGCCCTACCATGTCCTGGACGAGTGGGAAGAGGCTGTGAACTGTGGAAGAATGGAGATATGTGTTTAAAAAGACATGGACACAAATCAAACAAGAGTTTGAAAAGATAGACAAGCCACAATAAAACAGAAATAAACTTGCTCAGAATCTGTTTGAGGTTTTCCGGTGAGCTGGACATGGATGCGGTCAGAGACTCCTGGACAAGAACATGTACAATACGTTTTTCAAAAATAATTTCACAATACATAAATAACCCATTTTAAATACACATTCATCTTTCCAGAGGTGAAGTTTAGTGAGATGACGAGCACCTCTTGGACGGCCCATTGCTCCTGCGGTGCGCTTGTGAGCTCCTGATGGTTGTTATCTACAGGTGTGTACATGTGTTGCAGTTCTCCGTTCACTGCAGCTGTGCTGGGTGTCCAGTGAGTGAAACTGGCTGTGAGGAAGACAAATAAAGAAATCCTTCAGAAGCTCTAGCTCAGTGGTTCCCAATCCTGGTCCTGAAGGTCCTGCTCATTTTAGATGTCATGATTTGTAATCACAATTTTTTTTTTCTTTTGCCAAATCAACTTAATTTATGTAGTTTAGATAACATCATATTTTGAGTTTCTGATCTCCTTCATTGCATTAACTCAATTTTTCCCTTTCAATGAACTTCAAATTGTAAGGCAAACAGGTTACTTCATTTTTTTTAAGGTAAACCAACAATATTTTTTTACAGTGTAGTAGACTGACAGAACAGCATCAATAAACTCTTGTTTTCCCTGACAGACTTCAATTCTCTAGACATGTGACAAAGCTGACATTTACACTTGCTTACATTTTAAGAGAGAGAACATTATGTAAACAGATTAATTTGTTAGAGGCTCTTCAACATGAACTAAATGTAACAAATGAAGGTAATTCCTCATGTCCGTATTGATCTTTATTCATTTCAAATACAGTTTCTGAATGTTATTTAAGTATAAAAATGCCAAATTAGGATTAAATACTATTGTATTTAATGGAAACTTATATTTATCGTTAAATACATGAGGCAAAAGAAGTAAGAGTGAAGGATAAACTGAAATTCACAGCATTTAAACAACTTCTGCTCACGTATTTGAAGGGTAATTGAGGATCATTGAGGGTAAATGTCATATTTTGCAACTACGCATTACTTTACGGAGAGCTTACGTTTTCTCTCTATTATGCTATCTAATGAATTATCATAAATATGAGTTTCCTAATTTAAAATTGGACTTGAACACCATCTCTGGTCATATTTACCACTGGAAATCTCTGGAATAAAATTGTCCGAGTTGGGCGGTTTAAGATTTTAAGTTCATTTTAAGAATAAAAATTAAAAAAAATAAAAAATAAAAAATTAGCAACATGTTTACAGCTCTCTGACATTGGATAATGCTGAAATGACTTGCAGGTATACACATAAAATTGTGTACTAGTTTTTTTTTATTTTGATTGTTTTTATTTCAAATTATCTATTTATTTAAATTTAAAATAAATGATTAAATAAAAATGGTTAGTAAATTCTTATTTAAATTTAGTTAATTTTGAACCCCAAAAGTTACAAAGTGTACTTTTTCATTTTAGTAGGAGTTTTAATTCGAATGGTTTAATTTATTTTTATTTTTTATTTTATGATATAATACATTTTTGTGTTTTATTCAGATTTTTTTGTAAACTCCCATCAAGAACGCCATATCTAGTCCTATTTACAACTGGAAAGCTCTGAAATAAAAGTGTCCGAGTTGGGCGGTTTAAGATTTTAACATATGTATATTTCAATATTAATATTTAATACAGAAAAAAACAAATTAGCAACACATTCACATGTTTACAGCTCTCTGACATTGGATAATGCTGAAATAACATGCAGGTATACACATAAAATTGTGTACTAGTGTTTTTATTTTGATTGTTTTTATTTCAAATGATCTATTTATTAAAATTGTTCAATTTTTATGATTAAATTAAAAATGAATATTACATTATTTAAATGTAGTTAATTTTGAAGCCAAAAAAGTTACGTAGTGTACTTTTCATTTTAGTAAGAGTTTTAATTTGAATGGTTTAATTTATCTTTATTTTTTATTTTATGATACATTTTTGTTTTTCTAGTCCTATTTACAACAGGAAAGCTCTGAAATAAAAGTGTCCGAGTTGGGCGGTTTAAGATTTTAATATATGTGTATTTCAATATTAATATTTAATATAGAAAAAAACAAAAAACAAATTAGCAACACATTCACGTTTACAGCTCTCTGACATTGGATAATGCTGAAATGACTTGCAGGTATACACATAAAATTGTGTACTAGATTTTTTTTTATTTTGATTGTTTTTATTTCAAATTATCTATTTATTTAAATTTAAAATAAATGATTAAATAAAAATGGTTATTAAATTCTTATTTAAATTTAGTTAATTTTGAACCCCAAAAGTTACAAAGTGTACTTTTTCATTTTAGTAGGAGTTTTAATTCGAATGGTTTAATTTATTTTTATTTTTTATTTTATGATATAATACATTTTTGTGTTTTATTCAGATTTTTTTTGTAAACTCCCGTCAAGAACGCCATATCTAGTCCTATTTACAACTGGAAAGCTCTGAAATAAAAGTGTCCGAGTTGGGCGGTTTAAGATTTTAACATATGTATATTTCAATATTAATATTTAATACAGAAAAAAACAAATTAGCAACACATTCACATGTTTACAGCTCTCTGACATTGGATAATGCTGAAATAACATGCAGGTATACACATAAAATTGTGTACTAGTGTTTTTATTTTGATTGTTTTTATTTCAAATGATCTATTTATTAAAATTGTTCAATTTTTATGATTAAATTAAAAATGAATATTACATTATTTAAATGTAGTTAATTTTGAAGCCAAAAAAGTTACGTAGTGTACTTTTCATTTTAGTAAGAGTTTTAATTTGAATGGTTTAATTTATCTTTATTTTTTATTTTATGATACATTTTTGTTTTTCTAGTCCTATTTACAACAGGAAAGCTCTGAAATAAAAGTGTCCGAGTTGGGCGGTTTAAGATTTTAATATATGTGTATTTCAATATTAATATTTAATATAGAAAAAAACAAAAAACAAATTAGCAACACATTCACGTTTACAGCTCTCTGACATTGGATAATGCTGAAATGACTTGCAGGTATACACATAAAATTGTGTACTAGTGTTTTTATTTTGATTGTTTTCATTTCAAATGATTTATTTATTTAAATTGTTAAATTTTTATGATTAAATTAAAAATAATTATTAAATTATTATTTAAATTTAGTGGTGTACTTTTCATTTTAGTAAAATTTTAATTTGAAAATTTTGAATTTGAGTTTTAATTTATCTTTATTTTTTATTTTATGATATAATACAAAGCATGGTTTAATCTATCTTTATTTTTTATTTTATGATATAATACATTTTTGTATTTGATTTTTGGTAAGCTCCGCTCAAGAACCCCAGTTTGGGAAACTCTGATCTAAATAATCTCATTGGTGTGTGTCGTGTAAGGTCTGCTCACACTGATGGCGGATGTTCTGTGCGTCCCATTGAGTGGCGAGCTGAGGTTGTGTGTTGTATAAGAAGGTCTCCTCACACTGACGGCTGATGTTCTGTGCGTCCCATTGAGCGCCGGATTGAGGTTGTGTGTTGTGGTATGAAGAGTAATTCTGATCCTGTGAAACATACGGATCCAGCATGTAACAAAGCCTGTCACATGTGCTTTTCTCCACACTCTGTATTACGATGAGAGCAAGTGATGTGAATCTCGACCTGCTGTCGACAGAAGCTTGCCCTTCTCATCATGTATTGGTGGATGAGATGGGCCTGCCGCTCCTTCTTCCTCTGGGCGAGACAGACGTATATGGGCTTGGAGTCGATGATGCGGCAGTTCATCTCAGTAATGGCTCTGGTGGCCTCTTCAGGACAGGAGAAGCAAACGAACCCGAAGCCTTTACTGCGGCCGCCGTCTGTCATCACCTGAAGGTAAAAAAAACACAATCCTGGATCTTTGGCTGCTGTTTTATTTGCATTTCCTACTTCTGTATGCTGAAAAATGAATTCCTACCTTAGCGCTGGTGATGTTCCCGTATGGCGAGAACACTTTGAGGAGAAGATCGCTGTCTATGCTGTCGCTCAGGTTCTTGATGTACAGATTCACTCCCTGTCAGGATGATCAAAGTGTGTTACGACCCGTTCACAAGACCGACAACTAGAATACGAACTGTAGTGTTAAATATAAAAACTAAAACTTAACAACAACTATAATGATGATACCTAACTAGAATAATAACTATATTGGTATCCACACCAGCAGATGATAACTATAATAGCTTTAACAATAACTATAATCATAACAATAATGATAACGATAACTGAAACTTAACAATAACTATAATGATGATCCCTAACCAGAATGCTAACTATATTGGTATCCACACCTGCAGATGATAACTATAATAACATTAACTGTAATGATTTATCTAATGATAACTTTACAATACATAAATAAAAGTATAACTACTGATAACTATAATTATAACTATAATGATGGCTATAACAATACTATTAGCCTACTATAATGATAACTTAAACTATGATAATGTGAACTAAAAAAACTATGAACTATGACAAAAACTATGATAAATCAAAGAATTATAACGATTACACTAATGATAATAACTCTATAATACCCAAAGACAACTATACTAAATGAAATAACTAACATTATAACATTACAATTAACTGTAATGATAACTCTAACCTTAACTATAATGCTAACTAACAATGATTATTAACAATAACCATAATGATAACTATAGCCATAAATGCAGCAATAACTATAAAGCTATCTATAAGACTAACTGTAATAATCATAACTATAACCATAACAATACTTGTTTTTATACATTACTATATTCTATTCTATAAACTATCTAATCTATTCTATCTAATCTATAATCTATTCTATTCTATAAATTCTATAAACTCATGTTTATTACAAGCACGCGCTGCAGTTTTGTTGTCTGCCACTTTAAATGCTGACTTTCTTTAAAGGTGGATTCTGATTGGCTGTAGATGTTTTTATTGTTTATCAACTGAAAAATCAAAGAGTCATGGTGTGCAATTCCCTATCCTCTTAGAAATATAGCAATTGTGAAAGCATAGTTATCTTTATAAATCGTCCTTGGTGTGCAAGCATGGCCCTTTGATGAGAGTAATAATTTCAGAGGCGTCACTGGTACCTGAGAGCGCATGATGTGCTCCTGTTTTAACTGCTCAAAGCGTCGCTTCAGTTCCACCTGACGTTCTCGTCTCTTCTGAGCTCGGCTAATGTATATGTGTCTGCCGTTCAGCTCCGTCCTGTTCAACTTGTCCACGGCCTTGTTGGGGTTATATAACATACTTCTCTTATTATCCGCCCAAACATATACATATCTATGTATATATATATATATATATATATATATATATATATATATATATATATATATATATACAGTAGGTCATATATATATATACAATATATACAAATATAATAATTTATATAGTACACACATATTATGTAAGCAAAAACTTTTATGTTAGATGCGATTAATCGATTTGACAGCACTAAAAGCATATTAATTATACTAAACTATGTAGCAGAATGGGAGGGTGACAAAACCTCACCATAAGAGCCATTTGGGACATAACTTATGGGGTCTTGTGTTTAAATGGGAGACAAAATTTGAAAAAAAGTAGCACTGACTTCTAAAAATTGTGAGGTTTAAAGCACAGAACCAGACAAATGCTGCCAAAAGACCATTTTGCAAGATGTAAACAAAACTGGTCCAGAAACACTTCCTGTTTCAGTTTGTAACTGTTTTCTTTATTTCAAATGTAAAGAAAACATCTTAAAGATGTTTGTTTAACTTTTTGATTCAGTTTTATATGTTCTGTTGGTTGTATTTTATCCCAGCTTTTATGAAGTGTTAAAAAACTGAAACAGGAAGTGCTTCTGGACCAGTTTTGTTTACATCTTGCAAAATGGTCTATAGGATGCTTTGCAGCCCATACTATTCATAATTGTGTGCATGTGGTTTGTTGTTGGTTGAAAGATTAAAATAGCCTTGTGATGGAGTGTTTTAAATCAATAAACACTCAAACACACAGTCTTTTCCCTCGTCTGGTTCTGTTTCATCTCTCACCTGCTTGGCATCATCGTGTTTCTCAAAGCTGACAAAACCAAATCCTCTCGAGTTTCCCCTCTCATCCGTCATGACCCGGACGCTCAAGGTTGGGCCTAAAATAAAAAGAAAAGTGTGAAAGATGCAACAGAACAAGATACATCTACTGTATACTTCCATAAAACAAATCCTCACCGAATTTGCTGAATATCTCAGTCAGTGTCTTGGAATCCACCTCTGCTCCAAAGTTCTTGATGTAAATGTTTGTGAACTGTTTTGCTCTCTCCTGCATTTCAGCCTCGCGCTGCTTTTTCGATTTGAAGTGGCCGACGAACCTTAAAGGTGCAACAAATGAAACTCAATGTAATTAGTTAGTTGTACTTAAGTATCTTTTTGGCTACTTTGTACCTTGTCCGAGTAACTTACTTTTACTCTCGACTTGACTACATTTTTGAATAAGTATATGTACTCTTTACTCCAACACACATTTGTAATTACAAACTACATTTTGCATGTCACCTATTTCTGCTGAGGTTTATTTGTTACAAAAGAAGCGATATCCCCATCTACAGGGCAATGAAGGTACTATATCTTGTGTGCTTTTCCCTTGTTCACCCAAACTTGTTAAAAATCCTTTACAAGAATGTGAGTCCATTTTCAGCAAATTGAAGGAGTGCCATATTTGAAATGATGGCAAGTCGTCCAGTGCATGTAGGCAATGGCATAGACTTTTTTAAGCTTTAATTATAATTAACATTATTTTATTAAGACTATAGAAGGCATTTTGAATGATATGGGTAACTAATGCCCCTTTTGAGCTCTTGAGCTTAACTGAGAGATTTTTGTAGACATCTAAAAGGCTTGTTTCGACCTTGATTTATAATGTAATATTGAGGTTTTCAGCTTTATTTCAACTTTACAAAAAAATAAATAAACATGTGATTGCTTATGAGTGCATCTTTTATTTTACAGTACGAGTAAAATACTACTTTATTAGCCTATACTGTTAAAATCTATGGAAGCTTGTTTCGCCACGAACATATAAAAAAATCGACAACAGTCAGAATTGTGAGAAATAAAGTCACAATTGAGGAAGAAACGACAAAATTTAGACGTTTCATCTCGCAATTCTGTATTTATAACACATAATTCCGAGTTTATATCTCGAAACTCGGACATCTTATATGAGATACAGTGTATTTTGCGAGTTATCAGGCCAATTCTAAGGGGGGGAAATAGACTACTAACCTTTTCCCCCCCTCAGAAACGTTTATATCTAATTCTGACTTTATAACACACAATTCTGACTTTATTTTTCGCAATTGTGAGAAATAAAGTCAGACTTACGAGATGTAAACTCGCAATTGTAAGAAAAAAGTCAGAATTGTGAGCTAAAAAAGTCGCAATCAACGTTACCTTTTTTATTTTCCATTCTATGGCGGATACAAGCTTCCATAAAAAATCAGGTTGTAGCCATTGGAATAAGTGACTTGCACTGAAGTCATTTTTGCTGTAAGGTTTCCCTAAGCTTTTCAAGTAACGTTACTCTTTTTAACTTTAAGACTCAACATGACGAAATCGATGCATTTAGTCACGACTTACACTTTCAGCTCGTTGATCAACATGCCGTTTAATCTCTCGATGGCTTTTTCAGCAGCTTCACGCGTCTCAAAGTGCACATATCCAAAGCCCTTGGATCCGTTTTCATCACAACACACCTTAATGAAAAGAAACGTGCTTCAGATTCTCCTGCGCTGGATATTTATCTCGTATTGAGCTGGAGGTGGAGAACGTTACTTACTTTACAGGACAAGATGTTTCCAAATGATGAGAAGATGTCAAACAGGCCCTCGCTGTCAATGGATTTCTGCAGGTTCTTGATGAAGACGTTTCCCACGCCACTCTTCCTCAGGGAAGGGTTTCGCTGACACCACATTAGACGCATTGGCTTGCCCTTCATGAGGTCAAAGTTCATGGTATCCAAGGCTCGTTCGGCTACGATGCGAAGGAGATCAAACGTTACAATGAATTTCTTGAATAATTGGATCATTTTAAGTGCAGATTTTCAAATGATTTTTTGTTTATTGATTCCTCCCAAATCAATAAACAAGTGGCAGTTAGAAATGTGACAACCATATTCACTGCAAATTTGTCATAGTATAAATATCTAAAAAATTCTTGAATCCATAAATTGACTTGAGATGAAAAAAAAAAACATAACATGCAAACTGGATGTATAAAATTAATGTTTTTGCTTTTAAAATAATCTGCCAGAGCATGGTTAAGAAAAATAATCTTGTTTTCTCTTTGAATTAAGTTTATTTTTCTCATACCATTGGCAGATATCTGTTTTAAATGTAACAATTTTTAGAAAACAAGACTTAGGCTATCTTATGTAATTTTGCCTATTAGATATATGCGTATTATTTTAACTTATATCAAAATGAAGTGAGTTTATGCTTAAAATGAGAGAAAATATCCACCAATGCGTGTCTGAAAAACAATCTTGCTTTCCATTTGAATTAAGCTTCATTCTGATTTTTTCCAGAAATTTAATTGTAAAAAGTTTTTTTTAACTAAACAATCCTTACATATTTTTAATTGAATTATTGAACAATCCATGATCAATTATTCAATTGAAATAGGCTTCATAATGGTTATTCAATGCATAAATCTTAAAAGGCAATTTATTTGAGTGCATAATGGTAAGTTATATCAATTCATTCCATTATATCTTGTTTCAAATATTGTTTCCTATGCTCTAAACAATTGGATAGCATGGAAAAAATTACTAAAAAGTAAATTCAAGAAAAGCATAAATTAGGCCTACAGAAATTGAGATTTACTGGAGTGACATGGGACTTTCTTTCTTTCTTTCTTGCTTAGGTAAGTTACAAAAAATATTTCACCAAAAACTTCTGAAATCAATCACACTGGTCAGTTGATTAATAATGTTATGGTGATGTTCTCAATCGTCTCACCATCAGTGGGTTTCTCGAAGTTCACATAGGCGTATCCGAGCGAGCGGCACGTGACTTTATCTCGACAGACTCGGACTGACTGAACCGAACCGACAGACCCGAAGCGCTCGAACAGCATGGCTTCAGTCACGTCCGGCTCCAGATCGCCCACATACAGCGAGCTGTTCACCCTCATCTTCATCAGATATCAGAAATATTATAATTAATGAACGATGCAGAACTGAAAGCAGCCGAGATTCAATCTGGCAAACGCTCATAACGATCAACGAATCGGATTTAAAAGATTCAGTCAGATCATAAATAAACATTCCGTGTATCATCGTCGTTTTATTCTGCACTATGAAAAACAACACAAAATCACATCATGACATGGCATGGTTGCAAAAATGGCGATTTTTATTTTATTTAACGTATTACAATTAGCGTACGATACATTTGAGTGTCTTTAGTGCAAATGCTTGATTGACTTGTTTATGGAACTTTTAAAGACTCGCGAGTCGCGAGTTGATAAAAAATTTTTTGTGTTGCACAAAAGGGTAAATCATGACCAAAAGTTTCATTTTAAGTGAACTATTTTCAAGGATTTATTTTAATTGGTTGAAACATTTGATAAGCCCTCTTTATTAGAATATTATTTTTTATATTTTTGTTAAACTTATACAGTACTGGTTAAAAGTCTGGAGACATTACTATTTAATGTTTTTGAAAGAAGTATCTTATGCTCATCAAGCCTGTGTTTGATCAAAAATACAGAAAAAAATCAGTGATATTTGGGAAATATTATTATAATTTAAAATAATGCTTTTGTATTTTAATATACTTTAAAATGCAATTTATTTCTGTTATCAAAGCTGAATTTTTAGCATCATTACTCCAGTCTTCAGTGTCATATGATCCTTCAGAAATCATTCTAATATTTATTATCAATGTTGGAAACAGTTGTGCTGCTTAATATTTTTTTTTTTTTTTTGTAACTTGCATGATAGAAAAAGTTAGAAAAAAGAACAGCATTTATTTGAAATCTTTTCTATCAACACACATCTTTACTATCACTTTTTACTAATTTAACATCCTTGTTGAATAAAAGTATACTTTTATACATATACATATATAAAAAAAACATTTCTGACCACAAACTTTTAAATATAAGTAATTGTCACAAAAGATTTATGTTTTAAATAAATGCTGTTCTTTTTAACTTTCTAATTACTAACAAAGAGCTGTTGGTTTTGTAGTTGATGAAACCGCTTTATTCTAAGGTCACGTAAGGTCCCGACACATTGTATTGGAATGTAAATGTTTATTAACACTTTGCAGGATTTTTACCCCAAACTTTCAATAGCAAAACATGACAAATATTGATATGTAACAATAATAAATAATATGTAAGAAACATAACACATGAGTGCGGTGTGTGTGATGTGCTGTTAGTGTAACAGCAGATGGCAGAAGAACACAAACCCACTGAAGGTCAATTTCAGCACGGATCGTCTGTTTACGAGTGTTCGTACACCCTCTGCTCCGCTAACATTCATATTCATCTTGTGTTGTGGCATCCCTTAAAGTCCCTGAGCGATCTCATCTGCAGGCTTCAGCATCATTTCTAGTGTTCATCAGTATCTGCTGTGTTCATCTGTCGCAGTCACAATAACATCCATCCAGATTCTCATGGCTTCGGCACTGTGGGCCACGAGGAAAAACAGACGCTCGTATGTTTTCACACAGAAGGTGAGACTGGGCCGTGGAGACTGAGAACGGGAAATACAGAAATGTGTCAGAAACCCTGATTAACAATATATGACCATGGGTTACTCTGCTAATTAGTTAGGGTTAAGGTCCTTGCACACAAGTCAGAAATTTTCGTACGTGTTTCTCCGCATTCGTGATTCGGCGGCTCTGAATTGTCAAAAAAATAATTCAAAATGCTTGATAGAGTTGCGAAAAACACAGAAAATCGAACCCAATCTGAATTGTTTTATGATTTAATGAAAGTTTTATGGTTTTATGAACGTTTCGGAGGACGAGATTGACAAATCATGAGGTCGTATTTATTTTTTAACATTTCGGACTCAGTGTGCAAGGGCCTTTAGAGTCTATCATTTCAGTCTGTGGTCAGTTTTTACACCATATGAGGAGGCGTATGAACTCACTGATGTAGCTGTTCGTAGATGATCGTAATAAACCTCCTCGATGGCCTGAAAGTAAATGACCCCTTTGAGTTTCTTCTCATCTAGTTCTGAGAAAACAACGAACATTGAGATTTCAATGAGAAAGCAGCAGATATTCATCGGATTTCAGCCGAAGTGTACTATACACTGGGAATACTTTCAGTGTGACGTGTTAATCCAACGATTCCCCAACTTTTTGTCAGCCAAACCCTGTAGATGTCAAATGTTTTTCTTGCAGTGTCCCCAAGATTGTCAATATTTCAATAATTTAAGTATAAATTCGCATGTTCACGGTTCTCTGATGTCCGTTAATGGTCACATTCAGGGTTACGATAGTCAACTAAAACTGTACAAAAAAATTGTTGCTACTAATAAAATAAACAATAACTGAAATAAAATAAAACATAAAATTAATCTTTTTTTTTCAGCTAGTTGCCAAAGCAACATTTCTCATTTTCATTTGGTTTAACTTGATGTACTAAGTAAAAATAAAATTGAACTAAAAACAACAACTAATACAATTTCAAAAACAAACATAAAAATTACTAAAACTTACTAAAACTTGATGCACTAAGTAAAAAGTAAAATTACTAAAAATTGATGTAAAAAAAATAGTAAAATTATAAAAAATTATATATATTATTATTATTATTATTATTATTATTATATTATTATAAATTATATATTATATAAAATTAATAAAAATTAGTCAAATTACTAAAACTTGATGTACTAAGTAAAACTAAAACTGAACTAAAAACAACTAATACAATTTCAAAAACAAACATGAAAATTTATAAAACTTACTAAAACTTGATGTACTAAGTAAAAAGTAAAATTACTAAAACTTGATGTAAAAAAAATTAGTAAAATTATATAAAATTATATATTATTATATTATATTATTATTATTATTATTATTATAAATTATCTATTATATAAAATTATATAAAATTAATAAAAAAATAATAAAACTTGATGTACTAAGTAAAAATAAAATTGAACTAAAAACAACAACTAATACAATTTCAAAAACAAACATAAAAAAATTACTAAAACTTGCATAAAAATGAATATGAAAAAAAAAAAATTCACATGCAAGTAAACGGATAAAAACAATATGTTTTATTGTTTTGTTTCTTTTTTAATGTCAAATCCTTGAGCTTTTATTTTGGCGAATATTGGTGAAATGCCGAACTGTAGGAAATGATGCAAATGTGAATGTAAATTTCCAAATGCAGCCCTATTTGAACGTTGGGATTGAATAATTATTAGCTTTGAACCCCCTCTGGAAAACACTGTGTTAATGGAAGCAGTCTTGTAATATCTTCTCTTTTCCTCACCGGTGTAGTATGCCAGTCTTTGGTGGTCCAGATCAAAGATAAACCACCTCCTCCTCCACGTCTTCACTCGACCTCCGCGCTTGGTTAGAAAGCCGCCACACCGCCGGGGAGACAGATTAACTCCCATGCACCCTGTCACGTTATGACCCAGAGACTCCACGTGAGCGCGCAGGTCAAAGTTCGCCGTCAGTGAAAGCGGGACACCCTGCTGTAGAGTAGAGGAAATAAACAAGATATAAGCACAACTGAAATGAAAATGCTCAGATTGAAACACGCAGCATTTCCTGTGCTGATTTTGGGGGGACATTCTACAGGTTCAACAGAATGGGTTTAAAAATAGTATAAAGCATATTAAACAGGTATAGTTCACTTTAAAAAGAAAATTGTGTCCTCATTTACTTACATTTACAAATTATTTCAAACCTGTATGAGTTTCTTATAGATATTTTGAAGAATGTCGGTAACCAAACAGTTGATGGACCACACTGCACCATTGACACCATAATTGACCTGAACTGAATCGACATTAAATTCGATTTGAGCTGAATAAGAGGCTATTCACACAACGCATCTTTCCATTCTACTGTGCTACCATGTAAACAAGCGCTAGACGGACATGATCGTGCTCACGTCTTATGTAGTCTCGTAAAACCGTCAAACCGTATTCACTTTATAGTGTTTAATCCTGTAATTGTGGACAAATGTGGGCACAGAGGACTCAGGTGTGATCCTAATTTTTATTTATTATAAATGTTATATATCTGTCTTCGATAAAGTTTTGTTTATCCATTTATGGTGTTTTTTTAATTATTTTGGGGGTATTTTTGAATTTATTTACTTCAAAATGTACCATATTTTCTCTGTAAATTATGCTTATTTTTATGTTTTATTGTTTCAACATTTTTTAACTACATTAAAATATCATTCCAATAAGTTCTTAGAGTTAAAACCTAAAGATGAAGTGACTTTGCTGTCACCTGGTGTCTTATTTTTGGCTTATTTTAGAATGCTCTAAATTACAGTTTTTCCCATTCATTTCTATGGGAGCCCATTTTTTTGACCCACTTAACATTGTAGAATTGAGTCAAAAAAAAATTGTGTGTGTTCAGGAGGCAAACTTAGGAAAAGTAGCCAAGTCTTGTACAGCTCAGACCAAGGGAAGTATTTTTTAAAAATAAATCAAAACTATTTTGAATAGTTTTTAGGAATATGGTTTTAGGGTTAAAAGACACGTCTCATGGTTTTCAAAGCAAAAACGTGTTTTGCGTGAACAGCCCCAATGAATCTATTGTCTTCTGTAGAGCTGCTGTACTGAAACTGAATTTACTTGAAATTAATTTTGCAACATTAACATGATTATCTTCCTGTTTTCTACTGCCATCTGTTCGAAGACTTATAATGCAAGTATTTATGTTAAAGTCAGACTTTGGGCCCTATTTTAACGATCTGAAACGCAAGTATCAAGTAAATTTGTGGGCGGGTCTTGGGCCCTGTTGCCATTTTACCGGCGGGACAATGCGCAACGCAACACTGACTTTAGACCAGGTTTTTTCTGGTCAGTGGCGGAATTGTTTTTCGAAACTCCAAAATAGCACTAGAGATTGTTTGCACTGAAACACGCCTTCTTATTGCACTGACCTGCCCAGGGAGCGCAAGTTCATTTCCTAGTTTACCGAAGTGTGTCTGTGGAGGGAAATGATACATGCACTAGTGTACGAAGTCATTTGTGCTGGGTGCAAGATTGGGCCCTCAGAGTTTGACAGAACAAATCACTGTCAGCTTTCAATATATGTAAAGCGAATCTCCATTTGTGTTTCACGAAAGTAAGAAAATACATGAGGGTGAATAAATGATGTCAGAATGTGTATTTTATTTCAGTAGTGTCAATCCTCAGACGTACCTCGGGCGTCCTGTGCGGTGAGTTCATTTGCAGCCGCTCCTCAGCAAGTGGCTCTAGTTTTGATGTATCCGTGTGTGTTTTTAAAGATTGCCGCTCCTTCTGTCTGTGTTGCTCAGCTAACAGCCGCTGACGCTCCTCCTGCATCCAGACAAACGGAGACGAGAAACTGACGTCAGACTGTGTTAGTTTGGATTCCTTTGGAAATATTTTCATTGGTGGAAAAACAATATATGAACTGGTCAAAGTTTCACTTCATCACATAATCTCACATAATTCAGATTTTATCGAATAACCTTGATCAATCAATAATTGTGACAGGCCTATTGGATGAAAGTCTATTTTAAAAGAGTAAGTGCAAAGGTAAATGTTGATGGAACTGCTGCACGAACAATTGCGCTGTTGGTCTCAAAATAAGTCATGTGATCATACGCACAGCTGAAGACGTGAGTCGGCATAAGAACTATTGATTTTGTTGAAATTATATTAGAAAAATAAACAAGCACAAGTCTCTTGTGAGCTCTTTAACACTGATGAGGATGTATTTTGCGGTTTTGTATGATTTGCAGTGATCAGTATTGTTGTGGTTGTGTCGGGTCAGTAACTCACTCTCTCTCTCAGCAGACGTTCCCGCTCTGCTTTGGCCTCTCTGAGTTTCCGTTCGATCTCCACCAAATCCAAGAGGTTCTGAGGGCTGTAAAGGTGAAAGGTCACCTGATTCGATTGTTTTGCATTTGACATTTTAAGGAACTCTCATAGAATACTAATGCAATTATTGTCCAATAAAGGGACGTAATTACACGTAATTAATTACATTTTCACATATTTCATGACCTAATCTGAAGTGAGAACTATTTATGCTTAACAAAGTTGTTAATAAAGCATTATCTAACTCTTTACATTTAATTAAACAATCCAATTAAGCCAATTAAATTTAAATTTAATTGAGCCAACTAAATAATAACACTTACAGTGAAAATGAATGAAGAACTCAGTATTTTCAGTTTATTAATGTGTTAACTACAGTTTAAAAACTATTAATTGACCATAAACTAATAGTTTGCAAATGATTTATAAGTGCATTGTTACTAAATACTTCTGATAAAGTGTTACCAAATATATATATATATATATATATATATATTAGGGCTGTCAAAACGATTAATCGCGATTAATCGCATCCAAAATAAAAGTTTGTGTTTACATAATATATGTGGGTGCACTGTGTATAATTATTTTGTATATATATATATATATATATATATATAAACACACATGCATGTATATTTAAGAAAAAAAGTGTTATTTATATATAAAATATTTATATTTATATATAATTTATATTATATATAAATATAAATATTTTAGATATAAATAATATTTTTTTTCTTAATGTAATTATTTTAGATATATAAACACACACACATGCTTGTATATATTTAAGAAATATTTACAAGCATGTGTGTTTGTTTATATATCTAAAATAATTATACACAGTGCCCCCACATATATTGTGTAAACACAAACTTTTATTTTGGATACGATTAATCGCGATTAATCGTTTTGACAGCCCTAATATATATATATATATATATATATATATATATATATAAATATTGCTTTACATGAGTGTACTGAATGTAAGCGAATAAAGTTGGATATACTTAAATACACAACTTCATATACATGTATGGGCTTAATATAGTATATAATACATAATAAATTATAATAAGAGATTCAATTAAATTCAAGCCGTTATTATCTAAACATCTTCCCTTCTGGCTAAGCAATGAAATTTCGATGTTTGGTGTCATTTTTTGGTTTACATGCATCACTAATGACACACTAGTATGTGATTTACTAGATCTGTTTCTAACACAAATCCTTTGACTCAGAACAGAAGTCTAGAAGACACGAGTCATATGGACTCTGTTACGGTGAATTTTGTCAGTCCTGGTCATGGACTATGAATTGTTGTTCTATGGAAACAAGCTACATTAAAATAGTGCCTATTAAAGCACTAATAATAAAGCTGCATTAAAATTGCTCCCATTATGTTCCAGGCCAGGGTATAAAGTTCCCAGGATTCACCCACACGCAGTAAGTTTAATGTTTACTCACAAACACAAACAGTAAGTTTAAAAGGTTTCTCACACCCATGTATCACGCACCTGTTAGAGCTTCATGTACAGATTATTCAGTATTATGATAGGAACACAAAGCCAGGCTGCTGTTCTGTGCCACTCACCTGGGCGCGCGGGAGGTGTTGGCGCTGTTGCATGGTGCGTGAGAGCCGTTCCCATCAGTCTGCGCTGATCTCAGCCCATTATAATGTCCATTACTCAGTCTGTGGGTGTGATGAGGAAGGCGAGGCGACAGAGCCTCTGAGGATGGTCTATCTGGAGTCATTCGCACCGACACTGCCATATGAAAGCAACAGGACACATTACATTTACATTCAATCATTTATTAGGCGCTTCTGGCTAATAAACATACGATAATTAGAATTACCTTTAAAAATTAATGTTAACTATTGAGTTTTTGCAAAGAGATTTTGAGTTTTGGAAACCGGACATTTAATGTGTGATTAGGTGAGAATGAACATTATACATTGAGAGATTATGATTTTCCAATAATGATAAAATAGATTTCTATATCGTATTTCTGTACATTTACATTTATTATAACTTTTTATTTAGTTTATCTATTCATGTCTTCGTCATGCTGTAACCACTGTGGTCTTTTGACTTGACTAACCTTCTTGTATTGTACGTATCATATTACATTGATTTTGTTTGTTATTTCTGTATATTTAAAATGGCCTTGCCTTTTCAGAACATTAAAAGTTTATATGTTTTTATGTACACAAAAAATAAATACCAGGAACAATTATAAAAATTAAAACGTTGACGTACAGTACTGACAATGAGATTTTACCCATCTCTTAAAAAAAGTTTTTTATATTCTAAAAAAAAAAAATCAGGTCACATGATTTCATGGAAGGAAAAACCACAAGCAATATATCAAACAGAAGCAAGAAGAGTTATGAAATGAGGTTCAACCACCCTTAATAGGTGTTTTATTGTCTACTAGTTCGCAGCAAATGAGTTTTACTATAGCTCAAACACACTTCGGTATCCTGACCTGAATGCAACACACACACACGTTGTGTTTTCATGTTTTACAGGGACTTTCCATAGACATAATGATTTGTATGCTGTACGAACTGTATATTCTCTACCCCTACACATAACCCTACCCATCAAAGACAACTTTCTGCATTTTTACATTTTCAAAAAACATAATTTATTACGATTTATAAAATGTTTTCCTCATAGGGACCAAAAAATGTCCCCAAAAGTACAAGGACTTTGGATATTGGCGTCTTTGTGGGGACATTTTCTCTTTCCATCATCATCATGTAAAAGGTGGAATCAAATCAAATCAGGAAGTGCAATAAAATAAAGCCACATCCCATAATTCAATCATTAACTCATAAGAATTCAGGCAGCACTTTACTTTACAGTCCTGCTCTGCATGTACATGCAATGTACTTATTATAGCAATTACAATAACTGGGTTATAACTAGGTACTACTCCTAAACCTAAACTTTAAAATAAAGAGTAACCAGGTTTCTTACAGACTAATTTATGGGTAACACTTTACAATAAGGTTCATTAGTTAACATTAGTTAATGTATTTACTATCATGCACTAACCATGAGCAATACATTTGTTACTGCATTTGTTCATCTTTGTTAATGTTAGTTTATGAAAATACAGCTGTTCAATGTTTGTTCATGTTAGTTCATGGTGCATTAACTAATGTTAACAAGATTTTAATCAAGTATAAGTAAATGTTGAAAATAACATTAACAAAGATTAACAAATGCTGTATATGTGCTATTCATTATTAGTTCATATTAACTAATGTAGTTAACTAATGTTAACTAACGAACCTTATTGTAAAGTGTTACCAATTTATGTAAAGAAGGTGCACATGAACCTTCGCACACAGACACTGTTCCATAGAGTTTCTTTGTTTGATCAATTCCTTCATGAGATAAACGACTGTCAGGATTATTAAAGACAAACAAAAGCACAACTGTGTGCAGTTGCAGTGGCTCCACTCGCTTTTCCAGTATGTGTCAGCAACACAGACACACCTTAACGAAAAAACACTGACAAAAGCTTTTCACGGCTAATAAGCCACGACATGCAGGACTGTCATGCCGTTTGGCTGTTGTACTTAGTTTTCTTGTTTTGCATGCTGCCTGTTGTCTGTGCATTCATCCTCTTGCACAATTGTGTTTCTGTCTGACCTACTTACAGTCTGAGCGCCAGTTTCATCACACCAGATATTTGTGTTCAAGCATCATTGCAATATACCTCAAAGCGTCACCTGATTGGTTTGCTCACCTTGCGCGGAGAGAGGTCTATCTGAGACTTTCCTATGCGAGCTCCGTCTGCGGGGTAAGCTGGACGTATCCTTCAATGATTCCTAGGAACATGGTTTTGAACACAGTCAATGTGCTGACCGCAGCAAACTCATGAATCACTAAAGGTCTAGATGTCAAACCATCTAATGCACATTCACAGTGTACCTGTGCTGCTTTGTGAATGGTCAGAGGGCTGAGTGACATCATGCAGGGGGTGGATCCAGTGATGTTGGACCAATCAGTGAGAGGCTTCTTCTCTTTCAAAATCTACAAAGGCAAATGTCCTTGATGTTTAGCAAGTGAGTGGGAGACACATCCTGACCAATGCTGTTATATTAGTCACATGAAGAGGTACAATATTAAATGAAAAACTTAGGCTACAAGACAATAGTAACTGACAACACATAACCAAAACATAAATGATCACAATAAGACATTAAACTACATTCATACAGGAAAGAGGCTCTGTTCTAAAACCTAGTGCACTGCCATGCCGTCTACATAGTTAAAAGCTGTGTGTGTCATAGAAACAGAGGATTCACATCTGATTTCAATAGAGTTTGGCATTAGAATGTTGTTGTTGTAAATGTTAGGAGCATAAAAATACACACGACACAAATAGTGGGTAAATTACACTTTAAGTATTATTTTTAGCTTTTCATCAACTCAAAAAATAGACATTAAATGATAAAAATATAAAATTAGAATAAGTAAAAACATTAAAAAAAACATTAAATATTGTATTTGTTGATATTAGAATAATTTAACAACACATTTGCATGTTCATGGTTCTCTAATGGGAGTTATTTATCACATGACATGCAGGTAGTCATGTGATCAATAACTCCCATTAGACAGGGTATATGCAGGAATCTTGAAGTTAATTTTAATACCTTTTCAAGACTTTTTCAAGACCTTCTCAATATTTTTTAATACCTCACCACCACTTCAAGCTGTAACCATTTACATCATTAATACTCACAGTTTTAGTTTGTGAGAAAGACTATAGACCACTCTGATACAAAAAAAAATCAAATAGGCTGGGCTGGGATAGTAAATCAAAGCAAAGTTTATTAAACTTCCCCATTCTGTTCATGAGTTTACCAATCCTCTATTAAAACATTTTGGTGCATTGTTTTTTATGTACCTGTTCTTTTTTTTTTTTTTTATAAAAATGACTAAATTCACACACTTTTATGTTTCTGGGACTCAAACAATTGGACAGCTAATTCAGAAAAAAATATTTTCATAATTTAAGACTTTATAAAGCTGTGATAAGACTTTTTATACTTTTTAAGGGTCTTAATTTTCCCAAAATTGGTTTATCACTTTTTAATACTTTTCAAGACCCCATGGATACCCTGTTAGAGAACTTTGCACATACAAATGTGTTGTTAAATTATTAAAATATTAACTTAAAATTTCAGAGGGGGCTTCAAGAAAATATTTTGCATTATGGGAACCCCAGCATTATGGGACGTCCTGCTCCATAATGGATACATGCAAAAAAAGGCATTAAGAAGGCAGCTGTTACCTTTGTAATCATTAAACCCAGAAGAGAATTATGAATTTTAATAAAAAATGCATTTTAGGAACTTCCTATGGCTTTTTAAAATAGCATTAGACAATCTGAGTGATTTCAGGCCAGGGGTAGGTGAAAATGGTGCATCAGATCACTTAGTAAAGTAACAGCACAGCTCATCAACCAGTGCTGATATAGTTAAAACTAAAAATACAATTAAAATAAGTTAACAGAAATAATATACAATATAAAAAAGTTAACTTTTTTTAACTAAAAAATGACTCAACCGAACAACCAAGGAGAACTTTTCTGTGAGTATATAACTATCAGGGCCTTGAGAGTTACTGTAAGTACTTATAGTCCTAGTGATTTATGACTGCAGCTTTAAGTTAAGCATCAATCCCACCCTCTGACTCACAGACACTCGTTTACAAAGTGCCATGGGAGATCAAACTATCTTTACTTAAAATATTCATTTCCTGTCATCTGAAAGCCAGGTTTTTCCTAATATCGGTACTAGCAATATTAGCACAACACATTTTATACATGGGTAAACCAATTGTTTATTCAATAATTCAAGAAGGTCCACACAGCTCTAGATCGCAGCCTCTGACTCACAGACACATGAGCGACTCCGAGGAACACATTCCTGTCTTTATTTCCTACAGACCGTACATACAGACAAATCAGTCATAACTCAGTTAGACAGTCCGTCATGTTACCAGTTAACAGCTGCTTTATCCTCAATCCTGTGTTCTGTAAAGATCCCTCCCCACATTCCCTGTCTTTCCTGATCTGTCAAATCTGCGTGACAGAATTAGATTTTTACAGAGCAGATTCACATCTCTTGAAGTACATTCAGACAGAAACACTCACCAGACGTGTGTTGAGTTCCCTTTCGTAGTCACTCCGAGTTACGTCAGGAGTGACGGAGAATGGGGGTTTCGCACAGAAAGCCAATCCTCTTCGAGTATTTAACAACGAGCCAATGGCGTGAAAATGCCATGGGTCTGCGGAATTTGCATAGCGTACTCCGCCCACCCATGTGGGTATAAAAGGAGGAAGCAAACGCACCGCAGTATGTTTTCGCTTCGGAGCCAAGAGTATTCTTCTCTCCACAAGCCATATCACTAAAAGCCTCTTCGAGACGAGCGTCCTCTTCAGTGTTGGTGTGACGGCGGTACCCAGCGAGATTCTGCATTGCCTGCGATCTGTGCAGTGGTCTGCCAGACTTTGCGCTTCTCCCTGGTCGCCTCGGCGCTGAAAGAGTGAATTTCCTCCTCTCCTCTGAAAGAGCTACACGCGGCACGTCTTTTTAAAGACGGTTCGCCCGTGTTCTTCTGGGTGCGGTCGATATCCGTCTTTCTCTGATGGGCACGATCGCTGCTTTGTATGTCTGGGCTTCGTCATGCTAGAGCAGCTTTCGTGGTTGAGTCATGTGCCTTTTGTGGTAATATGACCATCTCAACACTTAGATCGAGACTCAATGATCTTACTGTGAGAGTCCCCGCCTCCGCTACCCGTTCAGCTTCCTCTACCCGGGGAAGCTCTTCGGCTCGCGGCCAGGGTGATCTGTCGGTGACGGTGTGGAACAAACCCCCGACGCTAGCTCCTCGGGTCCCACCCACCGCAACAGTGTTGTAGCCAGCGAGCGCCGAAACGGTTCAGACGTCTGCCTGTTCGCGGGTACCGTCTGGATCGTTTGGCGCTCCAGAGGAAGACGCGTTATCGATCGCGGCATCACATAAAGGCGGGCTTGATTCCTCGGGAAGTGAAGATGCGGATGCACGACCTCCTTCGGGAGCGCCTGTTGCCCGTGTCGGATCCCGAGATGACGGCTATGCTCTCTCGGGTCGCCGTGAGTATCGGGTTGCACTGGAATCTTCCGGCCCACCCCGATCACTCACGGATGGATGAATTGTTTTTGGGCAAAGCCGCCGCCGCGAGGCCGCAGCCGTCCCCAATGCCATTCGTCCCCGAGCTGCATGCGGAACTGACGAGGACGCGCTCGTCAGCTTCCCCCGCCTTTCCTCCCCTCGACGGCGCAGCTGCCCGTGGGTATGCTGGGGTGCCTCTGGTGGAGCGCTCTGTCGCGATGCAACTGTGTCCGCGGAGCGCCTCCTCTCGGGGGCCCCCCGAGCATCCCCCCAGAGCCTGTAGGTTTTCGTCGTCTATGACGGCGCGATCCTATAGCGCGGCGGGCGGCCGCCGCTATGCATATGATGGGCGTTTTTTAGGTCTGCCAAGCCAGACTGCTCAGAGGTATGCACGAGGGCGGGACTGATTCCCTTGGATCAGGTGATGGCCACTAGTGTGGTCCAGGAGCGTCATCTAAAAGTAAAAACATTGCTAAAAAAAAAAAAAAAAAAGCTTTTCGGCGGTGCGGTTGAGGACTTTGCCCAGCAGTTCTCTACCGCCCAGAAACAGGCTGAGGCTGCCCCGACGGCCAGCTGCTGCTTTCACCCAGCCGCCGGTGTAGCCGCCTCAGTCTGTTCGCCGCCGAGGACGAGCCTCTGCGCCCTTCCCTCCGGAGCGACCCCAGCAGCAGCCTTCACCCAGGTCGCGCCGTAGAGGCGGTTGCAGAGGAGCGTCACAGCCCCCTATGGGCTGCTCAGTGATGGCATCGAGTCTTTCCCAGGAGGAGGTAGCAGGGCCCCTCCTTCCCCCCGTAGAGGGCCGGGGGAGAATCTTTTGTTCTCCGCTCCCCGCTGCTCAAAAAAAAAAAAAAAATAATTTATAATAATAAGACGGGTTGAGTGCGTTAAAGAAAGACTTTATACTATCACTGAGCACACGGACCGGAATGAGCGCGCACGACGCTCCACAGTGTCGCCCCGCTCATTCCCCTCTGTCTCTGAGGGCGCGGAGGGGAGCGTGCGTCGTCCCCGGACCGCACCGCTCCTCTCCCCCTCTGTCGCCAGACCCCCGGCAGAACAGACCCCCGTGGAACGCTGGTCCTTCCCTGGTCTCTTCTGTCGGGGAGCGGAGCTCGACTACGCACCCGCATGTGGTATCTCCCGTGCGCATGCCAGTCACTCCGCCCCGCTGCCCCTCCGGGGGGACGTCTGTGGCTCGTATGACCCCGCTGGTTCGGTTCCTCGGAGCTTGGCTCGAGCTCCCCGGTCTGTCCCGCTGGGTCATCAGAACGATCAGATTCGGCTACGCGATTCAGTTCGCACGATCTCCTCCCCGTTTCAGGGGAGTTCGCTCCACTATAATCGATGGCAATGCCCCGGTTTTTGAGAGCGGAGATTGCGACCCTGGTGGCGAAGGGTGCAATCGAGACGGTCCCTCCAGCCGAGGTGAAGTCCGGTTTTTACAGCCCCTACTTCATTGTCCCCAAGAAGACCGGTGGGTTACGACCGATCCTCGACCTGCGCGTTTTGAACCGCACTCTGCATCGAATGCCGTTCAAAATGCTCACGGCCAAATGCATTTTCGAATGTGTTCGACATCAGGATTGGTTTGCAGCGATCGACCTGAAGGATGCGTACTTTCATGTCTCCATATTGCCTCGACACAGACCGTTTCTTCGGTTCGCTTTCGAAGGCCAGGCATATCAGTACACGGTTCTCCCGTTCGGGTTAGCTCTGTCCCCTCGCGTCTTCACGAAGATCGCCGAGGCAGCCCTTGTTCCCCTTCGCGAGCACGGGGTTCGCATCCTGAACTATCTCGACGATTGGCTAATTTTGGCTCACTCTCGAGAACAGGTTTGCGAACACAGAGATCTAGTGCTTCAGCACTTAGCCCGTCTGGGCCTTCGGGTCAACCGGGAGAAGAGCAAACTTTGCCCCGTGCAGAGGATCTCTTTTCTTGGCATGGAGATAGACTCGGTCGCCATGTCCGCGCAGCTTACGAGCGAGCGCGCACACTCACTGCTGACTTGTCTTCGACAGTTCGACGGCAAGAGTGCGGTTCCACTGAAACTCTTTTCAGAGGCTCCTGGGGCATATGGCATCCGCAGCCGCGGCTACGCCACTCGGATTGCTTCATATGAGACCGCTTCAGCTCTGGCTTCGCGATCGAGTCCCGAGGTGGGCATGGCATCGTGGCTCGCTCCGGGTTCCAGTAACTCCAGCGTGCCGCCGAACCTTCTTCCCGTGGTTGAACCTCAGCTTTCTTCGGGCAGGTGTCCCTCTCCAGCGAGTTTCCAGGCATCTCGTTGTCTCCACGGATGCATCTACCACGGGTTGGGGTGCCATGTGCAATGGGCATGCAGCCGCGGGTTCCTGGACAGGACCCCAGCGCCTCATGCACATCAATTGCCTCGAGCTGCTGGCAGTACGCCTGGCCCTGCACCGCTTTCGAGCACTGCTCAGGGGTCAACACGTACTTGTCCGCTCAGACAATACCGCTACAGTAGCGTACATCAACCATCAGGGGGGTCTACGCTCACGTCGGATGTCGCAGCTCGCTCGCCACCTCCTATTATGGAGTCAGAAGCACCTGAGGTCCCTTCGTGCTGTGTACATTCCTGGAGCCCGGAACCTGGCAGCCGACGAGCTGTCACGGATCCGCCCTGTCTCCGGCGAATGGCGACTCCATCCCCAGACGGTCCAGCTGATCTGGGACCAGTTCGGGGAAGCTCAGATAGATCTGTTTGCCTCCCGGGACTCTTCCCACTGCGTCCAGTTTTATTCCCTGTCCGAGGGCACGCTCGGGACAGATGCGCTGGCGCACAGCTGGCCGCGGGGCCCACGCAAGTATGCGTTTCCCCCAGTGAGCCTCCTTGCACGGGTGTTGTGCAGGATCAAGGAGGACGAGGAGCAGGTCCTGCTGGTAGCCCCTTATTGGCCCACCAAGACGTGGTTCTCCGAACTCATGCTCCTCGCGACAGCACCTCCTTGGACTATTCCTCTGAGACAAGACCTGCTCACTCAGAGACGGGGCACTCTGTGGCACCCTCGTCCCGATCTATGGAGGCTACATGTGTGGCTCCTGGACGGCACGAGGCAGGTTTGAGTTCGCTACCACCTGCGGTGGCAGCAACCATCACTTCCGCCAGAGCGTCGTCTACTAGACACCTGTATGCGTTGAAGTGGAACCTCTTCGTCAACTGGTGCTCTTCTCGTCGAGAAGACCCCAGGAGATGCTCGATCGGTGTTGTGCTTTCCTTCCTGCAGGACGGGTTGGAGCGTAGGCTGTCGTCCTCCACCCTCAAAGTTTACGTTGCGGCTATTTCCGCCTCTCATGATGCAGTTGAAGGTAAGTCCGTTGGGAAGCACGACCTGGTCATCAGGTTCCTGAGGGGAGCGAGGAGGCTAAATCCGTCTCGTCCTCCCCTCGTGCCCTCTTGGGACCTCTCGGTAGTGTTAAATGCTCTGCAGAGGCCTCCCTTTGAGCCTTTGCAATCGGTTGAGTTTAAGTTCCTGTCTTTGAAGACAGCTCTCCTGGTTGCATTGGCCTCCATCAAGAGGGTAGGGGACCTGCACGCATTCTCCGTTGACGAAGCGTGCCTAGAGTTCGGGCCGGCTTACTCTCACGTTGTTCTGAGACCCCGGCCCGGTTACGTGCCCAAGGTTCCCACAACTCCCTTCCGGGATCAGGTGGTGACCTTGCAAGCGCTGCCCCTGGAGGAGGCAGACCCAGCCTTGGCACTGCTCTGTCCGGTGCGTGCACTCCGCACCTACGTTGACAGAACGCGGTGTTTCAGGACCTCAGATCAGCTCTTTGTTTGTTATGGGGGGAGCCAGAAGGGAAGGGCTCTCTCAAAACAGCGGCTGTCTCACTGGTTAGTGGACGCCATTGTTTTGTCTTACCAGCAGCAAGGTCGACCGTGCCCCCTTGGTGTGACAGCCCACTCCACTCGGAGTGTGGCTTCCTCTTGGGCTTTAGCGCATGGCGCCTCGCTAACAGACATCTGCAGAGCTGCAGGCTGGGCGACACCTAACACCTTCGCAAGATTTTATAATTTGCGAATCGAGCCGGTTTCCTCTCACGTACTCGCCTCCGCTAGTGCTGGAACCGCTTGAGTGTCTTCGCTTGCTCGCCACTCCACTCCTCAGATTGGATAAGTGCGATATTCCTCAGTTGTCCTTCTTTGAAGCCCTGAGTCCTCCAGCACTTATGATGCGGGCACCACTGCGCTTGCTCTGGTGCCGGCTAAGTGCCTCCATGTGCACGGTTCCCCTTTGGTAACTGTCTCATGTGTATTATCCACTGTAAGTCTCTCTGAGCATGTGTCTTCCCTTGGCAAGCCATCTGCCACCCCTGGAGCTAATTGCCACCTGCGGTTGGCGCTCCAGTATTCTCCATATGCAGCCCCAGTGGCCATATGTGTTTTGTAAGTCCTCCCTTCGGTAGGCATCTGGTAGCATGTCCCTCCCGGGATATGTTTCCCAGTGTACCTTGGTAATTCTGTGTCAAAGTGGGACCTTTGTGTAATTTTGTGTTAGAGGTCTAGACTTTCGCAGAGCACTGGAAGACAGCTGGAAGATGGCGTGATGGCATAGACCCCCATTCTCCGTCACTCCTGACGTAACTCGGAGTGACTACGAAAGGGAACGTCTCGGTTACAGATGTAACCCTCGTTCCCTGAGTAGGGAACGGAGACGTTACGTCTCCTTGCCACTTCTGCTGTACCGCTGGGTGACGCCTGAGATCAGTCTTGGCTCCTCAGCGAAGACATACTGCGGTGCGTTTGCTTCCTCCTTTTATACCCACATGGGTGGGCGGAGTACGCTATGCAAATTCCGCAGACCCATGGCATTTTCACGCCATTGGCTCGTTGTTAAATACTCGAAGAGGATTGGCTTTCTGTGCGAAACCCCCATTCTCCGTCACTCCTGACGTAACGTCTCCGTTCCCTACTCAGGGAACGAGGGTTACATCTGTAACCGAGACGTTTTGTAGGATATCTGCTTTCTATCGCTCAGTCCTCTCACACTTCCTGTGGTCCTTCCCTTCTCTGGGAATCCTGCCCTCTCGGACTCTCTCTTCCCTATCAGTAATTCATTCCTCCACCTACTTTATCCATGACTTTAGTGTAACTATAATCACTAGAACATAACTAAACGCTAGCATTAAAGCTGAGTGTGTGTGTCGACAACTTCCTCTTGAGCACAATGTTATTTTAGTATTGTAACTACTATAACTACTACTATTTTCATTGTAATTTTAGTTTTTTGGTAACAATATAATAGATAATGACATAATACAATAAGGTTCCATTTGTTAAGTAAGGGATAATGTTTATTCAGTTGTTATCGCAGAATAAACCCAGACACAGTGATCAGGACCCCGATATGACTACTTGCCATATAATTAGACTCGAAATATTGACTTGATTTGATATGTTTTATTAGCTCTTTAAAACGCAAGGCTTTTGCAACGAAATCAGTCGCTAACAAGCGGCAAGTTCAAACTAGATGGAAATTTAAGGGATATGGTACAGTAATGCCACTTAATACACAGCATATCACCACATCAATAATTATAAGGATACGGGATTTTGATTTTAGACAAAATCTTACCTGTTTTTATCTTATAATCCATTTCAGTGTACAAAACAATCATTGAAAAATAGCAGCAGCTGCGTTTGTATGAAACAAGAGATTACCGGATGACATAATTAAATAACTATATCTGATCTGAGTTTTAATATTCTATTACCTCACCAAACGCAAAACTTCCACGAGGAAAAAAACGTTCCTAGCAAGCATTTAGCACTGACTTCAGTTACCCAGGTGAGCTTGTGTGATCAGTTTTTACTGGTTGACCAATCAGAATCAAGTATTCCACAGAGCCGCGTAATAACATTAGTTAGCTACATTTGTTTACATGAACTAGAGTATTACTTTAGCACAACTCTTCTCCGTCTCTCGGTTCGAGGGGAGTATTTAAGCGCTTTCAACGTCAAACTGACGTCATCAGAGAAGGAACACCATTTAATATCGGAAGTAACTTTTCAGATTTTGATTAAAGATTACAACGACAAACTTTTTTTTTCTGTGTATTAATTGTTCACCACAAGATTAGTACTATGCGCTAACAAAGTAAATAGGGTCAATTTTGAATTCATGACGTCTTTAAGCTTAAGCAATTTTAATACCTCAACTTAAACTAAACGAAATTAGAAAATTTGAAATTTGAAAAAAATAAAATGTTTTATTATATTCTATTTTCTTTTTGTAACGATTTAATTTATTGCAACTCACATAAATGTTTTTTTTTTTAGTATTTTTAATTTTGTTTCTAACAGCACTGGTTGATGAGAGGTGTTTTGGTACGTTACCATTTTCACCTGCTGCACCATAAAATAGGTGAAAAAAAAATCCCACAGACGTGCATTGAAGGAGGAAACCCCAAACCAGACCAGAAGATCACAGAGATTTTAGAATACCGGTATGTAAAGCCCTAGTTTTGTCATGTTACTGAAGAAGAAGCCTGTAGGACGTCTTACCCTCTGAGACCTGTGGCGCAGCTCTGTTCTCTCTTGCCTGAGGGAATTCAAAGCTTTATCCTTTTCTTGTTCCATTTCCTTGAGCTGTTTTTCTAGTTGCTGGACTCGTTCCTGCAAGACAGCGACGTGACTATTAAACCATTTTCAGCATGAACAGAAACTTCATATGAAACTTACGCATTCAGCAATAAGCCGAGGTCCGGTGTGTTAAGGACTCATGAACCATGGTTTGGTTTCTGTGGACTGATGGCATATACTCAAAGAGAGAGAGGAAAGTCGGCGTGGTGCCGCCCACCCGGCACATTGAGCTGACAGGTCAGGGTCAGAGATCTGTCACACGGAGCAGCTGAGTCAATCATGCACTGCTCTGACACTCTCACCTTGAGCGCTGACATGACGTGACAAAACTAGATCACTCCTATTATACTCAATGGACACTAGACGCTCCTGATGCGGATTTAACACGTGCACAGTTAATGGACAACCTGCTATTTTATCCCCACCATATTCTTTTTTTGAAAGAAGTCTCTCCTGCTTAACAAGGCTGCATTTATTGATAAAAAAAAATAAAATAAAGGTCCCACTTTATATTAAGTGGCTGTAAGTACGATGCACTTACATTGAAATTAATAATTTGATACAATGGATTTTTTGTGTACATACACGTTTTCACATTGTACTTATATTGATGTAAGTACATAGTACTTAAAGCCACTTAATATAAAGTGGGACCAAAATAAAAAACTGTAATATTGTGAAATATATTATGACAATTTAAAATGACTGTTTTCTATTTTAATATATTGTATTTTGACATGTAATTTATTCCTCTGATGAAAGCTGAATTTGTAAAATATTCCTGTGAATTTTCAGCATCATTACTCCAGGCTTCAGTCACATAACCCTTCAGAATTCGTTCAAATATGCTAATTTTATGCTAAAAAATTATTTTGTCAATGTTGAAAACTTTTTGAATGGAAAGTTCAAAAGAATAGCATTTATTTAAAATATAGTCTTTTGTAACATTATAAATGTCTTTACTATAACTTTTGATCAATTTAACCCATCCTTGATGAATAAAAATTTTGATTTCTTTTATTTATTTCCCCCCCAAAATAAGGGTAGTGTTTAATATTACAAAAACTCTCTATTTCAATAAATGCTGTTCTTCTGAACTTTCTATTCATCAAATAATCCTGAAATAAATAGTAAAAAACTGTTTTCAACATTGATAATAATCAAATGTTTCTTGAGCATCAAATCATCATATCAGAATTATTTCTGAAGGATCATGTGCGTAAAGTAAAAAAAGTAAAAATGTAAAATATTATATTTAAAAATATTAATTTTAATAGCATTTGTTATAATTAAAATTCAAACAATATTATAATAAAAATGTAATTTCATATTAAATTAACATTTTTAAATATTGTTTATGTGCAATGTATAATTACATTACATTAAATTGTAATGAATACTATTCAAATTATTATTTTTAAATGTTGTTTAAGTGCAATATATTTATTTTGTTAAATATGGATGAAAGCAGTTTATAAGAGCAGCACTGCAGACAGTCACCAAAGAACTCCACGTAACCCCATTCAATTCAATGTATCTCTCTCAGTCAGTCTAGTCACTCTCTTTTGTGGCTGATGTCATTACCTTGTTTACTGCATCATGTGACTGTGTTTGGTCTGTCAGAGAGAGCAATACTTAAACCCATGCTCAGTGTGGCAGTCTGCCTCTACTGATGACATAGCAGTCAATGAGAGTGTCCAGTTTTTAAAACATCGATGAGTGTGAAGTTGACTCACAACTCTGATTTGGCATGAACCGTGCGGCACTAAGTGTGATGTGCTCGTATAGTAATAAACATGAACTGTTAAGCAAATAAATCGAGAAGCATCCAATAGGTTCTACAAGACAGGAGTATAAAACATGGTAAATGATAATGTTCATGATGAGTTGATGTGTAATCTAGGCGGTTTTGTCAGATAAACTCACCTGAGATGCATTGTGCATGTGCTGTACTCTGGTTATCTCTCGCTCTATGACCGTTTCACTTTCTCCATTCTCTCCTTCTCGTTCATCTTCTACTCCGCTTTCCAGCTCAAGAATGTGAAACTCCATGTCTTCAAAAGCTCGCACTGTGGCTTCCAGCACATCCTTGTCCTGAATGCAAAACACATACAGACAAAATACTTCAAAATCATAAGGGAGCAAGTCACCGTTCATGACAACACATGCAGACTAGATCTGTCAGTCGAGATTTTTATACTTTTGTTTCTCTGCACCAAAAGTAATTGCAGAAATACTGACTTATAGCTTCAAAACAACACTCTTCCCATCTGTCACTGCTCAGTCAATCAGACTCACATGACTGGTTGAGTCAGAAGTCAGTGTCACATGATCCTTCAGAAATCTTTAAGTGTGTTCCATATGCTTACAAACCACTCTCGCGGTACTTTGATGCCATACCCCGATCAGTCTACACACAGGTCGAACAGACCTATTCTAATATGCTGATATTATTATAAATGTTGAAAACAGTTGTACTGCTTCATATTTTTGAGGAAAGTAAGTACTTTTCTAACTTTCTATTCATCAAAAAAATCCTGAAAAAAAAAATCATGATTTTTACAAAAATATTACGCAGCATAAACTGTTTTCAGTATTGATAATAAAGGCCATTATTAAAGGGGACCTATTATGATTGTAGGCGGGGCTTGTTTCAACGTGACGTCACATTGAAGCCCGTTCCTAACTGGCTCATTTTGAGAAAAAGTTTCAGATTTATGGGTAAAATAACAGAGGGGATGGATTTTTATCACAATAGGGTGGTAACACATAAATCTGAGTTCAAAAATGATATAAAAGTGAATTTTGCATAACAGGTCACCTTTAATAATATTTTAATATTAGAATTATTTCTGAAGACTGCAGTAATCATGCAGTTATCGACCACCCCTAGTTTGTCATCACCTTTTGCAGCTGAAGCAGCATTTGCTCCCGTTGGTCTTCTGGCTGTGAGGGAATCTGTTTCTCCATTTCCTCACACTTCATCTTCATCTTCTCCACCTTCAGACGCTGCTCCTCCAGCTGAACACGATCCTGAAGGAAAGCACGTTTTCAGCTGCTTTTTTTTATGAAATACGCATTTCATCTGTAAATCAAGCTGTGAACACATCAAACACAGACCTTCTGTCTGTTGGCCAAGCGCTGGCTCTTTCTTTGGCTGTCCTTCTCTTGCAACACTTGCAGGTGATCTGTGTGTCTGCGCAGTCGCTCCTGCTCTGCCTGCAGTTCCCCTCTCAGCAGAGCCACCTCCAGCTGCAGCTGCAGAAGAGCACACACACGGGTCACTTTCACACCACGCTGAGCTGTTATTGGTGAGAACACACCTGTCCGCCGCTCACCTCGATCTTCAGCTCCTCCCTCTGCTGGTCGAGCTCTGTGATGCGCTGCTGCACCAGCGAGGGTGACGTCAAGAGCTTCGCTGAGTCTCTGTCTGCTCGTATGACCCGATACTGGTAAAGTGAAGAAATGTGAAAAGAGATGTGTAAAGTGAGAGACCGATGTGGTTAAAACGCAAGGCAAGTTGCAGGAATGATTACAAGAGTTTATTTGAATAATACTGGATAATGATATATAAATTTATGAAATGTGAAATAAAACATTATCTGCTCTTCAGCTAAAAGAAGGCATCATAATATAAAATTTAAAAATAATACATAACATAATATAAAATCTATCTACTTTTTGGCTAAGAGTAGACATCTTAGAAAGCAGGATAATTTAAATTATGGTTCCACTTTATTTGAAGGTGACGTAGTTACAATATAGTTACTTAAATAAGTACTGAGTAGTAATATTAATTAAATACATATATTAACTATAGAGTTTGGGGCTTGTTACTTGTAATTACGCATAATTTACTCTGTAGTAACGTGTAAGTACGTCACCCTAAAAATAAAGTGTTACCTAAAATACAAATATAAAAAAAAAAAAAAATATATATATATATATATATATATATATATATATAAACAATGTAAAACGAATCATAAAATATTATATAATAATAAAAGAATATCTATATATTAGGGCTGTCAAACGATTAATCGCGATTAATTGCATCCAAAATAAAAGTTTGTGTTTACGTGTTTACATAATATATGTGTGTGCTCTCTGTATAATTATTATATATATATAAATACACACACACGCTTGTATATATTTAAGAAATATTTTTATGTATATACTGTATATAGATTTATACATAATTTACATTATATATAAATATAAATATTTTATATATAAATAATATTTTTTCTTAAATTTACATGCATGTGTGTGTATTTATATATGTACAAAATAATTATACAAAGTGCACAAACATATATTATGTAAACACAAACTTTTATTTTGGATGTGATTAATCGCGATTAATCGTTTGACAGCCCTAATATATATATATACAGTTTATATATATATATATATATATATATATATATATATATATATATATATATATATATATATATATAGTTTTATCTGCTCTTTGGCTAAAAGAAGGCATTTTAGAAGACAGTATAATGCAAAATATACATTTGAAATAGGGATGCAAATTATCAATTAATTCATTAATCATTAGTTGATCAACCTTATCGATCGATTAAAGATTAACTGATAAGCTGCTATTTTCCTGAGAATGTAAATTTCTCATGGTATCATTTAACAAAAAGCGAAATATTCCGCAAGATAGGGCTAAAAAACGGGAGAAACCCGGGAAAACGGGAGTGTTGACAGGTATGAGCTAAATTATTGTTAGAATACAGCTGGGTTTTCGAGGTTAGCACGCTGTATAGCTAGTAGTAAATATCGATGCACTCCACTCCGTTTTGACCGCCTCAAGTTTGTGAAGGCTCTCTCGCGTGAGAATCTCGTGTCAAGTGCGTAATGTTCAATTAGCCGACAATTAATTTAATTGAATCGAGTAAATTCTTGTTGACAATTAATAGATAACCGATTAACCGCTTGCATCCCTTATCTGAAATGGAAGGCAGCATAACATTTACCTGTTCGCTCTCTGTGCTGCTGCCCTCTGTGTCTGACTCCGCCCCCGAAGAGGCGGGGCTTTGCTCCACAGCCACTCGCATGATCCACGGGGATTTTCGGACAGGCTCCCACTGGCTCCTCTGTGTATCCATATTGTGTCTGGGCATGTCTAATTAAAAAGGAGTGGGGACTAGTTAAGTTTGTAGGGTATTACAGTTATTCAGTCTGGCTCATGGGAGGCTGCAAACAAGGCTCAAATGACAGATGCTCAAGCTAACATGCATTGACCATGGTGAAAGTGAAATCCCGTCCTAAAAAGATGCACATGACTGGTAACCAGCTTATGTTGCAAAGGCTGTGAAGATGAAAGACACTAGATCAATGCCATTGTAGCTTGTTCAGGTGTTTTTTACACAATACCATACAACAAGGCCACAGTTCACTGTAAATGGGCTCTGTGTGTTCATTGAAGCTTTTGTATTTGCCGGTCTGTGAGCTTTAGTTCTCTCCACCCCGTATCGCCCTCTTACGCTCTTAACGTCACATCTGACAGAGCTGAGTGTGGGAACAGACTCTTGCTACGGCATTGTCCAAACTCTTTCCCACCCTCTCTCTGCCCTGTCCATCAGTCCTGCCCATGCCAAAGCCTTATTAGGATTCAGAGAACTGGAGCCACAAGGATAAATATAAAACTCCGATATGAGGAGGTCCAAACTCAGACTGGCACACAGAGAGTTCTGGAGGAGGAAGTGGCTTCTGAAATGTCACAGGCCGGTTTCATATTTCCACAGAGAGCGAGAGACTGGAGACCTAGATTAACCACAGCCTCATAAAGCACACAAACACAATAGCTTGTTTAAACACGAATTTAGCTTAGCCCTTCATGAAAAAAGCAGGTTTTTAGCATGTATATTTACTACATGTACTGTATAGGACTGCCTTCTCTGCAATGATACATGCAATGTGGCCTTACAATTTAACTAAAAGTCTTAGATGGCAGTCTAATATAAAACATCAATTCAAGATAATAATATGAAATAATTATCACGTACAAAATATTATAAAATAAAATTCTATCAGCTCTTTGGCTAAAAGAAGGAATCTTATAAGACAGCATAATATATACTATAAATATTCAATAACATATAAATAATTAAATAATAATAACAGTAAATAATTAATGTTTATATAATGTTATAACGTTTATATAATTAATGTTTAATATATATATATATATATATATATATATATATATATAAAAGTAACATAAAATGTGAAATAAAATCTAATCTGCTCTTTGGCAGCATAATATAAAATACAAATATATGCAAAATAATATATAAAATTATAAAATAATAGAAAATCTTTTCTACTCTTTGGCTAAAAGAAAGCATCTTATAAGACAGCAGAATAATATAATATAAATATTAAATAATTTATAAATAATTAAATAATAATATAGTAAATAATTAATGTATTATATATATATATATATATATATAAAGTAACCTTAAATGTGAAATAAAATCTGCTCTTTGGCAGTATAATATAAAATTCAAATATATACAAAATAATATATAAAATTATAAAATAATAGAAAATCTTTTCTACTCTTTAGCTAAAAGAAAGCATCTTATAAGACAGCATAAAAATATAATATAAATATTAAATAATATATAAATAATTAAATAAAAATATAGTAAATAATTAATTTATTATATATATATATATATATATATATATATATTAAAGTAACATAAAATGTGAAATAAAGTCTAATCTGCTCTTTAGCAGCATAAAATAGGAAATCTTTTCTACTCTTTGGCTAAAAGAAAGCATAATATAAAATATAATAATATAAATAATAAAATAATTACAACAATACTAATGCTACTACAACAAATAATAAATATTATATCAAAGTTTTATCTGCTCTTTTGCTAAAAGAAAGCATCCCATAAGGCAGCATAATATACAGTATACATAAAATAATATAAAATCTCATTAGCTCTTGGGCTAAAAGAAGGCATTTAATTTTAACATAAAACATCTTACCATAAAATGCTGCCTATGCATGCAGACAGCTCTAGGTGTTATAAAAAACCAAGCCAGATTTGTCCTGGGTGTTACTGTTAAGTCTAGTTTGGTTAACGCCAACAAGCCTAAACACAATCTTATCTGCCCTTTATCTAAAATCCAACTTAGAGGAGTGAGCAGTATTCAAGTAAGGTTTGAAGTCCAGAAAAACAATAAAGTGAAAATGCAGATGTGAAAGTTCTGGGTCGCTGTGATACACTTACAAAAGACACAAAAAGAAACCCAAGAGTGAAAGTAATAGAAAAGAGCAACAGGTACAATAGCAAACGGGTGAAACAAACGGGTGTAATGAGTGAATAATCATTTCTAATTGCAGAGGAGTGGCACAAACATCCTGTTATATAACCCGCGCCCCTCCTGGTCATTACTAACACCACTGATGAGTCCAACTCTGTTCTTCACACTGACTTACTAATCATTTCTCCTTGACTCGGCAGTAACTCGCCACCGACCCATGCACATTCCTTCCATGCTTCTTTACAGCAAATAGTGTCAGTGTTGTGTGTGCGCCGTCCATATTGTGTTGTGGACTGCATGTCAACAAAATATCTTCCACATCCTGCCACAAAACCCAAAATTCATACGACACGACTCGGTTGCGCTCCACCAAATCTTCTTGCATAACCAGTTTTATTTACAAGTTAATAATTAAAGTTTAATTTAAGTTTTATTTACAAAACTATTTTTTACAGTTTAATTGTAACTGTAAAATTGTAACTTGTTTATTAAACTAGATTACCATTATTACAGATGCATGTGTATTTGTTATATCTTACCTGTCCAAAGCCGTTTCTGGCGTAAAGCTGGTCTCAGGACAGCATTCCTCACGCCGACCGCTCAAACTAAACAACAAATACAGCATTAACGTTCAACACGCCTCGTTATAATTACAGGTGCAACTCAACATACTTCAGTGCAGCACTCATGAAATACAGCTGAACGGCGCAGGACGCCCAGATGATCTGGATGTTTACTCAGATGTGAGCCGTCTTCCCTGCATATGTTGTCATCACTTATGTCTGTGACCGTAACAAAGTGTTTGCTGTAGTTTATCATAAACCAAACAAAGAGATATCAGTGACTAACACACTGATGAGGTCAGTGTTCATTGAGATTGACCTCACACACAAGCCCTGAAGTAGCCTTGACTTACTGATAGTTCATTTAGTTATTCAAAGAAAGAGATTTGATGGACTGAACTGTAGAGTTTGTGATACTGTTTATTCTCAGGGGTTTTCAGTCTTTAGATGCCGTAGATCATCCTCGTGAAAGGGACCCCCTTTCTAATATTTAAAAGGCAGCTATATTTTCATGTGTAAATTCCCAACTTACACTATGAAATAATAATATAAGGATAATATAATAAATAAGTCTAATATTTCCTTTAGAATATAAATATTTAGTTTCTATTATATTAAATTATAACTTTTTTTCCTACTCACTATAGTAATGTACTGTTGTTTTATTTATCAGAATAATTAGTATTTACTTTTATCAATTTTAAATGTAATGTATTTGAATAATTTCTTATTTTTTGTAATCAAATCATTTATTTTTTTATATTTATTTTTTTATAAAAAAAAATAAATGATTTGATTTATTTTTATTTTTATCAAACTTTTTCCTGTGATCCAGTTTGAAATTCCCTGTTGTACAGCGTATATAATGCTGGTTTATGCATATCCTAATAATGACAGCAAATGGCATGTATACAAATCACACTTGTGATCCATTATATTTACTCTAAATTCACTTCAATGTGAAAACATCCGTTATTAAGCCTGATGAACAGTAAACAAAAATACATATTTCATAACTTGCATACATACAATTCTGTTGACTGATTATATAGCATTTTTATATATAGTATTTTTATATATAGTATATAGTATTTTTTTTATTTACTCCAAGGATCCATGGTAGTGCCATATTTAATTTTATTTCATGGTAAGTTTGTAACGTGAACATATTTCATGCCTCTCTTAAAACTGTCCTTCAGGTTCTCCACTATTTCAAACACACACCCACAGACACACACACTGCCTAACGTTACTTGATCCCTGTCAATCGATGCTTCTATCAATAATAAAATCTCTAAATCTGAAGTATGACTTAATACGTAATTTCGAGAGAGAGTAAATCGCGCCAATTCTATCGATACATTCATATAGGCTAATACGTGTACTGTGCCGATTCATACCTGTCCAGAACTTCCGCGTCAAATCCCTCAACGGTCCTGGGTTATTAAAAAAAACGACAAAATATCGAGACAACAGTGATGAATAAACTCCGTGCTGGGGGATTTAAACAGGCTTTTCCCGTAACAACAAGATACGATATGACCAGCGGGATTTCCAACTTTCACTCAGCCGTTGGAGAGAGAGAGAGAGTGAGAGAGTTTCGGCGAGTCTCTGGCCGCGTCTCAAACTGTGACGCCTACGTAAACAGCGTGTGGGCGGTGCGTTGGAGTTCGCTGGCTGAACGTGCACGTGACGCTCAATCTCGCTGTCTATACAGTCGACTCACTAGGGTTTGAAACGCAGCCCATAATGTCAGCTGAATGTGACCGTCAACAGGTGAAGCAACATTGCTTTTAATGACACTTCAGATTCTAAACAATCAAAATATAAGTTGGCCTACGTTATATTGGGAAGAAGTATACACTAAACTTGGTTAAGATTTAAAATGACATAATTAAAGGCTACATAAGGAAAAATACTGGTATAAGGCAAACCTATTGTGCAAAAACGAAACGCACAGGCAAAGTATATTGACTATGTAATCAGTTATTAATATTGTGTCGGTTCTCCCTTGTTTTGATTACCTCAACTATTATTGTGAGTTGTTATTATAGTGAGTTGACTCACTAAACTGTGCATGTGTCATTTTTTAACTTCTTTCCAAGTTTGAGCTTCATTTGAAGACGGTTTTCATAAGCCAAAACACATTTTCTGGCTTTTCTCAGTCTAGAAAGCTCCAAATTCAAAAATAATTTCACATTTCTTCTACATAAATGACCCATTTTAAATACACATTCATCTTTCCGGAGGTGAAGCATCCCTTTAAATTGGATAAAATATTGGAAATATAAAGAGTTAGTTGGTTTGTGTCTCCTTAAAACATTCACACATTCAGTTTGATCAAATCAATCATTTCAAAATAGGCTTGAAAATATGACATAATTTGAGGTAATGGTGGTAATTAATACAGATGAAGTGAGTTTGACCTGAGCAGGTTTCTCATAAATTGTTCAAAAGGCACTGCATATGAGGAATGATGTTGCTCAGTTCACTTCTGAGGGACGTGACAAAGACAGCGTGACTTTCACATCACGACAGAGTCCAGAGCGACTGCTGGGGTCATAAATCTCAAGTGTAAGTGTGCATGATATCAGTCTCAGTGTGCCACACAGACGGAAAGAAAGAGATGCGTATAAAAGCTGAGACAAAACACAGAACAGATGGAGGGCAGTAAGACACGGACAGCTGGCTCTTTTGTGCACTAAAGTGTCTTCCTCCTGCACACAACATACTGTCAGAGACATTCAAATCTTATACCTTGGCTTGCAGCAAAAGAACCTCATTTGGCAAACGCAGGCGAGACTATCGAGAATTTAGTGACTGCCTTTATGTGACAGTTTTTGTTTCACTATTATTCACACTCCCCACTGTCACACAATAAAAGGCTTGTTATTTTCCTGCCGAAGCACATCTGTTGGCTTCCTGGCATTGAGCTAAAGGGCACTAGGAGTGTTGAGTGCTGTAAGCTTGATATAACGCAGGTAACTGCACAACACTCGCTCCTTTAGAGGTCAAGTGTGAAGCACTAAAACAGAACTGCTAAAATAGTCACTGCTGTCAGTTAAAATACTGTCCCTGCCTGCCATTAGTCAAGTCACAGAGATAGCTCCGCCCCAAATGCACACTATTGGCTGAGCCAGTGTTATGCCACACCCACCCAGGACATTAAAACAAATTGATTTCGGTTCAATAAACGCGTTTTCACCATGATTTAAATGCACAATTACGACTTTTCCTCACAATTCTGAGCTTATATCTCACAAATGCAAGTTAACTCATACAATTCAGATTTTTATTTTCCCTCAGAATTTCGACTTTACATCTCAGAATTGTGCCTTAAATTGAGCCTTTAATTGCGTTTTTTAATTGTGTAAAAACCTTGGAATTTTTTTTCACCATGGATACACGTATAAAAAAGGTAATTGTGATTTCGCCAAAAACAGACTTTTTTTCTCAGAAATGCAAGTTATGAACTCATAATTGAGTTTATATCTTGTACTTCTGACTTTTTGTCTGAATTCACCCCCCCCCCCCTTTCTGCTACAGAATAAAACTAAAAAAAAGTAATTGCGATTTTACACGTCTTACTTTTTCTCGTAATGTTACTTTATATATCACAATTCCGAAAAAAAATAAGATCTGAGAAAATTGTGAGATAAATAAAAAGTCGCGATTAAAGTCACAATTACTTTTATTTTTATTCCGTCGTGGAAACAACCACGGAAGTTTGGAAGTTTGTTTCCGCCACAGAATGAAAAATAAAAAAAGGTAATTTCGACTTTTTTTCCTCACAATTGCGAGATGTAAAGTCAGAATTGCGAGATATAAAGTCAAAATTGCGAGATATAGTCGTAATTGCGTGTTATAAAGTCAGAATTGCATGATATAAAGTCGTAATTGCGTGTTATAGGTCAGAAATGTGAGATATAAACTATTCTAAGAGGGAAAAATGTTATTCTTTTTTTCCCTTAGAATTGGCCTGATAACTCGCAATTGCGAGTTTATATCTCACAATTCTGAGAAAAGATGTCAGAATTTCGAGATATAAACTCGCAATTATGTGTTATAAAGTCAGAATTGTGAGATGTAAACTCGTAATTGTGAGAAAAAGTCAGAATTGTGAGATAAAAAGTCGCACCAAAGTCATTTTTTCTCAGAATTGCGACTTAATAACGCAATCCTGACTTTATAACACGGAATTACGACTTTTTTTCTCACAATTCTGACTTTATATCTCGCAATTGTGAGATAAAAAGTCGCAATTATTTTTTCTTTTCTTTTTTTTTTGTATTCAGTGGCGGAAACAAGCTTCCATTCATAAGAGCTTGATATACTATGAAATTTGAAACTGCCTCCAAAAAGAGCATTAATTGAACCAACACTGCAAAAACAGCCCGGAAACCCACACAATTGTCCACATTTACACGTCAATGACGCAGAGTGGGTGATTAGAAACATCACCTGTCTGGACGTCCCACACCTGAATACTCAAAAAAGACTGAAAATCAGAAGATCAAACTAACAGCATCACAGTAATCCGAGTGTGAAGCACTGATATACTAATGCAAATGACACTGTTTTGAAGACGAGACTTTCAGGCTGTGGATGAACTTTCAGCCCATTTCACTTGCAAATCACCTTGTTTTTCTCGTCTGTCCTGACGGTAAAGGCATTTGTGGAAATGCAACATCCAGGGCGTTTGTATAAGTGACAAAACCCCCAAAAGAGCCCCAAAAGATGCATGACGCAGCTGTGGATTGACCAAACATTTATTAAAAACAGATTAAATATATACATTTTAGAGTTTTATCACAAAATATATCATAAGATGAGTACTACAACCTTTTACATTACAAATGAAAGCTGCAGCACTCGATCATTTAAAGCATTTAAAATAAGAGATGCTGACAGAGAACCAGACCATCATTTCTCTGAATGAGATATTATATGATTCAGCATGAAGTATTGTTTAAAATCCAAAAATCAACAAAAACAAATACTGATCATAATAAAAATGTAATTGTTTGATATTTCATTGTTCTGGTTCATCTTGCTCTGCTTACCCTGAATCTCAGGAATTATTAAATATAAATATCATCTCACTGAATAGTTTATATTTAAATGCACTGTCAAATTCAAAAAAGTTCATATCAGCATTCACATTCAAATATCATGAAGTCCACACACCAAGTTCGCAGGCACTGATATATCTGTGGGTTTAAAAACAAAACATGAGGACTTTTAGTAATTACAATAATGTTCAAAGAACACAATTTTAGTCCTCATTTCCCATCAAAGAAGCTTCAAACACACTCGATATGAGCAAAACGACACACCCTGTCAAACCTGACCCAACCACCTTAGTCATAATGACTTTAATGATTGATAGACACCATATGCTTTCACTCATTCCATTAAAACGGACCCCTACGGCACCTTTGCAGGGATAGTTTAATAAAATAAATAAATTCGTCACCATTTACTCATTTGCATGTTGCTCAAATCTGAATTAAGAATCTGGTTTGACACCATGACAGATGTTGCAGCCAAAAACATGTGAAAATGTAAATGAGCACTGAAACCTGCGTCTGTTCATCACACAAAATATCACGACTTGGAATATAGTGTCAGGCTGCGGTTACAAGAGGTAAAAAACTATATAAATTCTGTTCGTTTTCTCACACAAAGCGCTCGTTTCGTGTCATAGGCCATCAATGTGTACTTACATTTACGAGTCATTAAATCATGTTTAATTTGGACTTCTCTGTGCATGCTCTTTGAGGTGGTGACCATAGACCTCCATTATATGACCGACAGACACGAACGGTTTGAACTAAAATATAAAATATTGATTTTTTAGTTTTGAATGCAATAGACCCAATTGCCATTTTTTGTACACTATTCATGTTGTTACCACTATTCCAGAGGGCGGATACGCATTGGTGTTTTAATATTTTTAGCTCTTAAAACAATAAAGGCTTTTTATAATTTGTATTTTATTGAGTTTTGAACCCCACTGTTACATTGTAGTCAACATTACAATTGACATCTTAACATATATCCCATAGTGATACATTTTTGAACAAAAAAACTAAAAAGGATAAAGCCAGAAGAGGTGATAGAAATCAAATAGAAAAAAAAACATTTAAAAATAGATTTTTTTTGCATAATTAGTTTTAGTATTTTCCCCATTTCACAATAAAGGCTTTTTAACTTTTGCATCCTACTGAGTGACTTAAATTTGTCCAAGTCTATTTTAATGTACACTGTAATTATATTCAAATAGAAAACATTTATTTTAAATTTTAATAATATTTCAATGATATAATATCTTTATATATATATATAACGGTGTAAATGCAGCATAAAGAAACTGATACTCTACCTATTTTTTTAGGTTTGGGGAGATTGAGGTTGTTCATGATGTTCACAAACTCGTCCAGTGTCTTCGTCAGCCGTGGATTAAACTTCTTTTCCTCATCTACGGTGGACACAGTCTGACCTTCAGCGTTCAGAGTAGATCAAACCAACAGGAGAAGAAATAATGACCAAAACACCAAAGAGAAAGTTAAATATCCTTAGTAAATAGTTGTTTAATTGTTTAAAATTGGTGTCTATTATCAGATGACTCAATGGACACTAAAAGCAGCGGTTTCCACAGTTAAAGTGCTTTTAGACTTTAGTTTCCCGTGGTAAATTGACTTTAACACACAATGACTCATAGTTTAATGCTTGTAATTGACGTACCCTTGTAGTCGTGTGCGGGGTAGATGAAACAATGTCCAGGCAGGGTGAAAATCTTCTTATGGATGGACTCGTACAATCTCTTTGGACAACCTGAGTGAAGACAGAAGAGGAGCTTTACTGTCTCGCCATCATGTGGCCATTGGAAGTACTACAAAAACAAAGGCAACAACTATCAGGGTAAGATGATATTGTGAATATTCACTAAATATTTACCATGATATATATATATATATATATATATATATATATATATATATATATATATTATTTTTTTCACATGAATTTCATTGATTTTATTCTGCTTTTTATTTGGGTATTAAATTTTCTAACTTGACCACCTTCACAAACATAGGTACATATTGCCGTTTATGACCGTGTTGTTATATTGGTGCATTTAAAAGTAAATATTAAACCTAATTCTTCCTTGTGAACATTTAGAGAAAAACTGTATGAAAATATTGTTATGACCTATAATGCTTTTTACACTTTTATCTTTCTCACTGTTTCTGAACTCTGTGAAATGCCTCCATTGTAGTTTTCAGTTGTTTTCCAGGTATAAACACATCATAATTAGGGCTGTCAAACGATTAATCGCGATTAATCGCATTCAAAATAAAAGTTTGTGTTTACATAATATATGTGGGCGTAGTGTGTATAATTATTTTGTATATATAAATACACACACATGCATGTATATATTTAAGAAAAATCTGGAAGTATATACTTTATATATATTTATACATAATTAATATTATGTATAAATATAAATATTTGATACATTAAGAACACATTTTTCTTAAATATATACATGCATGTGTGTGTATTTATATATACAAAATAATTATTCACAGTGCACCCACATATATTACGTAAACACAAACTTTTATTTTGAATGCGATTAATCGCGATTAATCGTTTGACACCCCTAATCATAATATTTCTAATTTTAATAATTTCAGCCCAAGGGCACATAAAAGGGTTGAGTTAGTTAGTAGTGTATTGAAACTTGTGCTTATGGTAAGGGGCGTGATATGCTCAAAGCAGCTGACCAATCACAACACACCATTCCAGCAAACCAATCAGAGCATATTGAGCTTTGAGAAGGAGGGGCTTCATAGAGACAGAGCAAGAGAAGTTGAGCAACAATGTCAAATATATGAAAAATACTGTGTTTACTGAACATCAAAGCATGAAAACATATTCTAGTAGAGGTCAAAGACAAAATCAAGACTGAATCTCCACATTGAGATTCGCTCAATCAATACTGTATTTTCCGTAAAGCTAACGCTTCCGTCACCTTGCTGGAAGTCTGTCCGTCCGCAGCCCCGGATGAGGATGGCGTCACCAGTGAAGGCCATTCTCTGATCTCCAGTGACGTACGTCACACATCCATCCGTGTGTCCCGGGGTCTCTCGCACGGTTAGACACTGAAACGGACCAAAACCAAAGTTCAAAAAAAGAGTAATAATCTTATCAGCGCTTTATTTATTATCTAACCTGTTCAACTCTCACTGACTATGATAAGCATAATAACAACGCTGTAAAACAACAACACAGCCTTTGTGTTTTTCTTCACACTGTCATTAAAATAGATTACACAAACCTGTTCATGATCCTGAGTGGATTGTAAGGTTTAGCGCATTGTCCTGATCACTTGCAAAATTATATTTTTATATAGGTGATATTATTATTATATATTATTTGATATAAATAAACATTCTGTAAATGGCTAAGTCAAGATTTTGTTTTTGAAACGGAATTGGATTTGTATTGAATAACCCTGGTCGGGCGTAATCCTTCATACATGTTTTCCGAAGGTGATCCGGTCTCCCTCTGAGAGCAGAATATCCGCAGCGGCTCCGCTGTGTTTGGAGATGCCACTCTTCAGCCCAAACACCTTCTTCTTCAGCAGTCCAGTGCCAGTGATGTGATCCGCGTGACAATGTGTGTTTACTGGTAGAGAACATGCACAGACACAGACAGGTATCATCAAACTGACAGTAGACCAGTCTGTTATTGCATCTATTTCACAACCAGGGCCTAAAATGAACACTTTCCAGGCTCCAAATGTTTGTTCTTATTTTATTACTGACTCTTTCCTTGTATTTAATATTGTTTTAAATTTACAGTATTTAGGCTAGTAGTTTTAGCTGTGGTCTCAAAATTGGAATAGAGAATTGTGAATTTTCACTTGTATCTAATATTTAGTTGCCATGCTGTGGCAAAAAAAGTCAGTTTAAGGCCCTGTATAGAACGATAGAGCGATAGATAGAACGATAGATAGAACGATAGATAGAACGATAGATAGAACGATAGAACGATAGATAGAACGATAGAACGATAGAACGATAGATAGATAGATAGATAGATAGATAGATAGATAGATAGATAGATAGAACGATAGAACGATAGATAGATAGAACGATAGAACGATAGAACGATAGATAGATAGATAGATAGATAGATAGATAGATAGATAGATAGATAGATAGATAGATAGATTGATTGATTGATTGATTGATTGATTGATTGATTGATTCACCGGCCACTATGAGTTTCAGTCCCAGTTGATCGATGAGCTGCAGGTCTCTGTCCACTGTTTCCAGCACGGGGTCGATCAGCACGGCCTCGCGGGTGTCTGCGTCGGCCAGCAGGTATGTGTACGTGCTGCTTTCAGATTCAAACAACTACAGGAACAACATCATCATCATCATCAGGACTGTCAGAGTGAGTCAGCTGAATGTGTGTGTCCAGTAACATTCCATTCATATCTGCTTTCATCAGCAAACTATGGTTACAGTGCATCTGTTTACTGGTTACGTGAAGCTCACACACACACACACACACACACACAAAAATCAACAGGGTGACCATTATTTCTGACAAAATTATAGTAGTAAAACTTCTTTGATCTAATTTGATATTTTCCGCCACCACTGATATAAAACAAATTAAAATGACTAATTCATTTTAAAATAACAGGAAGCAGCTGAAAGAGAGCTTTTACACTACTACACAATAAGGTCACATCAGTTAATATTAGTCAATGAATGCAATAATATCTAAATATAAAAAAATAGCACTTTATATTTTTTTTATAGTATTTATTCATTGTTGTTAACATTAGTTAATAAAAAATACAACCGTTTCTTGATAGCTCATGTTATAACTCAGGTCCACTAAATGATAAGAAAAATCTTTTGGTTTTAATAATGTATAGTTAAAGTTGGAAGTAACATCAACTAAGACTAATACATGCTTTTGAAGTAGCTTTTTTCACCAATGTAACAATAACTGCGTATATGGTAAAAATACACATCATCAAAATAGACAACACTATATACTTGCATTGTAACATTCCAGTACACATAGTACATACATAATAGTAATTCATTGTCTATTTTATATATATATATATATATATATATATATATATATATATATATATATATATATATATTTCAATCCTAAAGTAGTCATAAATATGTTTTCCAAGCTCACACAGGCCAGGTTTACTGTAGCCTACATACTGTAAATTTAAAATATCAGCATTTATTGTTTTATAAAACTGTAGGTCAGATGATGCGATATAAGCTCCTGTAGACTTTAATAAGCCTTTATGTGTTTGCATTTCACTTGGTCTTTATCACACCTCTGGTCACTGATTGTATGTCCTGTAAAAATTAACTTTCCCTTGTCATTTTAGCAGTTCCGTATCCACACACAGTGAGCACTGAGCAGAGCCCCATTAAATACAAAAACATACACTTGTTTCTCCTCACGTCACATGAATAAACACATTAAACTAATTTGCAGAGCATCAGAACAGAGCAGCATCACCTGTCTGAAGAGCGGGGCTCCGGGCTCCATCAGTCCGCTGTAGAGTCTCACTGACGCCGGGCCTCTGTGATCGATCACCGGTGCTTTCCACAGCCGGATCGCAGAGCTCACTGCAGGCTTCAGTCTGTTCAAAATGGCAGCACTCATTTTACTTCTATGTACACGTTGGAGTCTCCACCATAAACCGGTACGACGAGTCTCTGATCACTGAAGGAACTTGGGTCGTCAAACTGTCCTGTAAACACCTTGTAACTGTAAAAGAGCGAGTACACGCCTCCTTCCGGGATCACTGCATACTAGGGGCGCGTATTATTTGGCAAGAGACGTGAATATCTAATGCATGATGGGATCGCTTTATAAATGTGCTAATTTGCAGTATAGATAGTGATGTCGATTCCTAATGTTTATGAAATTCTGAAGTGACTGACAACAAGGAACCTTGACTTGTCCGCGCATGCGCAGCAAGCTCGTGTGTGCAGCGCTGCCACTTGGCGGTGGGATCAGTGGTTTAGGGATAGTCTCTAAACAAAACTTAGCATACAAATGACCATTAGAGAGTTAAAATTTTTATTAGGGAGTCACAAAAACCTCCCTCTCTTTTGACAACATAGAAAACAGAAACTAGTTCACAAAATAAATAAATAAATAAATGAATTAAGATCCGTCTTTCTGTCCCTCGAGTGACTGCGCGCCTTTATAAGATTTTCATTTGTGTACTGGAGATGAACAAAAATCTTATGGGTTTGGAATGACATGAATAATTAATAACAGGATTTTCATTTTTGGGTGAACTATTAATGTTATTCACATAACCAGAGTAAACCACAGATAGCTTATATTAACCTGAAGTAACCAAATAAAACTTTAGAGACTATCAGAGTCAGAGAGCTTACCTGGAAATACGCTTGTAAAGGTCAAAGCAGGAGCTGTCCGCTTCTATACCTGCACTTTCAGGTTCTTTGTAAGGAAGTGGGTGATGTACAAAAATATTCAATTATCATGAGTGTCTGGAGCCATGGCTCAAAAACTTCAATGAGTCTCTGAGGGTTCCAGTAGCACACTAATTAATATTCATGAGCTGTCTAAAAGATGAAATGAAAAAATAAGATGTTTATCAGTCACTATGAGCGCAAGTTCCAGTTCATTTATGAGCTTTAAGTCTCTGTCCAGAGTTTCCAGTGCAGGTCAATCCGCATGATATGTGATCAGATTCAGATTCATACAGCTATAGAAACAACATCATCATGATACAACTGTCAGAGTGAGTCAGCTGAATTTACTACAACCCACATTCCATTCATATCTCCCAACATCATTTTTATTTATGTATTGTTCTCACATGCCCTTTTCTGAGCGTACGTGACTCCAGTCAGTCATATTAAATCAGCATGAGTCGGTCTGAATGCAATGATCTTTTATTGCTGCCTATATCACAGATGATATTGCTTCTGTTCAAGGTTTCAATTATCTGCTGTAAGATTAAGACTCTGTATAACAATACTGAATTTTCAAAAGTTATTATCCTTTGTGGTGGCCACTGAGAATGCCTCTTCATTTTTATCCTGAAATGAAATGAAATAAATGTTAATGGTTTTTGGACTTTATATAAATGCAAATTGGTTTAAAGGAATGTTACAAGTTCAAAGTCTGTGTAAATGTTTTTTTTGTTTGTTTTTTTGGTGGTGTTTTACATACATTCTAAAAAATGCTGGGTTGTTTTAACCCAAATTTGGGTCAAATATGGACAAACCCAAATGTTGGGTTGAAAATGTAATTTAAACATTTAACCTAATGGCTGAGTTTGTCCATATTTGACCCGAAGATGGGTTCAAACAATCCAGCATTTTTTAGAGTGTATCAAATAAAAGGTACTGGTTCAATAGTCATGTCAGGAGTTTGGTTGGTTTAATAGATGTGGTTTATTTTACACACTCTAAAAACTGCTGGGTTGTTTTAACCCAACTTTGGGTCAAATATGGACAAACCCAGCCATTGGGTTACATTTTTTAATTACATTTTTAACCCAACGTTTGGGTTTGTCCATATTTGACCCAAAGTTGGGTTAAAACAACCCAGCATTTTTAGAGTGCAGTCACTCCGTTTTTTGCAATCCCCATGGGAGAAATGAATCTAAAATACTTCCAGAACTAACGCTGCTGAAAAATTAGGCGGGTGTAAAGTGTAAACAATGTCAGGTCATAGTGCTTTATACAATACAGATTCATCAGTATTGATTCCATTTAGTGTCAATGTTACAAAGTTCATCATTGTTCTTCGATTGTATGCATAAAGTCATGTGGTTTCTTACTACTTCTGTGTATTATGCCCCATAGACTTCCACTGAATTACATTACAATGCATTACAGGAAATTAGATTTTAGGACAAAGCTGAAGTTGAACCCGTAACATTCCTCTGTAACAAACTGAATAATGATGCTGTTGGTGTTGTTTGTGTTTACACTGATGTATTGATCCAGCCACTGGAGAAGCTGAGTGATTCTGGTGTAGACGCCTGGTTTATTGCGTCTTCCACATCCTTCTCCCCAACTCACCACACCAGCCAACCTCCAATCACCAGCTTCAGTCTTACACACTAGAGGACCTCCGCTGTCACCCTGGAGAACAATTACACAACACACCATATAAAAAGAAATAAAAAACACACCCAGATCCTTCAAGGAAATATTGATAACACTTTACAATAAGGCTCTATATTAGTTAACATGAACTAACATGAAAAATACTTCTATGGCCGGATTCACATTTAGTGCCTAAAACGCATAGAAAACGCTGGACGCGCCACATTCTCCTTTTTCCAAAGCGCTAGGGCGGTTCTTGTCACATGACCTACTGTGCGCTTATGATGCGCTTGCGGCATTCTGAAAAGTTGAGATGTTTTTATCTCATGCTTTGAAAAAATGATATGGTAATGAATTAACTGTTAACAAATGAGACTTTATTGTAAAGTGTATCAAAACATGTCACAGAAAATGTACAATTTTGTCATCAATCACTGGTTTTATGTCATTTTCCCTCATGAGTTCAACTACAGCAGGTCAATATGAATCAGATTTGACTTTTAGTGAATCTGTTCCTCATTGTTATTGGACTAGAAATTATGGAAGCTTGTTTCCGCCATATAATGAAAAATATAAAAGGTAATTGCGACTTTTTATCTCAGAATTCTGACTTTTTTTCTCACAATTGCGAGTTTACTTCTCACAATTGTGACATTGTTTCTCAGAATTACGAGATGGAAAGTCAGAATTGCGTGATATAAAGTCAGAATTGCATGATATAAAGTCAGAATTGCGACTTGTAACGCAGAATTGCGAGTTATAAAGTCAGAATTGTGAGTTATAAAGTCAGAATTGCGAGATATAAAGTCAGAATTGCTTGATATAAAGTCGCAATTGCATGATATACAGTCAGAATTGTGAGATATGTCAGAATTGTGAGATTTAAACTAGTCTTTTTTCCCCTTAGAATTAGCCTGATAAGTCGCAATTGCGAGTTTATATCTCACAATTCTGAGAAAAGATGTCAGAATTTTGACATATAAACTCGCAATTATGTGTTATAAAGTCAGAATTGCGAGATGTAAACTCGCAATTGTGAGAAAAAAAGTCAGAA